>CM043114.1:69708085-70277971 GCA_023701765.1 Hylyphantes graminicola | reverse complement strand
CATAAAATTTTTTGTTTAAAGTGACCATGGACAGTTAACAGAGTTTAAAAAACTTCTCTTATCGTTTTTTTTTGCAACCATAGTATTTGGCTATAGAAATCCATGTGACAAAATAAACAGCATTGTCTGCGAAAGTTTAGCATGGACTTCAATGCATACAAATAAGTTTAAAACATAAAAAAAAGGTCTGTTTTGAAACATAATAGACTTCGCTCTCTCTGAGCCACTTGTCGTTTTTTGAGCTTTTTTTTTTCTCCTTTTCGCTTATAAAAAGACAATTCCTAGCATTTTATCCGTGTGTGTAAAACTTAGGAACGGTACAACCTCGCGCTTTTGATGTCAATGAGATAGAATGTTAACCCTTTTAGTCCTACAAGACAATTTGGCTAATTTATCATATTAAGATTTTTTTTTTATCGTCTAATAGCCATTTATGATATCAAAAAACACATCATATACGGTTTCTTCAAAACTTTTTTTTTCTCAATCCCAATAGATGTTTAAGCCCTATTATTTTTTTAAAAAAAATTATGATCATTAAAAATGATATTGCCAAATGGCATCACTGGTACTGAAAGGGTTAAAAAACAACTTAAACTACGAGACGTAAAAAATTTAATTTTTGCAAATTGACAGTTTTGTATATGGCAAGGCCTTCATCAGAATACAAGAGAAAAGGAGATGCATCAGTTCAGTTTTGCGAAAATAGCACTAAATTTGCGTCCCTAATTAAAGGCCTTTATTAACAATTTTTTTGGAAACCCTGCCCTCTAAATTGAAAAAAAGCTGGAATTTGGAAAAATTTCCGAATGATTATAGTAAATCAAACTATTTTAACATTATACAAATTTTACAAAACCAAAACTGCTACACTTTTCAACGAAGAATTTTCCAATAATTTTTTTTCCATATTATACTGAGGGATAACGAATATACTTTTTTCTCTCAATGGGGCTGCAATATTAGCGCGCAAAAAGATTGTCCGAGTTTCAAAATTGTAATAGTGGTTGTTGTTGTTCTAATGGCCACTCGGTAAACAGAGCCCGGAGTAGAGACTACCCGATTTAAGGCGAAAGAGATTTTCATCTATTGCCACAGAATGCAAGATATTGTAGTCTAACCTTCGATAAGTTTTTCAAAGTAAGTCCATTAAAAAGGGCAGGAAACGAGTACTTGTACTCCAGGTGTTTTATTCGTACAGACCTCGCCAAGGAGGAAAGGAGACCGTACTTGAAACGAGCTGGGCCGGGTTTGCCCAGGCTGCAGCTGGCACACACATACAACTTAGTCTGCGGATTCACACTGAGAAATGCGTTGGTCTTACTTGACCGGGCAAAATATTGTGGGTTGGTTGGGTTTGCTTCTTGGGCTCGGAAATATACTGATTAATATATCACCCGTAGAATTCTTTTACGGTTTTAAATAGGAATGCACAAAGCTGAAAAATAACCGTAAGGCACCTGGAATTTCACAGAAGCACAAAGAAATCGAAGAAATTAAATTTTTCACATAAAAATTTCGATTTAAATCTCTTGGAGTGCAATAAAAAAACATTTTAACGTTATACCTTAGTTTTTAAAATTTTTCTTACTTCCGCACTATTTCTTTTAAATAATAAACAAAATTATTTGATTTAATTACTTCATTTGTGTTTAAAAAAATATTGCTCTCAACTCTAAAAGTAATTTTCATTTACGTAAATTAAATGCGTCGTCGCAATATATTTTTTTTTGTGCATGGTAAGGAGAATTTAAAGATGAAAACAAGGTAAAATAATACATAAAATGCAAAGTTTTCAATTTTCTAGGTTTGTTTTGACCTTTGCTTGACTTTTGCCATTATCGCATCAACTAAAGATAAATAAAAACTCTTCTCCCAATTTAAATTATTTGCTTCATCCGTAATTTTGGTTTACCAAATTTTAAATACAACAAACATATATTTAGCACATTACAATTACCGTAAATTATGTATGAATATCCCAAGAGATATAAACGTTAACATGTTTGGACTTTTCTATATTTTCATTGGCTTAAATTACAGTTTTTAACCATAGCCCAACCTTGTCATTATCGTATAAAATAATGAATAAACCCGTTCTTCCCAATTTAAATTATTACTTCATTCATAATTTTTGTTTACCTTATTTTAAATAAAAAATTGTATTTAACACATTAAAATTACAGTCAATTATGTATGAATATTCAAGAGATATAGAAAAGTTTAAACATATTAACGTTTATATTTTCATTGGTCTAATCTAAATTACAGTTTTTAACCATAGCCCAACTATTCCTCGTCATTATCTCGTATAAATAATGATGAAAAAAACCGTTTTTTTTTCCACACACTTTTATTTTGTTTACTTTCATCTACATTAACCTTGTCGCCTTAAGAATCCAAACATGTTTTTTGAGGACAACAGAACGCCGGCTTTTTGGGCGAGCATTTTTAAGGGGAACCTGCAATTTAAACTAATTTCATTGTGTGTTTGCGGAGTGAGGAATTTTCTAAAGGGTACATAAATGAAAACTAGCTCAAGAACACGTACGAATGTTATACAATTTGAATAAAAAGTAAAAAAGAGATAGTTTTGTGGTTGAATGTAACAAAGTTTATGAACGAAACAAAATAGTATTCATTTTCTTTAAATAAAAAATGTTACTTGTATCACATTTCTAGCCTTATTCTGCTTTAAATAATATAACCCGAAATAATATAATGAGACCCGAGCAAAATCCTACATGTATATTCTTAATCTAAGCATACTTTTTATACAAATATAATCTAAAAAGTATGTTTTGCAAAGAAATAAAAAGTTTAATAGTTACTTAGGGACACGACCTAAACTCTAAAAATACTTTTATTGTGTTATAAATGCAACAAAAATGGACGCATCATTTATCTGTAGTTAACAGATTATTTTAACATTGTTTTTAATGCAAAATGCCTTTAAAATTTACAACTAAAAGAACTTTATGAAAAGTTTGAAATAAAAATTTAAATAATTTTTTAAGAACTCTAGTATCGTATTGACACTCGTTCAACTTAATTTTTTAAATGACTGATACATGTAATCAAATGCTGAAAACTGATATTTGGATTTTCTTCTATCGGTATAGGTCAATCGTGGAACTAATTAACGTGTTAATTGTTTGTGGGGAGGTTTTTAAATAATGCCCACAAATACACTCTTAAAACAAACACTCCCAATTTATCTCAGTCTGAGTGGATTTCACATCACTCCTCCAGACTGGAAAACTTTTGGAGTCCTTTTTCCCTTGAACCTTTGTGTGTTAAACCTCCGACAACTCCAACTCCAAACGAGTGATTTTAACTCAGCTTAGAAAATATGTGCCTTTAGGGTGTCGAAAATGCACTTCTCCAACTGGAGTGGATTTCACTCTTTTGTTTTAAGAGTGTAGGGACGCCAGGTCGCAAGAGGTTAATCTCTGAACAAAAGTTTAAACACTGTTCGGACAGACAGATAAATGGTAATTTTTACGACATCAATACCCAATTTTCCATTATTTTTTTTTTAATTCTTCCTAATTAAAATCACCGTTTTGTTCAACGTTTTCTAACTGTCACTCTTTTGTTAACCCTTTAATGCATACTGTTGCCGTTTGGCAACAAGTAACATAATCCACTTTATTCTCTTAAAATAGAGCTTCCTCTCGACAAATCAGTGTTTTTTCATCTATTACATTCCATTTTGAAGGTTTAGTTACTAATAACCCTCATAAATGACAGTAGTAAAAGTGTATTCAAAATTAAAGAGTGAAGTTATTAACTGTTGTGAAATTACGTCTTGGACAGTATTCAAAGTATAATATTAGTACTAAATACAAATAAATTGTTTTGAAAAAATAATTATAGTTTAAGAGGGTTATTTTAAAATATATTTAGTAGTTTTTTTAATCAAAATTGGAATTTTGTAGTTGGTTTTTGCCGTATGGCAAAAATTTCAAAAAATTGAAATGATTTAAATTTCAATGCAGTAAATTTTTTTCAGTATTTTTCCCATAATGTATGAGCATTAAAGATACAAATATTTTTTTTCGGGATGAAAAAAAAATCATGCATTACAGGGTTAAACACATTTCTAAAACCCGCCCACATTTCTATGTCATGCATCAAGTCAGTGTTAACCTCACACATAAGATTTATGCATGACAGAATAAAAAGTTCAAATTTTTTTGGGCTTAAATTCCAGTCGCCTAAGCAACTCGCCTAAGCAACACGGCGCCAACAATCGCATGTAAAGGGGCCCCCTTATTTTTACGTATTGTCTCATCCCACCTCTATTAGGGACAACCCGGATAAAGAAATTGTACGAGGAAAAAGACTTCGGCCCCTTAGCCCCATTTAGTGCGGTAAAAAAAATGTGTCCTTTTGTAGAGCCTTTATTAAATACGAGCCAATAAATACCCCGCCTCTTCATATAAAAAGTTCGGCCCATTGTCATGTCTGATGTGTTTTTTTTGCGTTTTGGACTTTTAGATACAGCAATTTTTACAAAATTATGTAAGCACTTTGCAGATTTTACATTTTTTCACATTTCTCATTAACTACGAAGAAAATTGTAAAATAATTTGGACGACTTGTTACAAGTGTTTTTGGGCCAAATTTTTTTTATTCTAGTATCATATTGTAGCAAATTTATTGTACTTTAAAGAGTAATTTGAAAGATTTCTCAAAAACTAGTCCTTTAGGGTTATAATCGCCAAAATTTGAAAAAACACCGATTTCTTCGCAGTTTCTTCGATTTTTGACCAAGTTCCGTTCGGCTCTCGAGATCGGAAACTTGGATTATTCAAAAAGCCAACATCATAAACAAGTGCTCAAAAAAAATCAGAACTACCGGATTTTGCGCACACTACAGATGTATAAAGTTACTGGGCTAAATGAAATCCAGGAATTATTTACGTCACGTGAAACATGCTAATTTCCAATTTTTTTGGCCTTTTTTAACGTTTATGATTCATACCCTTTTGTTGTAATTATATCATTCTGAATTCCGAGCTATCGTGTTGTTCCCGATACGCCGTATTTTAGTACATTTAATTTTTTCAAGTTTTTTTTTTATGTCATTCTTAGTGGGAAAAAACGGAACTATTTCGAACACACATTAGTTTTAAATTTAGCTACAGTTAACTTTATTTACAACATTCAAACTTTTTTTCCCCATACCAATGCTGTGAAGTTTTATTACCTTTTATATGCTTGTTTCCTCCATTTCGTTGAAAGACCCATAAATTCTTCCATTGAAAATGCTTTAAAGGATATTTTTATAGAAAAAAATATATAAATATCCGCCATTTTACAGCGACATATAAAATCCGAAAGGCAGGGTCGGGGTTAGTAGGTTAAGGACGACTTTTGCGACGCGTTGTTTTGGTCTTTGTCTTTTGACGAGGGGGTCAACGAAACTGAAGTGAAGACAGCCACTCCCCTGGGAGGGTCAGGTCAGGGGTGGCAGGAGATACCGGAGGAATGTTGTGCGCATGCGCAATCCTAAATGTAAGTGTCAAGCTGAAATTTATAACATATGTATACTATATGGACTGCTCAATGTTAGGTAAACAAGTGGCTCAGTGGCTGAGAGGTTAAACGTGTCCGCCTCGTAAGCCCAAGATCGCGGGTTCGAGTCCTGGCTGACTGCTGAGTAGTCGGATTTTCAGGATGGGAAAATTCTGGGCACGCATGTCATATGATTATGTGGCATGTAAAAGATCCCTGGATGGCCCAATTTGCCTGGGTTCTCTCGGCAAAATTAAAAATCTCGGCATACTTTAACACCCACAGAGAGCTCAGATTCATTGTAATCTGTGCGTCGAAACTGGTAGCGAGAGTCGCCTAGATGGTGCCACAAAAAAATGGCTGTCATTTCTGGGGAATGTGCCGAGTCTGAAAAGGCTTGACTGTCAATGTTGCAGCCCCATTGGAGAAAAAAAAATGTTAGGAAAACATACCCTACTAAAAATGGTCAGTAGAGATCAATAGAAAATTTTTATGTGGAAATGGCCTACTGGTACCAATAGCAATCTCTATTGATATCTATACAAATCTCTACTGATCTCTATAGATATCAGTGCAGACCTATTGATGTCATTTGAGATCAGTAGCTTACTGATATTTTCTTTACTGGTGTCGTTAGAGCTCTATTGATATCAATACGAAATATTATCAGTAGGTTACTGATATCAATAGCTTCTACTGATAACAATAGACATCCTTAGAAGTAAGTACACATCAATAAAGCTGTACTTATGTCAATAGATTTTTGTATTGATCGCTATGGATCATTTTTAGTAGGGTAACTGGATGCCAGATAGCTGGATGCGACTATTTAGTTTTTTCTTAGTCCGTGGGGCTGAGCCCAGTTGGTTTGGCTCTTGCATGAGAAAGGTTCTGGGTTGGACATTGCAAAAAATTAACTGCCGACCTATACATTGTCTGGGCAAGCAAAAAGTCTGACGAAAGTCCCCGTGCAGCGGCAGGAGTACAAGTTAAATATGCTTCTAGGTTCCAACGCCGCGTACGATGTCGCCTTTAAGGGGGTTCAGTATGTTGCATATCGGTAATGTTAAATTGGTCAATTGCAATGTACCTTTTCACAATAACTACTGATCAGATCATCTTAAAATTTTCTTTGTGTGTTATACCAACTTTATGCATTAATCTGAGGTTAAAAGTTTTTTTTTTTAAATAATTGTTAATTTTTTTTAAAAAATAAAATAAGTTTTAAAGTACCCAAAAAATCATGAAAATTTTTCACTTTTTTGGCCCATAAAATTTTTGTCACTTTATTTTTATTAAAATTTATAACCTCAGATTAATCTATACTATGTATTACATCATATAAAAAAGTTTACGAGAAAACATAGCATAGTTTTTGAGAAAAGGTACATCGAAGTTCAAAAAATCAAGTTCTGAGAAAAACGGGTTTAAACTTTTTATTGTTAACCCATTTCCTTACGAAGCCATGACATTAAAATGGCTTTTAATGTCAAAAATATTTTTCCAATCGTCTTGATACTTTGTGACGTTATTAACAAAGGTTGTAATAGTATTTTAAGCCAATAATTTTCGTTTGGATTTTTTCACCGATTTTGGGGTACTGAACTTCCTTAAGGTAGGCGAATACCCAAAATTCTAAAATTTTTACTATTGCTTTAATCTTTTCCAAATTTGGCATAGTGATTTCAAATATAATGAGCAATGCTTTTTATGCAATTTTTTTTTATTTAATTGATTTATTTTAAACGGTGTTTTTCACGTAAAAAAGGGGGGTTGCGCCAACACTTCTAGTATAAAAAGTTTTACATTAATTTACCTGAAATTTTTTACAGATGCTATTTTAATATATATCTGTGCCATGAACATCCAACATCCGGTGTAAATATATATATATTTTTTTAAAAAAAATTCCAAGTGTAAGTAAATCGAAAAAAAATCCTTTTTTTTGTGGTTAATTTATAACATTTTTCTTAATAACTTCTTTTCTTGTAATTTGTATGCAACTCTAGAGGGTCATTGCATGCATCAGTTCAAAACGAAGAATTTAACTCATAATTAATGTTTATTGGATGAAAATTCAATGTGGTAGACTTGTTAGTGTAAACCTCCTTTTTTAGAAGAAAAACACCGTTTAAAATAAATAAATTATGTTTAAATTTTAAAAAAAATGCCTAAATAGTATTACTCATTATATTTGAAATCAGTATGCCAAATTTGGAAAAGATTAAAGCAATAGTAAAAATTTTAGAAATTTGGGGAATTTTGGGTATTCGCCTACCTTAAATGCACTTCTAGGTTCCAACGTCACGTACGATGTCGCCTTTAAAGGTAACTTTGGACAAACAGAAACAAACAAAATATCGAAACCAACTAAAATTGCTTAGCTGTCCATGTAAAATATGTCCATGTTTCTGTGCAGTATTTCTTTTGAAGAAATTCGGTTTGATCGCCTACCAGCTGTTCACCTTCGTTGGTGGTAAAAAAACAAACATTGATGTTGCTACAGTATCCAACTGAGTTTTACTTTCGATACATAAATATCTCCAAGCGAGCCTATTCCGCATGTATATCCTCCTTTCACTTGTCTACCTTTTTTTCTCTCAAATAAATAAGAGTGGTCAGACCGCCCCCAGGGGTCACTGCGAACCGCACCCTCGCATACGGCCCATCTCTCTCTATTACGACGACATGCGCCAACGTTTGGCGAGATTCCATCTGTTTGGCGGTGTCGAGACAATAGGGTACTTGACTGTATCGCTAAAATACCTTCCAATATTAAATTAATGATTGTTTGAACCCAAAAACAACAAACATACATATTTGTGTGAAATAAATCTTTGAACAAATCCTTAAAAATCATTTTAAAATGGCTTTTTCATCGGTACGTCACGTGATCACAAACACGTCGATTCGGCTGACGTCACAAGTATATTATAAACAAACTGGTGTGATGTTTTTTTTTTGTGCTTGCAATTAACTGAATTTATTATAATTTGCTATTAAAATAAGAATTATATGGACTGAGGTTTTACAGAAGCGGATAGTTAAAATTTGCTTAAAGTATATTTCAAAATAGTGTTTCAAAGTTTGTTTATATTTACTAGTCGACACCACGTGACCGACACAAAGTATTTTCGGGCGTAATTTTTCGTCCTAATTTTAAAATTCATTTTTCAGCCTTTTTATGGAATACTTTTTTTTAAAAAAAGGTTTTAACATTTTCGGCACAAGAATATTTTAGGCCGATGATTTTTTTAAAGTCAAATACCCTATTCTCTCATGTGGCAGCTCTAGTGCCATGTCTTCAACCATACCTATATGTAACTTCGTGTATTAAAGTTATTGGTCTATTCTTTATTGACCTAGATATGTGGTGGTTACAGCCCTAGCGACTCAACTATTAAGGTCAGTGAGGATCTCTGACGTCACATTATCCTTTCGGGCTGTCGCTTGTTCCGAAAGAAAGGAACGAAATCTTTCCCGAACTTGAAGAGTATAAGTTGGCTGTATAAAGTCAGTACAGAGTGCACAAATAGGTTTCGTACTTTTTATTCGGAAAACGAATAGCGATACTTCACGAGGAACTTTTGTGGTCTTTACGTTGCCCGACCATGGCTAGAGTCAGTGTTGGGAAATTTTAACTGCAAGAACAATTAACGATTAACAAATAATTAATTAATAAATATAACCACAACAACTAACAGTTCATCAATTGTAATAGTGGAAAATTATAATAAAAATTATTTAATTGTTAATTATAGAAGTAGCAATTAATTCAGTTAAAAATAACCAATTCTAGTAACAATTCAACCTAACAACATTCAAGTAACAATTATTCAGTTAAAAATAATAGTAGCAATTAATCGTAGTTAAAAATAACCACAAAATTGAATTTTTGAAACCAAAATTTTCTGATAGATGGAAGCCCGATCTATCGAATGAGACCAATTTTGTATCGATTGGTTAATTATTTCTTATAAAAAAAATTATAATTATAAAAATAAACGCATGCGTCACGCCTTCTTTGAATTACTAATTATATGCTTGTATTATTTATGTATTACATTATAAATATGAATTTTTTGTGTGTTGATATTTGAAAACAAAAGAGTGAAATCCACTCCAGTTGGAGAAGTGCATTTTCGACACCCTCAAGGCATGCATATTTTCTCAGACTGAGTTAAAATCACTCGTTTGGAGTGATCCTGTCGGAGGTTTAACACACAAAGGATCCACTCGAAAAGGAGAAGTGCATTTTCCAGTCTGGAGGAGTGAAATCCACTCAGACTGAGGTAAATTGGGAGTGTTTGTTTTAAGAGTGTATTCACTCGCTCAAAGTTAAAAAAAAAAATTCATGACGATTTACATGAAATTCGGTTAACAAGAAATGTTTCGGTGGTTCCTACGAATTCGTGTTAAAGGTGCTCGACTGTATTTGTTTTTTGCGTTTTTCTCAAAACTATATAATTTTCACCTCATAGGTACACATTTCTCCAAATCTATTATATATTTCTTAATAATTTTTTTGTGTGTTATAAAACCATTTTCGATCTATTTAAGTCACCTCATTTAGTCTTACAAATTAAAAAAATATTTTATTATTTTACACTTTTCTTTGTTGAAAATCAGAATTTTTATGAATGTAGAATATAATGTTTTTTAAATAAAATTTTTAAAAAAATGTTGGCAAAAAAAAAAATTAGGTGACTTAAATAATCTAGGAGGTATTGCAATAGCCCCCATAATAGCTCTAGTGCGGGGATATTTCAGCACTCCAAATGACCCAACACGAGCGTCTTGGCGATCTCTCTGCTGGATTCCTCTCGTGCCCGGCCAAGAGCCTCTTTCAAGGCCGTGTAACAGGTATTTTGTTTGTAGTAGAAGGGGTTGGAGACTGGACTTGGGAAGGGTAAGAAGATCGTGCAGGGCATCTCCACAATGGAGAAATGCCTTCCATAACTTGAAACGGGGCAGTGAAATCCCCATTTGGGAGAGTGTTAGATTGTTGCCCAGACCCTGTAATGAGAAGGGGGCACTTTTGTTTGATAGGGGTCGGGCACAAATTGATTGTTCTCTGAGCTGAGGGGTACAGACGTATACACATGACTCGTGTTTTCCATCAGCACACGTTTTCAAAATTTATAAATTTTAATAAATTTGATTTGAAGTATTTTTTTTCTAATGGGGTTATAACTTTAGCGGTCAAGCCTTTGCAGACTCGGCATATTCTCCAGAACCGTGCGGCATCTGCTCTCTAGGTGACATCTAGTGAACTCTCTGTGGATGTTAAAATATGCAGAGACTTAATTTTGCCGAGAGAACCCAAGCCAAATGGGCCCTCCAGGGATCTTTTACACGCCGCATAATCAGATGGGAAAGTCTTGTGCATGCATGCCATCTAGAAAATCCGACGACTCAGCCGGGGCCCGAACTCGCGATCTTGGGCTTACGAAGAGCACACGTTTAACCCTTTCAGTCCCAAAAATTTACTACACTACAGAAACTTCTGATTTTCACAAAATAAGCTTATTTTAGGTCAAATATACGAGTTCCATAAGAAAAAAAATTCATTTAAATTTTTTTATATGGTTTTTGAAATAATGCCAAAATTTTTTAATTGTGGAAAACAACAAAATAAAAAAATATATATTACCTAAAAACACTTCGAGTTATGTATTTTAAGGTATCTGACCATATTATTAAAAAAAAATTAGTAATAATTTTAACCGAAATAGTTTAAATTGTGTTTTAAATATGTGGAACTGAAGTGAACTTATCAAAAATCAGGTGAAACGCTTGTTGGCTATTTTCTGAATTAAAAAAATAGTATTTCTGACTTCTATTGAGATTAATGTAAAATATTGTCTAATAGAACAAAGTGTGAAGAATCGAATGTGTGTTTGGATGTCATAACGGGACATAAACATTTTGAAAAAAATATTGAAAGTGATGATGCCAAATGGCATCACTGGGACTGAAAGGGTTAACCTCTCAGCCACAGAGCCGCTATAATTTGAAGTATGGAGATGTTTTAATCAGCTCCTACACCTACAGAAATACAATAATGTGCGAGTCCTTTTTCCAAAGGTATGAGAAACTTCATAACAGAAAAATAAAACAAACTTGAGGAAAAGTTTATGTTAAGTAAAGTATATATACGTAATTTTGTAAACTATGTATAGGTAATTTAGTAAAGTATATATATTTTATTTTCGGTCAAGGTACAATAGAAGGTACGATCGGTACGATAATCAGGTTCCCGATAGATTTTTATTAAAGGTAATCGAAGGAAAGGAAATTAAAATTGTAACTGTAGTTCTGGGTGTTTAACGGTTGAAGGTTACACGTATACTAACTATTATATTTTAAACAAAAAAAAAATCCACAAAAGTAAGAAATTCAATTGTTCTGCACAACAATTGAAAAATGTCCGGGACATATTAGGTAAAATTTTAACCTACTTTCCTTTTTTTTAAATGCAGAAAAATTGAAAAAATGACAGTTGGGGATGAATGAGTAGAAATAATATCGTTATCTCTTTATACGTGTTTTAACTTTTGTTCTAAGAGACTGATTTTAGTTTTTTTTTCAATGAAAAATACGTAATCAGAAATCTACATCTTGTACTTTTTGACAACAGTGTTGTGGATTAATCAATTAATTTTACAATTGTCTTGTTAATGGACTAAAAGTAAATGCATCCAAATTAATTACAATTACATTAATTACAATTAAATAAATCGCCATTGAACTTTTAATCGCACCTTGCAATTAAATTAATTCGATTAACGTTTTGTCAGTTGTAACCCACAATAAAATTATTGCAGTTAACTTTTTTTTAGTTGTTTTATGAAACAATTAAAACTAACAATTAACTTTATGTATTAAAACAAAATGAGTAAAGCTGTAAGTCTAATACTTAAGACGAATAAGAAAGTGATTAATTGTTATTTTTATTTAAAATTAACAAAAAAAATTGAATATAAATTAATTGTTACTATACTACAGTTAAAAAGTTATTGTTAATTGTTATTTTCCACTATTACAATTGATGAATTGTTAGTTGTTTTTACATTTACCAATTAATTGTTAATCTTAAATTGTACTTGCATCAATTAAATACCCAACGCTGCCGTCTATCAAGTACGCTAACAATTTCTTTCAGTATCTATGTTGCAACACCTTGGAAATGAGGGTGAGATAAAGTAAGTTATTTTAGAATATTTTCGGTGCATAACGTTTCCAAATCGCATCACATACAAATCCATGTAGCCCAATTTGTTCCGGATTATACTGAATTTGCATTGCAGTGCATTTTTATGCTCCTATGAATCCTTGAAAAATATTAGTTTAACCGTATAAATGGACACTTTATAGGACTGTCTGTCCTATAGAGCTAATATTTTGAAATCACAACATTTGCAAAAAAAAAAAAAAAAAAAAAAAAGAAAAAAAATATCACTTTGCCATGTTATCCCATTTCACCCGGTATGGGAATCGTCATTACATCAATTTAAAACAAAATTAAAAAGAAAATAACATCCATTAATTTAATTATTAATTGATAAAAAGTTTTAAAATGCTGTATCTGCTGTATATTTTTGGCATTTTAAATCTTTAAATATATATCATTAAATAAATAGATAATATAACACAAATTTGAAACGAAAATGTTGATTCCCATTCCTAAGGGAAAATTGCTAAAATGGCAAAGCAATACACCTGCTTAAGTTGGGATTCCAAAACTAATGCGTTAGCTCTATGGGACTGACAACCCCTCTTAAAGTTTTATCGCCGAAATATGTAAATACCATCAGCGAAAATGTTTGTGATTACAATACTGTTATTTTTTCCAGTTGGATGACTGTACCCTGCAATTGTACAAAGAAGGGGACTACGGCGGTTACCTGGACTTGGACTCTACCATAGACGAGCAGGCCGAAGACTTCGAGGATTTCCACAAGGGGTGAGTGCCTTTTCTTGCATTCTTTATTAGAAAGTGTCACAAAACGTATTTGTTATTTATTGGAATTTCAAAACTGTAGCCCTACCACATGTTCAAATCGAAAATATATCGAGAGTAGTTGAAAAATGAGAGTTCATCGCCAGCAAAGGGATGAGGCGTAGCTTTCATTATGGTTTTCACCTTCTTGCGATGATTTGGAATCCTACGAAAATTACATGTCAGCACAAAAAATTAATCTTTTTAATTCCGTTGTGTATGTGTGATTTCACAGTATTATTATTGAGAGCAAAATTTGAGCTCGAAACCTTTCAGAAGTAGTAACCTCCTCTGAATGACTACTTCACATTGACAAACGTTTTTACTGGGGATCTCGTACTCGGGTAACTTATTTCTCTTTCCCAAATGTATATATTAACCTCGCATTCGAATGGATAAGATTTTTTCTGGAAAAAAATGGTTTTTTTGCGATATGCCATTTAAAAAATTAGAAACGACCTCCGTGTCTATATTTTTACACAAAACGTAAATATTTGCTGGAAATTATCCACAATTAACGTTATTTTCATTCAATCAAATATTAATATTGCAAAACTGGAAACTACTTGCCAACTAATGTTCGGCAAATTTTTTTACAAAACTAAAATTTCGCTTCCGTAAATATAGACTCGCCCCCTGAATTCCATGAAAGTCAAACTTTCCATAGACGTTCTCTAAAGGAAAAAAAAAAGAATCGTCCGATGAAAATGGCCCTTCGAATGAAACCATTAGGGCCCTCTCCACCAAACGATAATTAACCCAGTGGCCAATAAATTAGTCTGCAAGTATTCTAATTGCGTGCGCGCATCCTGTTGTAGTGACGTCACAAACCACCATTGCTCGAAAGGGAAGGTGTTATTATCTATAGAAGGGTATTTTGATATGCACTGGGATAAGACTGAAACGTGAACTTTCATTTGGATTTTTGAACTTTTTTATTTGGGATGGTTAGTCCTCATAGAGCCAATGCATTAGTTTTGAAAGCACAATATCAGTCGAAGAATTGATTTTGCCTTAAGGGATTTCTATGCAAAATACGAAACTAGTAACAAAAATTTTACCTGAAACTATCTTCTGGATTGTTAGATTTGTTAATTTTCGGATCAATTGATAAGATTTTTAATATAATACCTTGAAAAATTTTCATCCCATTTTCTTTTTTTAAAAAAAATCTTCGCCAAAGTAATATTGGGAAAAGGTAGTATATCTAAGTAGTATTAGAAAAAATAAATCTCACTGAAAGTATAATAGAGCCCCGCTTATCCGAAAGGTACGGGACTGGAGCATTTTCGGTTAATCGAGATTCCACAGGAATTTTCGGATAATCGGGAATCATCCACTTCACGCCTAGAAAAACGCTGCCGAAGAAAATATTTGACGTCATAGAGTGTTTGCCTCGTCACAAAAATCTTAGACCAGGCCTTAGATACATAGAAGCGCAAAATGAAACCAGTACTTCAGCGTTCTCTTGTTTAAAAGAAGGTAGTACAGGACTGTTTTTAACCCCCTAATGCATACTGTTACGGTTTGGTAACAAGTAATATAATCCACTTTATTCTATTAAATTCGAGCTCCTCCTGGACAAATCTGTGTTTTTTCATCTATTACATTTCATTTTAAAGTTTTAGTTACTAATAATCCTCATAGATGACAGTAGTAAAAGTGTATTCAAAATTAAAGAGAGAGGTCATTAACTTTTGTGAAAATACGTTTTTGGCAGTATTCGAAGAATAATAATATTAGTACTAAATACTAATAAATTGTTTTGAAAAATTAATCATAGTTAAAAAGGGTTATTTTGAAATATTTTTAGTAGTTTTCTAGTTATTATTATCAAAATTGGAATTTTGCAGTTGGTTTTTGTCATAAGGAAAAATTTTAAAAATTTAAATTATTTAAATTCTAATGCAGTTAAATTTTTTTTAGTATTTTTCCCATAATGTGTGAGTATTAAAGATACATATATATTTTTTGGGGATGAAAATGAAAATTCATGCATTAGAGGGTTAAAACAACACAAAATTGTTCAGTAAAAAAAAAAACAAATTATTGCGTATTTTAAGAAATAAATCCAACTTTATTAGTACGCATTTTTAGTGTATTTCTTTATTTATGCATCCACTTCATATTTTAGCACAGAAAAAAAATAATTCCGTGGCCTTTCGGTTAAACCGAATTTCGGATAACCGGCACTCTACTGTAATTAGTAATGTTTAACTGACAAAATCAATTAAAATGAAGAGTTGCAGCTGCAGAAATCTACACTCTTAAACCAAAACAGTGAAATCCATTCCAGTTGGAGAAGTGCATTTTCGACACTGGAAAGGAGTGAATATTAACTCAGATTGAGTTAAAATCACTCGTTTCGAGTGATTCTGTTGGAGGTTTAACACACAAAGGATCCACTCCTTTCGGAGAAGTGCATTTTCAAGACTGGAGGAGTGAAAATTACTCAGACTGAGTTAAATTCGCTCGTTTGTTTTAAGAGTGTAGCGTAGAAAATGGAGGAAGATGAGGTCGTTGATGTATCGGTATTTAGTGGAATATCCCAACTTTTGAAAATCTTAGTCATTTATGTTCTTTGAAATCTAAGAGTGGAAATATTTCAGTTTTCTTCCCAAAATCTTCTAATATCACAGTGCATGAAATTACAAAAGTGTGCGAATTAAGTCAAAACTCTCGTAAGATGATGACTTTCTCTCACACTCACACTTTTATCCTCGTTCCGAAAAAAAAAATCTAAGAAGGATCATTCACAAATTGCGTTTTGAATCTTTGAAGATTTTAGCTAATACAAAATTGAAACTAAATTTTTCGGACTCGATATGGCTTATTCTGCATTCTGTCGCGTTTCTCAGATTTTCTGGACAATAGAAAAACTGAATATAGAGGGTGTAGTTTCAAAATTTACATGCTCCAAATCATAACTAAGATGTTCGGGCCCGGTCTTTGGCGACTTCCTCCAATTGAATTTACTATTATTAAAAGCCGTCAATGAACGAACCGGACCTTATATCTTAGTTGTACTTCGGAGAATGTACACTCTTAAAACAAGAGTGAAATCCACTCCAGTTGGAGAAGTGCATTTTCGACACTGGAAAGGAGTGAATATTAACTCAGCCTGAGTTAAAATCACTCGTTTGGAGTGATCCTGTCGGAGGTTTAACACACAAAGGATCCACTCTTTTCGGAGAAGTGCATTTTCAAGACTGGAGGAGTGAAATTTACTCAGATTGAGTTAAATTAGCTCGTTTGTTTTAAGAGTGTACGTTATCAAGAAGCTCGTCATTCGATTCTGCAAACTTTTTTCTATTCGAAAATATTTTTAATTAATCCCAATAGATGTCAGCCCTTTTATCATTTTCTAAAAATTATGATCAGAAACATGATGAAGCCAAATGGCATGACTGGGACTGAAAGGGTTAAAAAAAACCAGACCCCTTAAAAAATTTTCTTTGAAATATACCGCTCGTTATAGGTATTTCCCAAATCACCATATTGCGCGGGAACCGCCATTTGAACGCGCCATTTGACGATGGGGTCATCAAGAAACCATTTCCACAATGGGGAGGGGGGTATTCAATTGGGCAAGAATCGTCTGATATTACCTCCCACGCAAGATCACTTTCTTAGCACCTTCTTGTCAACGACCTGAGATAGATGAATCGAGTCGAAGACCAATTAAGACTTCTGTACGAGGGAAATCAGACTGATAAAAGGAAGTTAAAATATTTTTCTGCAAATATTTTTACTTTTGCAAAAGAAATTTTTTGTAATGTACTTAACCCTTTCAGTCCCAATGACAATTTGGCATAATAGTTTTAGAAATTTTTTTCTGATCGTTTATAGCCATTTATGATATCAAAAAGCACATAATTCAATTCTTCAAACTTTTTAAATTGGAAAATATTTTTTTATTATGATAAGAAACATGATGTCAAATGGCATCACTGGGACTGAAAGGGTTAAGGGGCATCGAAATTATATCGCAGTCTAACATAGAATTAATTTCCATATTTTTGTTACTAATCAACCGTCAGTCTCTTGGTTACGAAATTAAACTTAACGGAACTTAAAAATTTCTATGAATTCAATTTGAACGCACCACAAAATCTTCAGTTAACACAAGAGCAGGCGCGGGCAATTGACGACATATTTCAATAATGAATATTTTTTTAAAGGTATCGAATTACCTTAATCAAATCTAAAGGTTCGGCACATTTAGAAGAAAAAACACACACTTTTATAAGGATATTAATTCGAAAGAAAAAAAATCCTTCGGTTATACAATAACCAGTGCACCTTCTATAGTAGGGGTTCCAAACCTTTTTGCACCTGCGTACCACTTGACTTTTTGATAAATTTTGGCGTACCACCAGACCTAAATATTTTAGTAAATGTATAATGTTTACTGTGTTCAACGGTTTTTTGATTAAAAATTCCTGAAAAAACTTCGTATTTAATGGTTAGATATTTGTTTATTTATAACTTGCTTATAATAAAGGAGAAATAAAAAGATTAAAATGGTATTAATTTACCATTCTGTTTATTTCCTATAGTTCTAAAAATATGCAAATATAACGTAGTACAAACTCGGCAAAATCCGATCCACCAGTGGTACGCGTATACCACTGGTTGGGAAGCCCTGTTTTATAGGGTTAATAATTACCAGCATATCATAAAAATAGACTGTCCTGGTCGTTGTCCCAATCTCACGTCTCACGTGACTTGTGAGTCATCTTGGTTCCTACTTGTGTACCCCATGCTCAGTATCACAAGTCTTTGACTACCGCATTTTTTTATGTTCTTTTGGCGCATATGTAGGGGGAAGGGGGTTGTGTCTCGTTAAATTGTCATTAAAGGGTTATTTCGTTTTATTTCACATTCACACGGTATTTTTCTTGCTTGCGAAATAGAAGGCGATTTAATAAGAGATTTCTGGGTGAAATAGTAGGTGGGGGCGAACTCTACTCATTGCACTTACGTTAGCACCAAGGGCTTTGTGAAGCAAACTTCGGGTAAAATTTTGGTATAATGGGAGTACTGTAATGCCTCAAGTTGCGCAAAAGTTCTTTTAAAAGGTATTATTGTGGGTGTGAATCACGAAATTACACTCTGATTGTCGTCATTGTTAGAAATAATCGTTGAAATTTCTTGTGAACGAACCAATTGGACGTCTTTACTTGTCTAAATCTGGCCTTTGTCCATGGAATATCAATACCAATATGCCTATACCAATACACCTATACCGATATACCTGTACCAACACCAATGTACTTCGGAAAATCTGAGTTTGCAACTACACATTTCATATCGTCGACAATAGAGGGACCTCGTGTGTAGCTCTAGTGCAATACTTTATTCAACCAAACCAATTACATATTCGATATCAAGATAATTTTTCAATCGAATTTGTGGATGTACTACTATTCACTAATTTGTTAATATTTAAGGGGCACGTGAACAAAAGAAAGTTTGAAAAACTCTGAAAGAATCTCGAATTTTGATGCTAAATAAATATTGACGGCGTTCGACCCACTGAGTAATATCTTTGCTACATCTCGCAAAATACGCTTAGAAACTAAGTTCTGGAATAATGAAAAATGAAACGGCATGGGGGGGGATAAAGGTGATTTTTCTAAGATAAAATAACAGTTGGAAAAACTCAAGGTGCTTTTATTATTTGAAGTATTAGGAAAACTATCACACAGCTCCTTGATCTTCTTGCCCTTTACTTGCATATTATTTAACTTGTCCGTAACTTTAAATGCCTCGTTTTCTATTTTACAAACTTGTCACGCTACACTTGCTGTGATCCTTAGAAACTTTCGAATTTTCCTGTATCTGCACTATTAAAAATGGGTTCTCAAATTTGAGAACATACGATATTCGAATGTGAGATCATACACATTCTCATTTTTGAGAATTTATGTACTCGTTTCTGAGAATGAATGTACTTATTCTAGAAAACTCTTATTCCTTTTTCTGAGAAAATATGTTCTCATTTTTGAAAAGGCTTGTACTTATTTTAGAAGACTCATATTCTCATTTTTGAGAAAGTATGTATTCTAAAAAAAGAACACAAGTTGTGTGAAAAAAAATATCATTGGTCCAAAAACATTTCACGCGCATTTATTTCTTTAAATAAAAGCAGATCGATAAATATCTGGATTTTATAATTATTATGAAATTAAAATTTTAACTTGAAATGTTGGCATCTAATGAATAGAGTGAAAAAGTCTTTTTTTCACTGCTTTTGGGTGAAACAAAGTACTTTTTTTCACTGTTTCAAAAAGTCTAACTTTACGCACGCGTCTGATATTAAAATTATAGTGTAAAAGTCAGCTTTTTTTCACGCAATTATAAAAACTGTATTTGTATCATCTGCCTATACGGAAAAATAATTTTACGTTGCTAATTTGTAGAACAGTATGAAAAGTTTATTTGTTCATTCATCATTGCAGGTGGAAATAAGTCATTACTTCAACAATTTTAACCCAAATTACTATTTACGCAATTATTTCAAAATAGTTATTTATTCGTAGCAATTAGCAACAAAAGACAAAATACAGATAATTTTTTACATTTTAATGCGCGATCGTTTCAGTACGATAGCCGCCTTTTTTTACGTTGAAATTCGGTATCGGAGGAAGTAGAAAACCTTAAGGGCAGTAAATATGTCGTTAAATAGACGTCTAAACAACTTCTACATACTATACTACTAGACACAATAATTTCGATACTGTTATTTTTTAGATGTTCATGCGATCTACAGTACTTCCTCAAGACGTATTCGTATTTTTAATGCTGTTTTTTTCAGCACAATATATAGACATATGTAAAGAAATATCTTCAACTTTACGCATAATAGAATACAAGAGATGATTCATGGAGGAAACAACTTTAACCCTCCAATTCATGAATTTTTATTTTCATCCCAAAAAAATATATATGTATCTTTAATACTCACGCATTATGGGAAAAATACTGAAAAAAATTTAACTGCATTAGAATTTAAATAATTTTAATTTTTTTAAAAAGTTTCTATATGACAAAAACCAACTGCAAAATTCCAATTTTGATAATAATGACTAGAAAACTCCTAAAATTATTTCAAAATAACCCTTTTTAACTATGATTAATTTTTCAAAACAATTTATTACTATTTAGTACTAATATTATTATTCTTTGAACACTGCCAAAAACGTAATTTCACAAAAGTTAATAACCTCACTCTTTAATTTTGAATACACTTTTACTACTGTCATCTATGAGGATTATTAGTAACTAAAACTTTAAAATGAAATGTAATAGATGAAAAAAAACGCAGATTTGTCTTGGAGGAGCTCTAATTTAATAGATAAAATTGGATTATGTTACTTGTTACCAAATGGTAACAGTATGCATTAGAGGGTTAATTATTGACGCAAATTGTTTATTCGGTAGAAATTTAGATGTTTCGGTTTAAACTCAAAGAGGTCCGCCTTCTTGGGAAGGGTATACAACTCAGACACACAGTCAGCAGTCTGAGTTACGTACCATTCTGTAGAAGGTGGATTCCTTGAGTTTTCCCATCGAAACATGGAATTTTCTACTGAATAAACTATCATTCGTACCAATAAAGCAACACATATTTCTTCATGAATCTTCTCATATAGCATATAGATGTCATTTCTGCGGCTTTTGGTGTTTTTCGGCATGTATAAAGTGTATTTTAGTCCGTTTTTCGCGGTTTCGTAGGTAGGCGTTCCCTAATTGCCAAGAAAACGAAAAAAAAAGTCCAAACATAGATGTAGAAAGTAGCAGATCTGCCCCAAGGGGAAAAGGTGAAGCCACGTTTGAACCAGTATCCCATAAGGCAGTTCGCAAGCCCCTAGCACATCTCGTGCCATAAGCCACCAGATGGCATCGTTAGTAACTTCGAATAATAAAAAACATATATATTTAATCTTAACTAATTAAAACTTTTTATAACGGTTTTGCTAGCATATGTTTATAGCTTGATATGTACTGATAATTTCTGGTAGATGTGAGGTATATATTTTAAAAGAAGCATATTAAAAATGCATTTTTTTTGCATGTAACTCTTCGGCAAAAGCAGTTTTTCAAACCAGTATCCCGTGACGCATTGCGAAAACGGCAAAAAGTGGCTTCATCGCACAGTTTGTATTGCGTTTTACGGGATTGAGCAATCGATGGGCATATCTGCTACTTTCTATATCTATGAGTCCAAAAGAGTTGGCTACTAAATCAAGTCGAAGAAGTTGAGATGCGAGCAAGGAACGTGCAGGGAGTGGGGTGCCATTTGTAATGTTGCTTTTTTTTTTGCATTTAAATTTATTATGTTATTTTGTAGTTCTTTCTGGATTCATGTCTGGTAGTCTGTTTTTCTTTTTCGAGATAATTGGAAAGAACTGCCGAGATGTTTCATTCCGGTCAGGATTTTATTAACACATTGACCCTTCATTTCATTCAACTGTAAATGTTAAATATGATAAAAACAAAAACCAATGATTTTTTAAACCCAAAATCTGATCGGAGGTGATTACTGTAATGTCATTTTGTATCGAAAATGTTCTATATCCTAAACTCAAGATTATTTTACTACTTTAAGGGGGACATGGCAGCGATAACCGGGTTTCCGAGCATTTCCTGTAAATATTTCTCTAAAAATATAAAATTGTAATTGTCGGACGCTTGAAAGCCACGTGGTTTCAGCCAATCAGAAACGCTGAAAGTAAGTGTGGCGGTGTGCCTGTTTTGTGCAGGGGCTGCTTAAGGTTGCGTCCCGTGGCTTTGGTAGAGATCGTTGCTCGGAGCTAGAGCTACGTACGTGATGCCCTGGAGCAGTCTCACGGAAACTAGTCAGATTGTATAGATGAGCATTCCTGCATTGGCACTATCCTCAAATTAGCCTTGCATGTTTGTTTGCGGAGCAAAAAAATAAGAATTGCGTAGCAATTCCCGGGGGTTGGCGAGCGGTAGCGAGCAGGGGGTTAGTTTTCTATAAAATTAAGTTTTTTGTTAAAAAACTGTAATACTTCAACAGATTCTACATCAAATGATCTTTCTGGTGGTTGGTGGACTATGTCGTAACTATTTTTAGGGATTTTTTTAGGCTATCTTGAAAAACTAAACATGGTTACCCACGAGACATGCTTTACCACTTCCAAAGTCCACTGTGAAATGAGCCGTTTTCTGTACTTCCCTCATACCTTGACCACAGTATAACGCGTTCAATCAAAGCAAATGAGCATTGAACACGAAGCTGGATCGTTTTTTTTTCTTAACCAGTTTAGCGTCGCATTCTTTAGTGGTTTTTTTTTTGGCGTGAACCTTTAAAGTCTCCTAGTTAAGAAAATATAAAATTATAGAGGTCTGCCGAGATCTTTGTCTTGACATACATTGTTTTTTTTTTTTATCACGTTGCAATTTAAAAATATCCATTCCTGTTTTAAAAACTTTTTTCTTTTTAACACGAAGCGTGCCATCTGCAAGAGGTAGTAACTTTGTAGGCTTAAACTATTTGAAACTTGAGCTGAGCATTGCTCCTTGAATTTGTTTCGATAACATAAAATATGAAAACAGCCATTAACTTTGTCAATTTTTTAATAAAATATACACTAAGTTTATTAATAAAAAATTCTAAAACTTTAATGCTTCGTAGCAGAACTTTTTTTGTAAAAAAAATCACATACAACATCTTTTAAAGAATAGAAAAATGACAATGAAACTGTTGCAAAAAGAAAAAAAAACCCATAACATTGCTAATTTTTTTTCAATATTTAAAAACTTTAATAAAAGGAAGTGTGTAATAAAAATAAATAAATTGCAAAGAACACTATTGTAAGAATAGAAAACTTTGAGATCAAGATTATTTCAATAATCCAGAACTTAGATTGAAAGAGTTTAACAAAATTATTGAAGTGCAATTAATAATTTTGCCTGAATAAATAAAAAACAATGTTGCCTAATTACAAATAATATTGTTGCCTAATTGCAAATAATATTGTTGACTAATTATAAAAACCATTGTTGCCCAATTACAAACAACATTGTTGCCTAATTACAAATAATATTGTTGCTTAATTACAAATTATATTGTTGTCTAATTATAAAAACCATTGTTGCCCAATTACAAACAACATTGTTGCCTAATACAAATAATATTGTTGTCGAATTACAAATAATATTTTTGCCTGATTACAAATGATATTGTCGCCTAATTACTATTAACATTGTTGCGCGATCAAAAAAAAAAAAATATTCGGGAATATGACATCATAACAAAGAATATAATATTTGCAAGAATAAAAGAAAATAATCAAGCAACATACTAATTTTCCGGGAATAAAAACATCCTTGTCAAAACTCATAACAATGTTTTGGATATTACAGTAGCTTATATATATAGAATTCTATTCCAAATACTTTCGCATAAATAACATGAATTGCGTCAATAAATGTGTAAGAACATCGTTTCTTAATAAAATGAATTACAAACAACATTGATGCAAAATAAAAAAAATAATGACATTAGGCGAGGTTGAGAATAGAGGCATTAACAAAGAACATACTGTCAAGAATAAATTCGCAAAAAAAAACTGTTTTGCAAATAATTTTTTTGAAGAATTGCAAATAAATATATTTAAGCAAACAATGTTTTTAAAAAATTGTTGTCGCTGGATTTCGATTCCTAACTTTAAATTATATTATACTTCCGAATACTTACGTATAAATAAATAAAAACAAATTATGTAAATAAGGGGATAAAAAGTTTGTTGCCTAATAAAAGGAACTACAAGCAACATTGTTGCAAGATAAAAAAAAATCACAAAAAAAAATTGTTCCAAGAGTAGGAAACGCCATTATCAATTACAGTAGCTTGAATTCTATAACCAAACTCCAAATTACGCTTCCGAATACTTGCGTATAAATAAACATAAAATATGTAAATAAATAAATAAGCGAGGGGAGGGTCGCACGAGGAAGCTAAAAGACAAGGCCGAGTTGCCATTCCGAATACTTAAATAAAAATTATTTAAGAAAAAAAACTTCAAACCTACGCTTTTTCTCCACTCAAGGTAAAGCGTGTGATTCACTCCCGTACCTTTTGAAAAGAAAGCACTGGTGGGAAACTCCCCTCGTTAAAAGGAGACTTCTGTTGCTCAATTACGATGTCGAATGCTGTAATTATTTATTTTATATTTGATATAATTTGTTTTTTTGAAGGATAAGGGATTTTGTTTGGTTTTTGTAAGGTTTATAGATAGTTGAAATGAATTGTATCTTTTCCAGTTCGTCATATTTGGGATTGCACTGTTTCGACTTTTCGATTTTTTAAATACTAAATGTACATTTTTACTAGAATTTTCTATGTAGTCGAATTTTAATGATGGGAAAATCTTGGGCCACGTCTAAATCCATGTCATTTAATTATGTGGCATGTCAAAGATCCATGGAGGGTCCTTCTGGCTTTGGGCTCCTTCTCCCTGCAAAATTGAATCTCGGCATACTTTAAAATCCGGAGAGAGCTTAGATTCATTGTAATCTGCGCGTCAAAATTGCCAGCGTGAGTCGACTAGGTGGTGCCACAAAAATAGCTCTCAGTTCTGGGGAAAATGCTGAGTCTGCAAAGGCTTGACCGCTAATGTTGCAGTAAATTAGAGAGAAAAAAAAACTAAAATTTTGTTTGTGGGATAGCTGGCGCTTTAGCAAACTACTGTTTATCAAAAGGCATTAAGTGATAAAAACAGGGCTTTTTTATGTGCGATTTGAAAAAAATAATTTATCGTTCTAATTTAATAAAAGAGTCTTTCTGTCGCTTCAAATTATTTTTTAACTATTTTTAAAACTCCACCTATCCTAAAAATTTTTTAAATGTTTTTAATAGCGCTAAACCTATTATAACTCACTTAAAAAATATTCAGTAAATTTCAGTTAACCATATTTCTTTTGTTTTTAGATTTTAAACTGTGGTAAATGTAACCACCCGTATATAAGTTTTTTTTGACTTATTCAAATTTCTTTTATAATAAACAAGCTTCATCAGTTACTCTCATTTTTAGTCAGATGACTTTACTGTTGACGTACACGTCATCATCTTTTCTTTGCAGTCAGTTGTCGCAATGTCACAGCTGTGTCGCGTTCGTTTCATAAATCAACCTATATTCTGACGACTTGATTATGTTTTTAATAATAAAAATGCCAGATGTTTTTTCTAGCTTCTCTGCCATCATTGTCTTCGTAAAATATGGCATACAAAAGGGTTTTTTTTCTGTTCGAAGCTTTTGGTAACTCTTAACGCCTATTTCCACCATCGTTAAACTTTTTAAACTCTGGCATTGTAACCCCTTAATTTTTAAAAAATATATTATTTCTTAATTTCCCAAATCACTCTTAATGACATCAACTCAGTGGCTAATGTAAAATTTAGCAGCGGAAGTGTTAAAATGAAACACCAAATCTGCGGATTACAATAATTAAATTATAGGGTAACTGCGACCACCCTAACTAGATTAAGGACAGACCATTTCAAAGTCATGGAAATCTAAAAAGATGGAGCTAGGAAATACTCCAGCTGCAGAAACTGCCCCGACTGGGAACTGGATCCAAAACATCTTTTCTCTTGTCCAGCCACCCTGGTAAAATTGCAGCAAATCACCAACTCCTACGAAGACCATTATGAGGACCACTGTCTGATGCAGATCGCTGAAGCATTCAATGAGACCTTTGGTCCCATATAATCTTTATCCATGGACACGTTACCATCATCATCTTAATTTTCTAACTAAAATTTAAGCGGGGAAATTGGAAGCGAAACTTTTGAACAATTTACGACAATTTTCGAAACTTTATTTGTTAAAAATAGTTAAGATTAAATTTTTAAGCATCTAAAAATGCTAGCATGAAGAATTTAGACCTAATTCATTTAATAAAATTGTTTCAGAGTGAATTTTCTTTTTACCATGTTATATTTTCACTTAACTACAACAAACATTATTTAATTCTTCAAAATACATATTTCTTCGATTTAACGACACAAGAAGAAAAATAGAACATTATAGAAAAATTTATGGTGAATTACAAAAATATATATTTAAGATAAGTGCCAGTTTTTAACTTGGTAACTTTTAGAAAAAAATCGCAAGTTTGATGATTCCTAATGAAATCACTTGGAGTGAATGGGTATAATTAACCCTTTCAGCCCCAATGACAATTTTGCATCATCATTTTAAGAAAAAAAAATCTGACCGTATTTAGCAATTTATGATATCAAAAAGCACATTATTCGATTCTTTAAGTTTTTTTTCTATTAGAAAATATTTTTTATTTATCCCAATGGATGTCAGCCCTATTATTTTTTTAATTATGATCAGAAACATGATGATGCTAAATGGTATCACTGGGACTGAAAGGGTTAATTACCTGCTTCATGAGTCGGTTGGGCACTCTCCTAGCATGCGAAAGATCCTAGGTTCGAGTCCGGGCATCGCCAAAATAACTGCCGAGCCATAAACGACTCGTGCAGCAAAAATGTCCGACGAATAATACCCCGTGTAAGGGAGTGTACGTTAAATATCCTTAGTCCTAACGCTGCGTACGATGTTGCCAGTAGTATCCACAGGTAACTGGCGAATACAATGGAGGGGGCGTGTCACCTGTCAATCATCCTGGACTGTAACAGGAGGGGTGGCGGCGTCCTTTGATCTCACCTCAAGGGCGGTTTCCTTTGATCTTTCCTACTTGAACTGATACAGGTGGTTTTGGAAGTTGAGTTGTATGGTTCCTGCTTGCAGACGGGGTTTCGGTATGATCGTTGTTGAGTTGTTTGCTTTAGTTTCGGTATTGAAATAGGATGTTTTATTGTGACGTCATATTGTATTTACTGATGGTAGGAGTTGAGATGTTGTGGTTTCGGTATTGCAATAGGATGTTAGTTGTGACGTCATATTGTACTTATAGATGGTAGGAGTTGAGGTGTTTTGTTTCCTGCTTCAGTTTCGGAATGACCAGTTGTGTTGGTATTTGGCAGTTGAGTTGTTTATTACTGGTTGTGACGTCATGTGTACTTGTTGAAACTCGTGATGTCTTGTATAGCCGATCGTGGCGCCATCTATGAGACGCGATGGAAATGGTTTCGTAATTGGATATTTAGGATTTATAATATTATACGACTAACAATACACGTTACTTGTAAGTTGTATGTACTTTGTATTTCCGTAAAGAATAGTAAATAAAATATTTTATAATTCATTTAATCATGTTTATTCGGATTTAATTTTAAGTTTCATTTAAAATAACGTATTAGTATTTCTTAAATAATTTTTCTAATTACTTTTACCTTGCGTGGGAATCGAACTGACAAAAGAAATTCGTGGCACGGTTATTTTCCATGTACTCTTAACCACCATGCCACGAATTCCTGACATACATTCTCGTTTTAAAGTATAAGTTCAAAACTCAATCGTACAAACCAAACTCATATCAATACGTCACGGACAGCGAAACAGTATCTGGAAATGATACAGGAAGAAGAAACAATCATACCACGGAGTGGCAACTACGGATCATTTCCTTGTTAGAACAGGTACCAACTCATTCCTCCATTGACTGTGACGTGCTTCCGACGCCTGTGATTGGCTGATACATTCTCGGAGGGGGCAGAGATAGTGAAGAGCCACCATTTCTCGCTGTACTTCGGACAAACTTGTCTGCTTTTAAATTTCTCTAACAGATAGATTGAAAAAGTAAGTTATATTTACTTGTAAATTATTGTATTAATTCTATTTGTGTATTTTATTTCTTACTGGATTTACTCAATGTCTAGTTTTTAACGTGATATGATTTTCCTATAGTTTATTTTAGGTGTAATGTTAACACACGTGGTATTTTAAATATAGTGTAGATGTATTCTTTATTCTACAAGTTATGTTTAGTTTAATTCTGTACAAATATTAGATGGATACGTAATGCTTTATTTGTATTTACATCGGTTTTTTTTTTTAACTCTGTAGGTTTTGGATGTTAATTATTTTAGTTGGTAATGTTAACACACGATGTATTTTTAAACATAATGCAGACGTATTCCTTAATCTACTAGTAATGTTTTAGTTTTAATTCTGTACAAATATTAGATGGATAGATAACGCGTTATTTTTTCATTTAATTTTTTTTAAAATCATTATTCAGTTTTAACTCTTTGTAGACTTTTAGATGTTTATATGATGTGGATTTTAAATTATCTTTATATTTTTATAGGTATCCAACACAATGTCTGTGAGACCAGATTTGGAGGATAATATGACCGTGGATAATCTGCCCGACAACATGATACACCTGGGCAGCAACCAATTCCTTGTCGTTCGGAGCTTCCTGGGGCAAACTCGAGTCCATATTCGAAAGTTCGTCCAAGATGACGACAAGAATCTAATTCCAACAAAGGACGGCGTTTCCCTGACTCCCAGAGTGTGGGTGTCCTTCACCGAGAAATTTCCGAAACTACTAAGCAAGAGATATTTCGACCGCTATCCCAACGATTACGTCGAAGTGGTAGAACGGGACATGTGCATTTTCAAAAACTCTGTCACTGAAGGGGCTGTGGAAAAGATTGAAGTAGTGCTTCAACGCATGTTTCAACGAAGAAACCAAACGTACCAATTAGTGCCTGAAACAGTCCATCTCGATGAACAGCAATGCTATGTATTATTGAGTGCTTCAAATCATGTGAAGGAGTTAATTGAATTATCCTTACTAACTGTTACGCTGCGGTACCATTCGAGAAAACTGTTATGCAGCAGACTTCACCCGAAGTTCGATCATATAATGCTCATCCCTACAACACTGAATTATGTGCATCATTGGATTCACTGAGTAAGTCCTTTCTGAACTGTCTTTCAATTGAAATTAAGAAAATGGCCCCTTGTTATGGATGTGACGAGTTACCATGTACTTGTCATACCGCTGAAGAACTCTTGAATTCCTATTTTGAAGCGGCTTTATATGCATTAAACCTTGATGAACTGGCGCAAATATTTGTGGCCGAAAATATTCAACATTTATACTTTGCTAATTTAATTCTCTCTAAAGACTTTTTTGCTCAAGTTAATGTGCCCTCCTTCTTAAATAAGGTTAAAAACATGTATGCCCCTGCAGAGAAATTATCATGTGAAATGATGGAATATTGTTAAAAGTGTATATATTTTGTGATACTATTTATGAGTGTCTTATTTGTGCTTTATTCAAAATGAATGTGTGTATGTACATGAAATGTAAAAGTGTTTTAGCCCTAAATAAATGTTGATGTATTATTAAATTGTGTATTTATTGATGTATAATAAATTAAAGGTACAGAATGAAACTCTTAAATATTACCCAGATTATAAAATATTTCTACACAGTTATTAAATAGAGATATAATATCATTAAGTATTTGAGTTTTATTAGTATTAATAGTTAAATATCAAGTTGCTAAAACATCTAAGAAGGAAGTTGTAAATCCAACTTTAATGTGAGGTATCCGTATTAAATAAAAAATTATTTATACAATATGATTATTCTTAAAATTACACATTTAACTAAGAAAGTATTAGAAACGAATTTCAATGGGAATTATTCACAATTTATTTAACCTACTATGTCAAGAATCAAACACAGATTTAATATGTATTCAAATTTTATTTAAAATATAGTATATCAAAGCATAATTAATTTAAAATAATTATTTCTAAATATACATTATAATAAAAAGCTTACCTTTCTATCAGGCATTGTCCACACATAGTAAAGTGTAATAAGATAAGAGTCGATCTTATGACAATGAATCGTTATTCGAATTCACTATCTCGTGTTAATTATAGGAAATAATCGAACATGAGTTGAGTTGTTTTTTTTATATATATATCGGATGATTTGTGTAATGTATTTTAAGAAATGGTATTGAGTTGTTTCGCTATAGGGTTGATTTATATGACGTCGTTGAATTGTTTTAGTACAGGTTTGAGGAATGAAGTTATTTTAGTAATAATAAGTCATAAAAATATTACTTTTTTCTCATAATCAATTTTTATTGATCGTTATTGTATGTTCCAAAACTTTTTCTATTCTTAACAGATAACATTTTCAAGTAGAGAATTTATAAATTTCTTAATACTTACTTGTAAATAAACACAAATATATGAAAAACACATTTTTTATATTAAAATATTTTACACAGATAACTTTATATCATAATCAAATTGTTTGTAATACATTTTTGTGATTGTAACTTTGAAAAATAAAATGAAATAAGCGTGAATAATTATTAAAAGTGAGGTTTGAACCTGCATTCTATGACAACAGATATTTATGAAAGTTCTAAAGATAGATTAATCTTTTTCGAATATGCAAGTATATTTTAGTTGTTTGTATTTTTTAGGAATTGTAAAAAAAGCATTTGGGTTTTTCTTCAAAGATTATATAGTTTCAGTCATAAATTTAGGGAATTTTAACGGATATGTATGTTGGTCCTTTAGTTAAACCTGCATTTCTTTGTTACTTTTCTTATATTCTATTATCAAAAAGGTATATATTTGTTTGTTAATCAGAATTTTACACATATCAAAAACTGGTAAAGTTTTACAATTACATGTGTTATTATCATGTAGCTAGTTGATGTTAGCAGTTTATAGTGAAGGATATGAATGTCATGAAAATTATACAGAGTAACTATAAAAACTGTGATAAAGTACTTTAATTTGGATCAAAACACTTGATTGAAAATACCACGTCGCCACCAACTCCTTAGAAAGTTATATGAACAGAGATAAACGGATTTAAACGTGTTAGTTAGTCACACATTACCCGTTCATTGTGTAATAACCGGTTTGTAATCTCTGTGATTAAGATATATTCTCTGAACTTTTCAAAACCTTATACTATATATTTTTAAAAATATGAGTCCAACCATACAAATATCATATATATATTTAAATACATGTAAGCCTATTATAACTACACGATTCATTTATTATTCAGATATATTCATACCATTAATGTTATACCAAAAGACGATAAAATAGAGTTTTACACGTTTCCATACTACTAATTTAATTATTTCAAAGAAGATATCAAAGTTTTTAGAGTTTCAATCAAAAATATTGGATAAAACTACTCAAGTTCTTACAAAGTTGTTGTTGAACTCCAACCAAAATTTATACATATGAGTCTATAATCTACGTTGATGTGTCATTTTTACTTTAAACCAGAGGTATTCCTGAATATTTTGAGTATTAGTTAAACATTATATATAGAACTAGTGATAATGTAACCAAATATAAAGCAAACTACATTCGAGTAACTCGATTTTACTTAAATTTATTTAATAAATGGATTTAAAACTGAGGTTTATTTCGCAGCATTATTTGATAAAAATTTATTATCTTTTATGGTAGCATTTTTAATATTTATACTTACGTTAATGTTTACATTGCTTAGAGAGAAAGTTAATTATTCTTATGAAAAAAAATTTGAAAATAAGATTTTTTTTTGTTAGTAATTTTTATAAGTCTTAAGAAAATGACTGAATAAGTCTTTAGAAATATGACTGAGTGAGTTAGAATTTAAAAAGATAGTCTTAGTAAATCTTAGACTTGGTTTACATCAATAAAGAAATACGTAAAACCTAAAAATTTAGTTACTATAAACTAACTCTTGTAATTATTACAAATTAGATTTGAAATTATATTTAAAAAAAAAAAACACCTAAATCCTAAGAAACCCGACATTTTCATAATATTTTTAGATTAATCTATCTTTAGAACTTTCATAAATATCTGTTGTCATAGAATGCAGGTTCAAACCTCACTTTTAATAATTATTCACGCTTATTTCATTTTATTTTTCAAAGTTACAATCACAAAAATGTATTACAAACAATTTGATTATGATATAAAGTTATCTGTGTAAAATATTTTAATATAAAAAAATGTGTTTTTCATATATTTGTGTTTATTTACAAGTAAGTATTAAGAAATTTATAAATTCTCTACTTGAAAATGTTATCTGTTAAGAATAGAAAAAGTTTTGGAACATACAATAACGATCAATAAAAATTGATTATGAGAAAAAAGTAATATTTTTATGACTTATTATTACTAAAATAACTTCATTCCTCAAACCTGTACTAAAACAATTCAACGACGTCATATAAATCAACCCTATAGCGAAACAACTCAATACCATTTCTTAAAATACATTACACAAATCATCCGATATATATATAAAAAAAACAACTCAACTCATGTTCGATTATTTCCTATAATTAACACGAGATAGTGAATTCGAATAACGATTCATTGTCATAAGATCGACTCTTATCTTATTACACTTTACTATGTGTGGACAATGCCTGATAGAAAGGTAAGCTTTTTATTATAATGTATATTTAGAAATAATTATTTTAAATTAATTATGCTTTGATATACTATATTTTAAATAAAATTTGAATACATATTAAATCTGTGTTTGATTCTTGACATAGTAGGTTAAATAAATTGTGAATAATTCCCATTGAAATTCGTTTCTAATACTTTCTTAGTTAAATGTGTAATTTTAAGAATAATCATATTGTATAAATAATTTTTTATTTAATACGGATACCTCACATTAAAGTTGGATTTACAACTTCCTTCTTAGATGTTTTAGCAACTTGATATTTAACTATTAATACTAATAAAACTCAAATACTTAATGATATTATATCTCTATTTAATAACTGTGTAGAAATATTTTATAATCTGGGTAATATTTAAGAGTTTCATTCTGTACCTTTAATTTATTATACATCAATAAATACACAATTTAATAATACATCAACATTTATTTAGGGCTAAAACACTTTTACATTTCATGTACATACACACATTCATTTTGAATAAAGCACAAATAAGACACTCATAAATAGTACCACAAAATATATACACTTTTAACAATATTCCATCATTTCACATGATAATTTCTCTGCAGGGGCATACATGTTTTTAACCTTATTTAAGAAGGAGGGCACATTAACTTGAGCAAAAAAGTCTTTAGAGAGAATTAAATTAGCAAAGTATAAATGTTGAATATTTTCGGCCACAAATATTTGCGCCAGTTCATCAAGGTTTAATGCATATAAAGCCGCTTCAAAATAGGAATTCAAGAGTTCTTCAGCGGTATGACAAGTACATGGTAACTCGTCACATCCATAACAAGGGGCCATTTTCTTAATTTCAATTGAAAGACAGTTCAGAAAGGACTTACTCAGTGAATCCAATGATGCACATAATTCAGTGTTGTAGGGATGAGCATTATATGATCGAACTTCGGGTGAAGTCTGCTGCATAACAGTTTTCTCGAATGGTACCGCAGCGTAACAGTTAGTAAGGATAATTCAATTAACTCCTTCACATGATTTGAAGCACTCAATAATACATAGCATTGCTGTTCATCGAGATGGACTGTTTCAGGCACTAATTGGTACGTTTGGTTTCTTCGTTGAAACATGCGTTGAAGCACTACTTCAATCTTTTCCACAGCCCCTTCAGTGACAGAGTTTTTGAAAATGCACATGTCCCGTTCTACCACTTCGACGTAATCGTTGGGATAGCGGTCGAAATATCTCTTGCTTAGTAGTTTCGGAAATTTCTCGGTGAAGGACACCCACACTCTGGGAGTCAGGGAAACGCCGTCCTTTGTTGGAATTAGATTCTTGTCGTCATCTTGGACGAACTTTCGAATATGGACTCGAGTTTGCCCCAGGAAGCTCCGAACGACAAGGAATTGGTTGCTGCCCAGGTGTATCATGTTGTCGGGCAGATTATCCACGGTCATATTATCCTCCAAATCTGGTCTCACAGACATTGTGTTGGATACCTATAAAAATATAAAGATAATTTAAAATCCACATCATATAAACATCTAAAAGTCTACAAAGAGTTAAAACTGAATAATGATTTAAAAAAAAATTAAATGAAAAAATAACGCGTTATCTATCCATCTAATATTTGTACAGAATTAAAACTAAAACATTACTAGTAGATTAAGGAATACGTCTGCATTATGTTTAAAAATACATCGTGTGTTAACATTACCAACTAAAATAATTAACATCCAAAACCTACAGAGTTAAAAAAAAAACCGATGTAAATACAAATAAAGCATTACGTATCCATCTAATATTTGTACAGAATTAAACTAAACATAACTTGTAGAATAAAGAATACATCTACACTATATTTAAAATACCACGTGTGTTAACATTACACCTAAAATAAACTATAGGAAAATCATATCACGTTAAAAACTAGACATTGAGTAAATCCAGTAAGAAATAAAATACACAAATAGAATTAATACAATAATTTACAAGTAAATATAACTTACTTTTTCAATCTATCTGTTAGAGAAATTTAAAAGCAGACAAGTTTGTCCGAAGTACAGCGAGAAATGGTGGTTCTTCACTATCTCTGCCCCCTCCGAGAATGTATCAGCCAATCACAGGCGTCGGAAGCACGTCACAGTCAATGGAGGAATGAGTTGGTACCTGTTCTAACAAGGAAATGATCCGTAGTTGCCACTCCGTGGTATGATTGTTTCTTCTTCCTGTATCATTTCCAGATACTGTTTCGCTGTCCGTGACGTATTGATATGAGTTTGGTTTGTACGATTGAGTTTTGAACTTATACTTTAAAACGAGAATGTATGTCAGGAATTCGTGGCATGGTGGTTAAGAGTACATGGAAAATAACCGTGCCACGAATTTCTTTTGTCAGTTCGATTCCCACGCAAGGTAAAAGTAATTAGAAAAATTATTTAAGAAATACTAATACGTTATTTTAAATGAAACTTAAAATTAAATCCGAATAAACATGATTAAATGAATTATAAAATATTTTATTTACTATTCTTTACGGAAATACAAAGTACATACAACTTACAAGTAACGTGTATTGTTAGTCGTATAATATTATAAATCCTAAATATCCAATTACGAAACCATTTCCATCGCGTCTCATAGATGGCGCCACGATCGGCTATACAAGACATCACGAGTTTCAACAAGTACACATGACGTCACAACCAGTAATAAACAACTCAACTGCCAAATACCAACACAACTGGTCATTCCGAAACTGAAGCAGGAAACAAAACACCTCAACTCCTACCATCTATAAGTACAATATGACGTCACAACTAACATCCTATTGCAATACCGAAACCACAACATCTCAACTCCTACCATCAGTAAATACAATATGACGTCACAATAAAACATCCTATTTCAATACCGAAACTAAAGCAAACAACTCAACAACGATCATACCGAAACCCCGTCTGCAAGCAGGAACCATACAACTCAACTTCCAAAACCACCTGTATCAGTTCAAGTAGGAAAGATCAAAGGAAACCGCCCTTGAGGTGAGATCAAAGGACGCCGCCACCCCTCCTGTTACAGTCCAGGATGATTGACAGGTGACACGCCCCCTCCATTGTATTCGCCAGTTACCTGTGGATACTACTGTTGCCCTTAACGGTTGCGTTGGGTGCCGATTCAGGTGTTGGCTCATCCCTTGACTGTGGTTCTAAAGTACGACTCCCGTCGCCAATAGCCCTCGTGTAGCTCTAGTGCGACGATAATTCAAAACCTAACCTGCTACATGAATACCCTATGTTATTGGATCTGCATCGCAGTCCGGAAATGTGTTAACACACAGTACTTCTTCGTAGTCGTTTCCAGCAGTTTATTTTTTGTGTGTTTTGTTGAGATGGAATTCCAAACAAACCAACTACAAACCACAATATTTATTATAAACTTGATTTGTTTTCTCAGAGTTGTATGCGTGTTTAGGTGGAAGTCGCTGAAACGTTATTTGACAATGTTTTTTTTTTTACGGAACATTAACTTGCAACGAAATCTTCCGTATTGAATTTTTTAAAAAGGGTTAATGACGTAACTAGGTACTGGGTTTGTGACCCTGGAGCATTGATCGAAATTTGAAGTATGTTCATTTTTAGCCACATTTATGGGGCTGGGCTGGGGAGCCTAGTCGGTTAGGCACTCGCCCAGCACACGAAAGGTCCCATGTTCGGGTCCGGGCCTCGCCAAAATAACTGCCGACCTATAAACAGCCCGTGCAGCCAAAAATGTCCGACGAACCCGTCTAAGGGAGTGCACGTTAAATATCCTTCTAAGTCCTAATGCTGCGTACGATGTCGTCCTTAAAGGTTGTGTTGGGTGCCTATCTAGGTGTTGGCTCGTCACCTGGCTGTGGTTCTAAAATACGACGCCCGTCGCCAATAGCCCTCGTGTAGCTCTGGTGCGACGATATTTCAAACAAGAAAACCCATTCTTCAAATCATAACTGAGGTATTCGGGCCCGAAATAAAACATAAATTGAATTTTGAAAATATGAGAAATAACCAAAACAAATTTTTTAAATAACTAGTCAGATCTGTAACGCTTAGAAAAATACGATTTGTTACCGAATTACGATTCCGTTACCGATTTTTCGTAAACATTTGCTTAAGACGTTATAGAGTTAATTTTGAAGTTATAGAAATATGCTATGGAGAAGATCCTTCCGCGCATCATGTAAATATTTCCATAAATTATTTGTGAATCCATCCAGAAAACATGTTTAAAAACATTAATTTCGTTTAAAGTCTAACAGATTTGAATATTATTTGAGAACATTTGGCAATTTTATCAGAATGAAAAGTGTATTTTGGTTAAATAGTATTCGGATAATTTTGTATATAAGTATTACCTAACAAGAGTTTCCAACTAACGGATCAATCGCGCTTTTTACTTTTTTGTTTTTGCCCAAGTTAGGTTGGCACGGCGTTTATAAAGACCGAGGTGCGCCGCAAATACGTACTGTAATACCTTTCCACCTGCCTCCATTTAAAGCACAGAGGGCTGGGGAGCCCAGTCGGTTAGGCACTCGCCTAGCATGCGAAAGGTCCCAGGTCCGGGTCCGGGCATCGCCAAAATAACTGCCGACCTATAAACGGCCCGTGCAATCAAAAGTGTCCGACGAATAATACCCCGTGTAAGGGGAGTGCACGTTAAATATCCTTCAAAGTCCCAACGCTGCGTACGATGTCGCCCTTAACGGTTGCGTTGGGTGCCTATTTAGGTGTCGGCTCGTCACTTGACTGTGGTTGTAAAATACGACGCCCGTCGCCAATAGCCCTCATGTAGCTCTAGTGCGACGATAATTCAAACCTAATCTAACCTAACCATGTAAAGCACATCGAAACAAAAAGTTTAATCTCATACTATGTGATTAATGATTGAAAGCACGTCGTTTCGCTGTTTAATTTCGTGCGAAATAGTGCTTATTTTTAACTTCCTATACCCACTTATAACTTTTGGATTATTACAACAGGTCTTGTTTGCCCAGACAATGAATCAGCTTTTTGATGTTACCTTGGGTAATGCGTTCTCCGCTTCGTTTCGCCTTGGTTAAATTAATTACAAATTCGTATTAAAAGAGAGTGTAGTTGTTAGTTTAGGGGGGTTAGGTTAGGTTTGATTTATCGTCGCTACACGAGGGCCGAGTTAAAATAATCTGTTAACTGCAAATAAGTGATACGTCCTTTTTTGTTGCATTTATAGCACAAAAAAAATTTGTATTTTTAGAGTTTAAGGCGTGTCCCTAAGTAACTATTAAACAGTTTTTTTTTTTTTAAATCTATGAAAAACATAATTTTTAGCATATATTTTATGATAAGTATGTTTATATTAAAAATATAAGCGTAGGATTTTACTCGGATCTTAAGAGGTTAAACTTAACGAACTACAGCCTTCAAATTCTGTTCAAGAGTTACCAACAGTACCAGTTGGACGTCTTAATAAAGTTTCTAAGAAAACAGCGCATGCAAGAAGGGTGGCTGCCATAGAACTTTTTAGGTTTTAAAATTATTGAAATTACATTTGGGGTATAAAATTACCTTTAAGTTTATATTGATTTATTCAGTATTGTAATTGAAATTCGTTAGTGTTATGACCCCCCTGGTTTTAGGAGAAATTATTGTTGCATTCTGATAGCGAGTGCCCCTAAAATTGAAGTGGGCTGGGGAGCCCAGTCGGTTAGGCACTCGCCTAGCATGAGGAAGGTTCCAAGTTCATATACGGGCATCGCCTAAATAACTGCCGACCTATAAACGTCCTGTGCAGCCAAAAAAAAAAGTGCGATGAATAATTCCCCGTGTAGAAAGAGTGCACGTTAAATACGTTTCAAAGTCCCAACGCTGCGCACGAAGTCGCCCTTAACTGCTGCGGTGAGTGTCTACTCATGTGTCGTGTGTCGGCTCGTCACTTGACTGTGACACCCGTCGCCAATAGCCCTCGTGTAGCTCTAGAGCGACGATAATTCAAATCTAACATTTGTATATTGCAAACTTAAGGTCGGTTTTGGTGTAGGGTCCGGGCATCGCTAAAATAGCTGCCGACCTATAAACGGCCCGTGCAGCCAAAAATGTCCGACGAATAATACCCCGTGTAAGGGAGTGCACGTTAAATATCCTTCAAAGTCCTAACGCTGCGTACGATGTCGCCCTTAACGGTTGCATTGGGTGCCTATTCGGGTGTTGGCTCGTCACTTGACTGTGGTTCTAAAATACGGTGCTCGTCGCCAATAGCCCTCGTGTATCTCTAGTGCGACACGATAATCAAACCTATATCGCATCAAACCAAGCCAACCCGAAATGGTTCCAGTGGATTTGTCAACGCAAGGAATCACGCTGATCGTGGTCCCCTGATCCGATTCGTTGTCTCGGTCAGTACCTCGACACCGGGTCACGACATTCTCACTCGCATCAGGGACATTTTAACGCAAATGACTCCACGCTTTTGAAATTAATTGGATCGAAAGTTAGAGAAAATTCAAGTTAAATTAGGTTACAACATCGCAAAAGTTAGACTTTTTGTTAATTAATGGGTTATTTTTAAAATTCTTACCTAATTTAGACAACTTTAACGAGGCTTAACCGTGATTCTTTTTTTCTAATGGGGATGCTACATTGGCGGTCAATTCTTTTGCAGGCTCGGCATATTCCCCAGAACTGAGAGCCATTTTTTTGTGGCATCATTTAGACGACTCTCTCTACCAATTTTGACCCCCAGATTACAATGAATTTGAGCTCTCTGTGGATGTTAAAGTATGCCGAGATTCAATTTTGCCGAGAGAACTCAAGCCAAATGGGTCCTCCAGGGATCATTTTCACGCCACATATCATATGACATACGTACCAAGAATTTCCAATCCAGAAAATCCGAAGACTCAGCCGGGGCTCGAGCCCACGAGCCACGGAGCCCAGTTGGTTAGGCATTCGCCTAGCTTGAGGAAGATCCCATTTCCGGGTCCGGGCATCGCCAAAATAACTACCAATCTTGTAAAATGGTCCGTGCAGCCCAAATGTCCGACAAATCCCCGTGTAAGGGAGTGCACGTTAAATGTCTTCCAAAGTCCTGACGCTGCGTATTATGTCGCCCATAACGGTGGCGTTGTGTGCCTATTCTGGTGACGGCTCGTCACTGGACTGTGGTTCTAAAATACGACTCCCGTCGCCAGTAGCCCTCGTGTAGCTCTAGTGCGACGATAATTCAAACTCAACGAAGTCCGTCGACAATAGCTCTAGTGTGACGATAATTCCAATCAACTCAAAGCAAATCGTTTATCACCTTTGTTACTTCATAATTGAATCGGTGAGTGCAGAAACCACTTCAGTCAAAAAAACCCGAAAGCTCTTTCAATGAAAATAAGCGTAGAAAGGCAAGATGCGTGTTGGGTGCAAAAACTACGTTAGTCTGTTGAGTAGTTCCGTAAATGCAGGACGTTTGTTTCGAGTGTTGAGTGCAGAAATAGAGGAGGAGTTATTACGTTTTTTCTCCCTGCTGAAAAATTTGAAATTTGTGACTGACGTTGTTTCTGCATTCACCGATTCAATTACTGTTAACCCTTGAACGACGCCAAAACAGCTTAAAAGAAAGCCGGGAGTGTTCCTTTGTTCCAGAGAAGCGAAACCGATGCGCCGCCTTAGGGTGCACTTTCACCATCTTCACGGAGGCGTGAGATATGTCACCGTGACACACTGAGCCGCTTTTATTCAAATGTGTTCGGTATTGGTAGTCCAGTGTTTTTTTTCCTAACCCTTTCAGTCCCAATGAGAAATTGACATCATTTTAGATTTTTTATTCTGATCGTCTATAGCCATTTATGATATCAAAAAGCGCATCATTCGATTCTTCAAGCTTTGTTCTATTAGAAAATATTTGTTATTCATTCCAATAGATGCTGTCAGCCCTATTATTTTTTTTAAAATTCCGATCAGAAAATGATGATGCCACATCGTCATATCGTATTTTTAATTTCCTAATAGGAAATATAAAGGTAATGAAAACGTTAGGGATTGCGATGAGCAAAAATCCGAAATGGAGGTTCTGCTCTTTATTAAGGGGTCATAGGAGTCTTAAAAATGTGCAAAGAAGATACTCCAAAGCACAGTTTGATCTTTCATGTCATTTTTTAACTACTCAATAAATGAGTATAATTTTTTTATATGTATTTCTACAAGATTTATTTATTATAAAACAAATTTTAAAATTTATGAAACTGAGCCAAAACTAAAATAAATGATATTAAGCATGAAGCTATTTGAACACAGTGTGATTAGGCTTGCGCGGCAAATTGTAAGGTCAAAATTGAAAAAATGACCAAGAAAATGACTTTATATTGTACAAATATGTACAAACAAAGACTTGTATCTAAATTCTCAGCTCAATTTTAATTAGAAATTATTTTAAGAAATTTTTTCTAAAAAAATTAATAAGAATGTAAAAGTTTTGATTTTAAATTTTTTTTTAATCATTTCTAATTAAAATTGAGCTGAAAATTTAGGTATAAGTCTTTGTTTGTACATATTTGGACAATATAAAGTCATTTTATTGATCATTTTTTCAATTTTGACCTGAAAATTTGCTGCGCGAGCCTAATCCCAATGTGTTCAAATAGCTTCAGGTTTAATATCATTTATTTTAGCTTTGGCTAATGTTTCATAAATTTTAAAACTTGTTTTATATGAAATAAATCTTATAGAATTACATATAAAAAAATTATACTCATTTATTGAGTAGTTAAAAAGTGACATGAAAGATCAAACTATGCTTTGTAGTATCTTCTTTGCACATTTTTAAGACTCCTATGACCCCTTAAACCGTACTGCTTAGTTACGAGGCCTTCTTTTCGTTGACGACCCTAATTACAGTTATATGTGAGATAATGCGCAATCAACTGACTGAATAACCAGGCATGCTTTCGAAAAACAACTGTTGCTGTATAAATAACTGTAAACCTAATTTACTGTAAGTCTACTTTTAGGCCACCCTGTATATCAGCACGATATTATTCGATATGACATGCTACTAAAGTAGGCAACCGGAAACACATCTAAATACTTCTCAGGTATCCCAGGTAGTAAACAGGCGACCTCAAAAAGGTAAAAGACGACAGGTGTAAGTGTTCTTCCGAGTCTCTCCCCACCGCTTACCACCTGTCGAGCTGGAATGCCGAATTTCAGTAGACGGCGTCGGATTTATTATTGCGGTTAGCCAGATTTTTTTCAAGGAAACTTTCTTCATGATATTTTGATCAGGAGGAAGGGAATGTTATATTTATAATGTTTTTGTGGTTTTTGTAGTATCGTTAACCTTAACTCGTAAGCACGGCAAGGACAGAAAATATGAACCTTCGCCACTCTTTCTCCAAGACGTTACCGAAAGCCTTTTCATCCATTTTAGTGATTGGTTTTTGTGTGCACACGTGAGATGCGACGATTGAAAATGCTTTCGGTAACGCTTTGTATGAAACGTGGCAAAGGTTCAAATAGTCCCTGGTTACACTCTTAAAAAAAGAGTGAAAACTACTCAGTTGGTGAATTGCATCTTCGACACTGGAAAGGAGTGAATATTAACTCCGACTAAGTTAAAATCACTCGTTTGGATTGATCCTGTCGGAGGTTTAACGCACAAAGGATCCACTCCAAAAGGAGAAGTGCATTTTCCAGACTGGAGGAGTGAAAATCAGACTAAGTTAAAATCGCTCGTTCGTTTTAAGAGTGAACACTCTTAAACCAAACACTCCTAATTTAACTCAGTCTGAGTGGATTTCACTCCTCCAGACTGGAAAATGCACTTCTCCTTTCGGAGTGGATCCTTTGTGTGTTAAACCTCCGACAGGATCAATCCAAACGAGTGATTTTAACTCAGTCTGATTTAATATTCAACCCTTTCCGGTGTTGAAAATGCACTTCTCCAACTGGAGTGGATTTCACTCTTTTGTTTTAAGAGTGTAGGTACTGTCCCTTCGTGTATGCCCTAGCTTTACGGGTAACTTTGGTCAAATCTAATATTCTATAAACAATCTTCTCTAGGACAATATTTTACTTTTAAGTGAAGAACTCTTTAAAATAATCACTGTTCAAAACAATGTCGGACAAGATATGTGAACCAAAGCCATGAGCTTCGACACTCTTCCCCTAAGGCGTTACCGAAATCATTTTCATTCGTCAGTGATTGGTTTCGTGTGACCACGTGACACACCAAACCAATCACTGACGAATGCAATTGATTTCGGTAACATCCTGGAGGAAGAGTGGCGATATTTGGCGATATTTGACATGTCATGACCCTGATCCTGTCCCTCCGTGTATGCCTCCTAGCTTTACGGTTAACTTAGGTGTCAAAGCATGAAACCGAGATTTATTTAACATAGCTCAGCACCAAAGTTTATATTTCAGAATTCATACTTAAAAGGTTTAATATTCATTTTGGGGTATACGAAACACCAAGGGTCTTAATCTATGTTATGGTAGGATTGTAGGTATATGTAGGCTAAGTTTAGTACTGGATCGCTCTTCTGCTTGTATCTACACTAACAAAGGAGTGAAATCCACTCCTATGGGAGAGTGCATTTCCGATACTGAAAATGAGTGAAAATTAACTCAGACTGAGTTAAAATCGCTCGTTTTTCAGGCATTTTAGCTAGAGCTAGAGTGTAAAGGCATTTTTTTTTTACCAGAATACAGAGAAAATGCAAAATTGTCTAAGCGTCACTTAATGGTTGCTGCAATGTGGGCAGATTCCCCTTCTCACTTATACTGTTAATTCCTGGAGATTGCGTGATCAAATTGTAACCGCAAACATCTGCCGGGCTTTACGACAGATTCTGAGAATTGTCAATCAGTATTTATAACAGAGACTCCTGTCAATTTTTCATGCGACCTTGTAAAGACATATGAAGTGAGTTTTATGTAACATGGGGTTCATGGTTTGTGTGTTGTTGCTGTTGCTGATCCCTGTTGCACAGCAGAGTTAGACCAGGTCTATGATGTTGCACCCTTAAGAAATCAAAAACCAATAATGGTCGCTCCAGAAGATCTCCTTTATCGAGTGCCAAGCACTCAAGGACGTGCTCCGGAGTGTCTTGACCTTTGGAACACTTGGTACAATTTTTGGGAATTCCTTTTCTTTGTTGGTATATGTCGAAGTTCCAAGGTGGCCACTACGAAATCTCATTGTTTGCTTCTATTACAAAGCTCTTGCATGACGCTTTAAGAAATTAAAAGAATCGGAGGAATCCTTCAGTTTTTTAGAACAACTATTTACTCAAAATGTAATAGTTAACCCCTTCACGACGACTTTGTAAACACCCCATTAACGCTTTGATTTCCGTACAAAAACTTAAACTTTAAAAAAAAAATCGTAGTATCCCTTTCCGACCGAGCTATCGCGATCGTGCGGGTAAAAAAAAAAGAGAATGTTCAAGCTCTTCAAAAATATCGATACCGAAGCAGCTGACTTGTACTATTCATTATTTGTATAAAAAAGACTGTTTTTAAGGAGTTGCTGGCATTGATGCTGTTTAACGCATTTTTTTTGCGATAAAACTCCAAATTTAGTCTCGTAACTTTAAATCAGCGCCATCTGACAGCCGGTCTTAAAAGGATACGTTAATTTAACCTGATATCAGGATCATTTTCCTCATATTTTGTTTACTAAGTTGAACTTAAGCAGAAAGCTCATTTTCGCATGGCATATTTTCTTACCAACCGTTATAAATTAGTTAAAAGCTGACAAATATTTTTAAGCTTCTGCACTCTTAAAACAAACGATCGATTTTAACTCAGTCTGAGTTAATTTTCACTCTTTCCAGTGTTAAAAATGCACTTCTCCAATAGGAGTGATTTTCACTCTTTTATTTAGTTAAAACTACGACAGGATCACTCCAAACGAGTGATTTTAACTCAGTCCGAGTTAATTTTCACTCCTTTCCAGTGTCGAAAATGCACTTCTCCTATAGGATTGGATTTCACTCTTTTGTTTTAAGAGTGTAAGAATCTATCGCTACCACTATCGTCTCACCTCACAGAGCTCCCTAATTAGAAATAGGAACGAGTTAACGAGTAAAATCCCAAGCAAAAAAGGTATTAAAAAGCGATTGGACGTATTCCTTATCTACGTTAGAAACTGTTACGTAGTTAAAATGCATGGATCACGTAATTCCGATTGACACCATAAAGAAAGTAGAGTGGTAATTACGGATATGTAGCAACACGATCTACAGTTTGAAAGAGAAATCTGATGAAAGCGTACTATCACGATTAAACTGAAATAGGCGATTCGTTGCATAGTGTTACCGAAGATGTTACAACAAGACAAGTTTCTTCGGCTTATGTACTGCATTTTGCTGTAATTTGGGTGATTACTAGTAACGCAGTACTAAATCAGCGCCATCTAGCGCCGATGTTATTTGAGGTTGCGTGTGTGTTTAACCCTTACAGTACCAGCGATGCCATTTGGCATCATTTTGTTTCTGATCATAATTAAAACAAATAAGACAGATGTATTGGGGATAATAAAAAGTAATTTACTATGGGGAAAAAAAGTCTGAAGAGTCGAATGATGTGCTTTTTGATATCATAAATGGCTATAGACGATCAGGAATTTAACTCAATCTGAGTAATTTTCACTCCTCCAGTCTTGAAAATGCACTTCTCCGCAAGGAGTGGATCCTTTGTGTGTTAAACCTCCAACAGGATCACTCCAAACGAGTGATTTTAACTCAGTCTGAGTTAATGTTCACTCCTTTCCAGTGTCGAAAATGCCCTTCTCCAACTGGAGTGGAATTCACTCTTTTGTTTTAAGAGTGTAAATTATGACGCTATTACTTACTAAATCAACTCTTTCAACGCTTAAATTTTGCTTCACATACTACCGCAGTGAATATAATTGATAAAAACATAAGTATAAAAAGCGTCCCTTGCGTGGGAATCGTACCATCCCACCGTAAGTTTTGCAAAATTTACCGGATCCATCAGTGTGTATGTAACAGACGCAGATTCGTCCATTGCGCTTCCAACCCGATAGTATTTATTTCCAAAAATTGCGACGTTAATTCCAGCTTAGCAGCAACCAGCAGCGTGGGCAGACGTGGCAGAAAAAGCCAAAATTTCGACAAGCACCGACTTTTAAACTTCTCTATATACAGGGTGGTTATAAAATAACGTTCCCTATTCGGAGTGGTCTGTAGCTTGAATGAATAATCCGAATGCAAAAAACTTTGAGACACTTACTAATCAAGAAGGGGGGGGAAAGAATGGCATCATAAAAAAGAAGCTCGTCTCTTGACCAGAGTTCTGAATTACGAGGCGCAATTAGCTGTGTTGGCAGTAATTGGCCATAATTGACGACGCCTCGTAATTTAGATTATGGTCAAAAGACGAGTTTGTTTTTTATGATTATTCTTTAGGATTCTGTCTTTTTTATGATTCCATTCTTTTTCCCCCTTCTTGATTAGTAAGTGTCTCAATGTTTGATGCATTTGGATTATTCATTCAAGCTACAGACCACTCCGAATAGGGAGCGTTATTTTATAACCACCCTGTATATTCATCGCACTGAATAAAAGCGAAATGGGCGATTGGAACGGCCAAGCCTCTGTTGACGCCACAAACACGTCAAACGTTGTCTTTATGCCCCACAAACACCGTTCCGCCTCGTTAGAATCGTTCATTTGTTTTCCATGTAACGATTCAGCAAAATTTTGCCATACGTACTGTTACTACTACACTACTCCATTTTGATTTTATTAACATTTTACTGACCGGTAGCGGTTAGAACATACTATGCCCTTTCACCACTCGGTTTCCCAATAGCCCTCGTGGTCGCTCTAGTGGGACGATAATTCAAATTGTGTATGAAACAGATGCAGATTCGTCCATTGCGCTTCAGCCCGATAGTATTTCAAGGTGGCTACAAGATCAGGGAATCATGGAAAAGTCAGGGAATTTAATCAATCTGGAAAAATCAGGGAAAAGTCTGGGAAATTTGTGATTTTTTAAAAAAAATCAGGGAAATTTTCCAAAAGTGCCATTTTAACCGGTAAAAGAAAGGATAAAAAAAAGTTTAATCATGAAACGGCTTTCACTTAAGTGGTGGAATTACTGTTTATTAATCTTTCGTTTTAACTACCTTGCCCTTCCCCAAGCTCTAGTGCAACGATATTCAACTCTACCATTCTCGGCCCATATCAATAAAAACTATTTTAAATATACTAGAAAGTGGTTTTACTAATACCAGGAGGAAACCATCATGCTAACATAGTTCATTGCCGCTAATCAGGGAAATTTTTTACATTTAGCCTAGAAAATCGGGTAAAAGTCAGGGAATTTGTTTTCACTGATTCTGTAGCCACCATGTATTTATTTCCAAAAATTGCGACGTCAATTCCAGCTGAGCAATAACCGGCAGCGTGGGCAGACGTGGTAGCGTTGTGAAAGTCGAAGTTTCGACAGCACCAGAAGCGGCAGGGGATAAGCTTTTGCCCAACAGGGCATTGACGCCCTACCAATTGGGAGAATTGTCACGTATATATACTTGCCAGATAAGACCAGAAACTTGGATTGGTTTTTTTCTTTAAAAAAGTAGTTTGTAGTTTTTTTTTAAAAGAAAGTTTGAATGAGAGGGATGTTTGGTGAGAAACGAGAAAAGAACGTTGTAATCGTATCTCCACTCTGGGGCCACTTTTGTTGGCTTCATCCTGTAGCCACTCTCCTCGTCCGTTATCCGTTTTTTAGTCTATTTTAAAAGAGCCACCCTGTACATTGTATCACACCACTGCTAAGGAATTCGTTGGCGAAGGTTTCCCTGTATATGCCTATATTTATTTAATGTCAGAGTTTTTATTTCCTTTCGTTTATGTTACATATTATGATCCACACTTGAATCGTGCTTAAAAAAAAAGCTAAGTCCGTCGCATGAAGTTTAACCTACCTGGCCACGATTCCTTTTTACCAGCCAACTTTTCAGATTCTACCCGGCAATACCAGGTTTTTAAATATTTTGCTGCAACAATTGGAGCCACGAGAGCTCCATTAAGGGGTCACAGGAGTCTTAAAAATGTGCAAAGAAGATACTACAAAGCATAGTTTGATCTTTCATGTCATTTTTTAACTACTCAATAAATGAGTATAATTTTTTTATATGTAATTCTACGGGATTTATTTATTATAAAACAAGTTTTAAAATTTATGAAACTTAAGCCAAATCTAAAATAAATGATATTAAACATGAAGCTATTTGAACACATTGTGATTAGGCTTGCGCGGCAAATTGTGAGGTCAAAATTGAAAAAATGAATAAGAAAATGACTTTATATTGTACAAATATGTACAAACAAAGACTTATACCTAAATTCTCAGCTCAATTTTAATTATAAATTATTTTAAGAACTTTTTTCTAAAAAAATTAATAAAAATTTAAAAATTTTGATTTTAATTTTTTTAAAAAACAATTTCCAATTAAAACTGAGCTGAGAATTTAGGTTTTAGTCTTTGTTTGTACATATTTGTACAATATAAAGTCATTTTCTTATTCATTTTTTCAATTTTGACCTCACAATTTGCCGCCAAGCCTAATCCCACTGTGTTCAAATAGCTTCATGTTTAATATCATTTATTTTAGTTTTGGCTTAAGTTTCATAAATTTTAAAACTTGTTTTATAATAAATAAATCTTGTAGAATTGCATATAAAAAATAATACTCATTTATTGAGTAGTTAAAAAATGACATGAAAGATCAAACTATGTTTTGTAGTACCTTCTTTGCACATTTTTAAGACTCCTGTGACCCCTTAATACGACTTGACAATTAATACGTTTTTCACCGAACTACAGGAAAATGCTCTAAAAAAAAATTATTGCCTGGTTAAATCCGAACATTTGACATTTCTCCTGCTATGTTAAAAGAGGTAGCAAAAAACATAACGAAAGCACATTAATTAACGAAACTAAAAACAACCATTAATAAGGGTCAAATAAAACAAACAAAAGTTACATAAAGAATTGTAGGCCAAGACATAAAAAAGTGAATCTCCTTTTACAAAAATGACATGTTTTTAATGGACGCATTAGCGGTTTGTGATAAAACGTACAGAACTTATTTACGAAGACTCAAGTTACAAATGCGCACTTGGGTTTGATTACTTCGGGAATAAATTTCGTTTTCTGGAGTATTCTGAACATTGAATATTTTATATTGACGTCTATCCTGAAAGATTCACTTTAAAAGTTATTCAAAAGTATTTCAAGATTAATGATAAAAGCTTCGAAGCAGACTATTACAGTATTCATACAATAATATATCCAGGACTTTCATCTCCGGGTTTAACCCTTTCAGTCCCAATGATGCCATTTGGCATCATCACTTTCAATATTTTTTTTTCTAAATGTTTATGCCCCGTTATGACACCCAACACACATCATTCGATTCTACACACTCTGTCCTATTAGACAATATTTTACATTAATCTCAATAGAAATCAGAACTACAACTTTTTTTATTCAGAAAATAGCTAACAAGCGTTTCACCCGATTTTTGCAAAGTTCATTTCAGTTCCTTATATTTAAAACACAATTTAAACTATTTCGGTTAAAATAATTATTATTATTTTTTTAATAATATGGTCAGATACCTCAAAATATATAACTCGAAGGGTTTTTAGGTAATATATATATTTTTATTTTGTTGTTTTCCACAATTAAAAAATTTTGGCATTATTTCAAAAATCATATAAAAAATTCAAATGAATTTTTTTTCTTATGGAAATCTTATATTTGACCTAAAATAAGCTTATTTTGTGAATATCAGATGTTTCTGTAGTGTAGTAAATTTTTGGGACTGAAAGGGTTAACCCGGGAAGTGGAAACAGTGCTATCTGTGTCAGTCTGAATTCAAATTGAAATTGTCACTTGGCGCGATAGTTTTAATAAACTTTCAATGATTAATTCCATGGTTTTAGCTAGGATTTTGCCAATGGAATGATATTCGCCAAGCGTAGCAACAATGAATGTTTTTTTTAAAAGCTCTATCCACTGGACACCTCGCAAGTGGAACTACATCTGTTCTAATAGACGAGGAGTGTTATTAAAACGTTTAAACGTTTTGTCGTGAACCGACGCACACGCCGACAAAGATATATAGAATCAATCCTTAACCCGAGATAAATTGGTCGTAAAAGTCAAAATTTTTGTCCTGGTAGCAAAAAAAGTAATTGTGGTGACAGTTCCTTAGAAAAATTAATTTGAACTGAAAGTCGTAGTTTCATTGCTCAAATAACACCTCCTAGACGTAATAAATAAAATGTAATTGAAGCATAAAAAAAACCTTAGATTTTGCAATTGCAGCATTCAGTCACAACTATAGTATCTTTTATGTATATAAAGCGAAGTTTTTTTTTAATTTTGTAACGAATAGGTTCATAAACTACTTGGCGACAGAAGTTTGTAATATGTGCGCTAAGGTAGGTTTACGTTTTGAAATCGCTATCGAACAGTTTTTAGAATTTCGATTTAATAACTTTTCAAAAGAAATTAATCAGGTATTTTTTTGTACAAGTTCTTAACCTAACTATCTCTTTTTGGCAATAACCATTTTGGCGAAAATTCCATCCCCCCAAAGGCTTTAAAATCACTTGCCCAACAACCAGAAAGCGTTTTTATTCCTGCCCCCCTGCGAAACAGGGTTACTGCTCCTCTTCATCAATTCCTTCTCAAGTTATGCTTCTTGAAATAGAAAAGGTGATTTTCCCACAGAAGAAATCCGCCCTAGCAACAAGACAACTTCCGATGAAGTTCATCTCCATCAGAAACAGGTTGTTATCCTCGCTAAAACTATCCCCGACGCGTTTTGTTTTACTTTTTCCAAAACTTTCTCTTTCGCCGTATCTTCGCGGTGCCCCGGAGGCAAGAAACCTTCTCACTGCTGACCCAGATCAGTTCGCAGTCGCGCTTGGGCTGCACATTGGGATATCGGTGCAAATTTGGAGGTCTATAAGTAACAAGCAAGGAAATATTAACTCCAATGTGACTCCAAGGTTGGTTGGTTTGACATATATTTTCAGGCTTGTGTGCTTGGTCGCAAGGACCCGCTTATAAACCATCGTCAAGTAGGACAACACAAGACGCACACATACACATTTGACAGATGTTGCCATCTGTCGCCACCTCCACAATTTAGACATGTCCCTGAAGGGGAGGGAAATTTTCTCCAGGAACCTGTACCCATGGTGAACTGCACAATGACCGACCACAGGACTTTCGGACCCAACAGATTTTACGGGCACGTACTCCGCATTTTCTCGGTAGGTCTTCAGTGGCGACCGGGTCTCGAACTCTCAACCTTCCGATCTCAAGCTCGAGATCCTTTGACCACTAGGCTCCCTACAGCCCCAATGTGACTCCAATGATTTCATTTGGGGGCAGCAATTAAAGACCATTGCCATTCCTAAATATGAAACTGTTATACTTTCAACCGTAGGACATACGTCACACGAAAACAACTTATACGCTTATACCTATATCACCAACCCTACAACTGAACTTTTTTGCCAGAATTTTCGTTTGGTTCCCGCTCTTGCACTGCCTTCAACTGAATGCTTGTGGTTCGAAATTTTTGGTCTGTTTCTAAAGGAGTTGTCACAGTCATTTAAATTTTGTCAGAAACCAAGTCATATTTCCCATCATGCACCTTTTCCTCGTAGGGTCTACCAGGAAGCGGTGTATGCTGGGAAGCATCGTCTTCTGTTACTGCTCGAACAACTCAAGTGTAGCTGTAGTGCCGCGTTATTCCAACCTAACAAAAATGAAATATTTCCCATAACTTTCTTTTTTCGAAGACAATCATTTTTTCGTGTGTACACAACCTCCACAATCGCGGGATGAGGATTGATTGACAGTGATTGCTGAGGAGGACGCCCTTTCCGCCATGGAAATCAGTGCTGTCAATTTTTTTTTTGCTGATGACATTGCTGTCTGCTGTTAGCTTCTGTATGCGACGTAACACTACGGATAATTTTTTATTTCAAAACGTGTTTATTTGTTTACGTAAACGTCTTGCATCTGCTTGGGGCTTGCTAGCTGTTGATTTTCTTGTAAAAACTGAAGAACTTTGTTGGTCGTAATCGAACAACTTCTTTATCCATTATAATAGTTATTTTAGACATAAAAGACATCCGTATAAGTGAATGACATCACATACGTGACCAACTGGAAATGTTTGGGAATCAGTAGTTCATTTGGTGTATTGAGTTATCGGTTAAAGTGTATTGTTAAAATATGTCGCTGTCCTAAAACACGATGCCGGTTAAAATTTACTTACAGGTGTTGGCTCCGTCACTCAGACCAAAATTCAGAGCAAGTCAGTAAGCAGTAACTCATGTGTAGCTCTAGCGCATAGTCTCACCCATGCTAATTCCGATTGTGATTTAGCATTTCTCTTCTAGCCCTTCCGGCCATCAGATGGCGCTGATTTAAATTCATGAGACTAAATTTAAAGAGTTTTATCGAAAATATGCATACAGCATTAATGTTAGCAACTCCTTAAAAACCACTTCATTTTTTACACAAATAAATGACTGGTACAAGTCACCTGCTTTGGTATCGATATTTTTGATGAGCTTAAGCATTCTCTTTTATACCCACACGATCGTGATAGCTCGATCTTAAAGGGCTAGGAGATGCTAATAATTTGGCCCTTGGTCTTACTAAAAATATGGTTTCTAGTAGCTGCAACGGCTATATGGGGGAATAATTCCTTTTTTCGGTAATCGGGTGAACCATTTCTCGGGTTTTTGTTTCATTAACTTAAAAATGGTTCAAACGAATATAGAAAATATGAGGAATATATGAAACGAACAGAAAATGTGAAGTATTTTACCTCACAGCCCTTGCAGCTGCTTTGAACCTTTAATCATAGTGGAACCAAACATAATTTTTTTTAACGGTTTCGGTAGGCACTTGTAAATTGTCTATGCACCGATTTAAGACTACGTTACCAGAGCGATGTTCAAATTTACAAGAGATATTTCTCTCAGTAGCTCTAGTGCGATACCTTTGGCTCCCTCCCAAATCATCCGCCCTCGCTCTCCCGCGCGGAAAAGTGTGTCGTCTGCCCACACCTGCCCCCAATAACCCAAATCGCCTCGTAATTTCGGCGACTGGCGGGCGCCAACTTTCACTTGTTCTCAGGTATTGCTTAACTGTTATTACGATTTGAGTTATTTAAGGGGTCACAGGAGTCTTAAAAATGTGCAAAGAAGATACTACATAGCATAGTTTGATCTCTCTTGTAATTTTTTAACTACTCAATAAATGTGTATAATTTTTTTATATGTAATTCTACAAGATTTATTTATTATAAAACAAGTTTTAAAATTTATGAAACTTTAGCCAAAACTAAAATAAATGATATTAAACATGAAGCTATTTGAACACATTGTGATTAGGCTTGCGCGGCAAATTGTGAGGTCAAAATTGAAAAAATGACCAAGAAAATGACTTTATATTGTACAAATATGTACAGACTAGGACTTATACCTAAATTCTCAGCTCAATTTCAATTAGAAATTATTTTTTTAAAAATTTAAAATCAAAATTTTTAATTTTTTAATAATTTTTTTAAAAAAAAGTTCTTAAAATAATTTCTAATTAAAATTGAGCTGAGAATTTAGGTATAAGTCCTAGTCTGTACATATTTGTACAATATAAAGTCCTTTTCTTATTCATTTTTTCAATTTTGACCTCACAATTTGCCGCGCAAGCCTAATCACAGTGTGTTCAAGTACCTTCATGTTTAATATCATTTATTTTAGTTTTGGCTAAAGTTTCATAAATTTTAAAACTTGTTTTATAATAAATAAATCTTGTAGAATTACATATAAAAAAATTATACTTATATATTCAGTAGTTCAAAAATGACATGAAAGATCAAACTTTGCTTTGTAGTATCTTCTTTGCACATTTTTAAGACTCCTTAGACCCCTTAAGGAATTCGTTGGTAAAAGTGAATTTATTGAATATCGCGGTCAACAAACTAAAAGTATATATATATATTTCAAATTTAGCGTCACAAAAATGTCAATCTTGACGTTCGACAGGTAGGGTCAAGTGGGGTAAGTGTGATTGGGGGTAAGTGTGATAAACAGCTCTTGTAACTTTTGAAATCATTCTAAAAATCTGAAAGTTTGCAATATATAACATTCGACCACTTATAATTAAACTAAAAAGAAATATTGACCTTATTTTTTGTTTAAAGAAAGTTTTGAGCTTTTGAATTTAAGTGCAACTGTCTTCTTTTTATGTGGGTTTTCCTATGTGGGGTAAGTGTGATAAAACAACAATGGTTTTGAAATGCAAATTTTGTACACTTAAAATTGGAATTCAAACATATAATTTTTTTTCTACATATGTATGTTTCTTATAATAATTCACTACCAATTTTAGGATTTGGAATTTACTTGAAGCAGAGAACGAATTTTCTTAATGAAAAATACAGAAACCCTATCACACTTACCCCACTTGACCCTGTTAAGAACTCATGTACAGCTGCGGAAATAAAAAAAGTACCACTAGTGATTATTTCAGCCATTAGTCATCCTATAGAATCGGACCTTTTTGAGATTGTGAACAATTAACGTTCTGAGTTAATTGCATGACACAAAATTTGCATAAGGGGCCGTCTTCATATTAAATATGTTACGAACTTTGAAATTTCCAATGGCAACACCCAATTTTAATAACTTAGAAATGTTAAGCACTCTTGAAAACCCTTAAATCTAAGTTTTTGTTACATTTGGATGAATATTTGACGAGTTATTAAATCGAATCACTTGTGGACCTTTTGGGGATCATCTCTAAAATGTCAAGCGCAGTCTAGTTTTTCCTTTTGCAAGGCCGTCTTTTTTTTATCAATTACACATAATGTTATACACAGTTCCCTAAAGGGTAATTAAAAAGTATTTTGTGATTAACTTAGCAAATTATGAATAAAAAATTTTAAAATTTGGGATTTCGCTTAAACTTCCTGTCTTAAATGCATTTCTGTAAAAATATTGAGGGGTTTCTATTCACATTTTTTTAGAAAATTAATAGAATAATTATAAAAAAATATAAAAATTGTTTTAAATACCCCACTATTGAATGCATTTTGTTTGGGTTATTATAATTTCTTTTCAGTAAAAAATTCGTTTCATTATCTTAATTATTTATAGATTGAGATAGTTTTTTATGTGCAACTCATTTAACATTATGGGACCTAAACTTTGCATGTCTCTAACTCCTCTAATAATGCTTAAAAACTAACAAAATTTGGCATTTCGTATTAACATAGGTCATAGATTTGAAATATGGACTCAAAAAGGGGTGTTACTATTGGAAATTTTAAAGTTAGGAACATTTTTAATATGAAGAAGACCCCTTATGCAAAATTTGTCATGCAATTAACTCAGAATGTTAATTGTTTACAATTTCAAAAAGGTCCGATTCTATAGGGTGACTAACGGCAGAAATAATCACTAGTGGTACTTTTTTTTATTTCCGCAGCTGTACCAAATTTGAAGTTCGTGGCTCTTTTACTTTGAGCTAGATAGGTTACTCAGGTGTCGGCTCGTCACTTGATTGTGGTTCTAAAATACGACGCCCGTCGGAAATAGCCCTCGTGTAGCTCTACTACGACGATAATTCACACCAATCCAATCGAGCTGGATAGAGGTTTCAGACAGACTGCTGGACCAGTGTTCAAAAAACACTTTTAAAAACCAAAGCCCACCCTCCCCGAACGTGTAAAACAAATATCCATTTCGGATTTCCACCCAAATTGTAATATTTTTCATTACCTTACATTTCGCATTAGGTAATTGAAAGTAGAAAAACTTCAACTTAATTTTTCAATAAATATTCTTGTACAACAAACCCTCCTTCATTTTCAATCGATCTGTATTGATTTCCCCACACTGTTCGTTCACCTTTCGAAGAAATATTTCGTCATTTTCTTAAATGACAATCCGTAAATTAGTTGTCTAAAGCTCGCACGATTCACCCGGCCGTAATTGCATGTCCGTCACAAGAGTTGAGTGAAGACTTTTCAGGGGCGGAGCAATTTAACGTTGTCCAGAGCATGCACTCGGGACAAGGCTTTATCAGAGTAGCTTTTCAGAAGAGCGCCACGCAACTTGGGAAAATGAACTAATGCGCTGTTGAAATTTGATTGGTGATTGAAATGCGAGATATTTTGTTTGTTTATTTTTAACGCTTTAAAATTAGAGAATATGTACTCACTAACAATTTTTTAAAAGAAATATTAATTTTTCCACACTTTTAGAAGATCTTTTTGGAACTTTTGTGATAGTGTAATTGGTAATTTGGTTTCAGCATTTCTGTAGAAATATATAAAGATGTTTATCACATGACATTAAGTTTTCAATGGTACAATCAATTACCTTGAGAACAATACTTTATTAAGACAAAGAGTCAATCGATTCATGATACTTTTTGTAAATTGATAATAATCCGTGAATCCCCTAATTCGGCATCCGGTAGCCTTAGTGCAAGTTTTTTTTTTCAAACAAGCTAAATACAATCCTAACTCAAAACCGGCTATACCAATTATGCTTTAAATTTTTCTTATACAAAATAATACTTAGTACTTTAATAATACAGATATCAGTGAAATTCAAAGATTTCCCACTATTAATTATCTAATAGGTTAAGTTTAAAATACTTAACTTCCGGATATTTAAAAGTGTTTGATGTGTATTGTACGATAATAAAATGATTGCGACCTACAAAATATTGCTTAAGAAACCTCTAAACCCCATTAAATTACAACCATAATTAAACTTTACTCTGAGTAGAGAGGGCTCATAGTAGGGATGTTTTATTACCTATCACCCTGTATATTAAACTTTCATTTTAAATTATTCTCCATTAATAATACCAATGATGAAAAAACTACGCTGGATTTTGACCCCTGGTTGTGTCACATCACACTTGCAGTCCATTCTTTATTGTCGTCTTACAATTAATTTATAGTCCTAAGTTATCATTGGTGTAGTATTTAAATGATGATTTGTAGCTATTTGCCCATTTGTGATAATTTTTTTTAAACATGAATACGAGATCTACAGAAATTTATGTGTGCATGTAATATAAAAGGGGAGAGCAAATTAAAAGTGATAGGGAATTTATGGCTCGCTATATCTCTTTATCTTCGTTGGTTTTTTTTACTGATATCGGCAAGCTCTGCTACCAGTATTTCTAGAGTATACGTGATAGTTGTCCCAATGATTTCTAATCTGAACACCGTCGGCGCTTCAATTTTTAAAAGTAAAAAAGGGGTTTAAGTCTGATGGAGAGTTTCCCTCTAAGTTTTTCTTTTCAGAAGTTTAGCCTAGAAAGAAGCCTGTGTGGAAATTTTCTGTGAACTTAACCGCATTTTTACATTTATTTATTCACTTTAAAAAAATTACGATATACTTTAATGTGGAAATTAAACAAGATTTAAGTAGGACTTCCAACAGTTGATGTGTAGTCGTTGCTAGGAAAGTAATTTATATATTTTTAATTAAAATGTCAACTCTGTATTTTATAACATCGTGTTCGTGTGTAGAATGACTTATTCAAGTGAAAATAAAAAACCTACAGGGAATATCTATCGAAAAGTCACTCTACCATCAAAAGAGTGTTAATGGCAAGCACAATAAAGATAGCAAGCATTTTAACGGAGGGCGTAACCAATAATTTTTTTTTACCTCGTACAGCGTAGATACAAATTTCATACATTAGAATGTAAGAAGATAAATTTTAAAAAATATGTAAATTGAGACATGGTAAAGAAATACAAATTTTTGGAAAGCTGTAACTGCTCATCTTTAATTTAGCAAATATTTAACCCTTTCAGTCCCAAAGACAATTTGGCATCATCATTTTAGATTTTTTTCTAATCTTCTATAGCCATTTATGATATCAAAAAGCACATCATTTGATTATTTAAACTTTTTTCTATTGGAAAATATTTGCTATTAATTTCAATAGAAGTCGGCCCTATTACTTTTTTAAAATAAATGATCAGAAACATGATGATGTCAAATGGCAACTCTGGGGCCGAAAGGGTTAAGCGTGATGGGTAAGCACATGTGACTAGGGCGGCATATGTAATGTTCAAGAGTTAAATTTGACGTTTATTACAACATTAAATGTGAAGCAACTAGCTACAGATTTCTTGTTAATGGCGTCACTTTTAATGTTATAAGCCAGGGGTTCCCAACCTTTTTGCACTTGCGTACCACTTGACTTTTTGAGAAATGTTGGCGTACCACCAGATCTAAATATTTTAATAAACGTATAATATTTACTCTTCTAAAAGTGTTCAAATGTTTTTTGAGTAAAATTCCTGAAAAAACTTCGAATTTAATGGTTAGATATTTGTTTATTTATGACATGCTTATAATAAAGGAGAAATAAAAAGATTAAAATGGTATTAATTTATAAGTTTTGTTTATTACCCATAGGGATAAAAACATGCAAATACTTTGCAAATACAAAATAGTGCTAACTCGGCAAAATCCGATCCAGCAGTTAATTAAAGATTTCCTCTTTAATATAATGTTAATGTTTCAAATAATGAGTAATATATTTGCGTGTTCACTGCGTACAGAAGCTACTTATAGCATATCATGTTGCTCACATCACTCACGCGTACCACCTGAAATGTTCCCGAGTACCAACCAGTGGTACGCGTACCACCGGTTGGGAACCCCTGTTATAAGCGACGCATTCAAATAACGTCACATTTAATGTTGAGAAAGATTACACATTCAGATATCCTTTTTTATCTCTCGTTTCCATGTGGATTAACATGATCCAATTATCTTGCATCCCAGAAACACCAACCGCATCCAAAAAAGTTCTCACAAAAGGTGCTACTTTCCTGAAACAAGTTATCTGAACAAACTTTCCCGGTTGAACACAATTATTAAAAAAGAATAATAATAATAAAAATAGAAGCGTAGAAGAGTGAAATAAGAAGTGAATCTTCTTCGGCTGCACAAAAAGAGAAAAAGGCCACGCGCTTTTCTCAACGCTTCGCTGGTCAAGCAGAAACACTCCGATTTTTTATATGAACCATCAAAAGCCGTTGTTAGAAAAGTAACATTTTTTTATTCTAAAGAGGAGTCGTCAGTTCCGTAGACCTTTATGCATTTTTTTTTTTTTTTTTTTTGAAATCACAGTATGTCAAGAAGTTTATTTAAAGAACTATTTTATTTTTTAACCCAAGAAATATATCAGCCTATTTTTTTTTACCTTTCAACTACTATAAATTTTTTCTAGGAAGGATCGCCAGCTCCCATTGACTTAATACATTATTTTTATGTTTCTCAATTATCTATCTCACGATTTAAGATTTAAGCGTTTTTTAGCCAGGTATGAGAAATGCATAGCTAAAAAACCCAAAATTTCTGTAGAAAATTAGCTCATTATCCCTGTAATGCATATTTTTTTTTCATCCCGAAAAAATATATTTGTATCTTTAATACTCATACATTATGGGAAAAATACTGAAAAAAAATTAACCACATTGGAATTTCAATAATTTGGATTGGAATGATTAGAAAACTACGAATTATATTTTAAAATAACCCTATGAACTATAATAATTTTTTTTCAAAACAATTTATTTGTATTTAGTACTAATATTATTATACTTTGAATACTGCCAACGACGTAATTTCACAACAGTTAATAATTTCACTCTTTAATTTTGAATACACTTGTACTACTGTCATCTATGAGGGTTAGTAGTAACTAAATCTTCAAAATGGAATAATAGATGAATAAAAAAAAACAGAGTTGGTCTAGCGGGAGCTCTACTTTAATAGAATAAAGTGTTACTAGTTGCCGTATGGCAACAGTATGCATTGGAGGGTTAAATACTATTTAGTTGCTTAATTTTTAAAATTTCTAATTCGTTATATTTTGCTATTATTACAATCCTTGTATCTGGTGGGGAAAAAAATATCAACATAACAAAGCAATACTTCTTCAGAAATTAGGATTTCAAAACTAATGCATTAGCTCTATTGAGCAACCCCTCTTAAAGGCGTCATAGAATATTACGCATATATTAAAGCATAATATGACAATGTTGAGACGTCATTTCTCTTAAGGGCGTATCCGGAATCACTTGACTATTCAGGCAACAATGGATTTAAAGATTTCGATTATGGAACAAAACCTAATTTTTAAAAACATTGTTTTCGAATAATAGACTGGATTAGTGTCTGAATGGTGAAGGAATCGTATTACCATGCACTAATCTGTGTGAAAACTTATTTAAGAAAACATTTCGTCCATTTTGGTGATAAACTAGTTAATATTAAGCGGAATGGATATCGGCCAGCCCATCTATAACTTTATTCACCAACCAGAATAGCTTGACGTGAAGCCGGTTTCTTTGTTTACGTTCCGGAGCGAATCTTGTTGCCATTCCATGAATGCTAAAAAAAATACATATTTATTAAAAAGGTTCTGAATGAGCTTTCATTAGGAAGCTGACAAGCGTGGAAGATTTGGGAACGAAAATAGAACCCAGGTACAATTCGAATATTTTTTCTCCCATCTCTTCTGTGATTTAAGAATCAGAATATGAAAGTAAGCTTTGTTCGTGTTTTTTATAAGATAAGACTTGTTTTGACGTTTGCTTTTTAAATAGAAATTGGCATGTTTACTTTTTAAAAAAATTCTTCATTTGTGTAATAAATGGTTTGTTAAATGTTCCAAACATTAATTAATGAAAGTGACTTGTAATCTTCTTCTTAATACTAAATTATCATACGGAACTGAAGTTGATAGCTTCGCCCGTTAATAAAAATCAACAATATAATATGCTTACCCGGCGGCGCAACGGTTAGAGATCTCCTTTGGAGCCTCTGAGTTCGGGTTCGAATCCCGATAAGGCATGTATGTTTGTGTTTGTGGAGTATATGCGGAGTATGTGCTCGTTAAATTTGTTGGGTCCGAAAGTCGTGTGGGCGGTCATTGCGCAGTTTCCCACGGGTGCAGGTCCCTAAAGACTGTTTCCCTCCCCTTCATTGGCATGTCGAAAGTGTGGACTTGTGCGAAAGCTAGGGAGAATGTGTGCCACATTTGGCATGAATTTGCCAATTCCAATTGACACTTGACTTGATAGTTTGCATTTTATCTTAAAATCGCTGGTCAAGAATAGTACTTCAAGGAATTTAAGTTTTACAGATTATTCCTGCAATTCTATATATTTTTTTAAAGTAGACATTTCCGAAACTTTATTATAAAAAGAACATCCTAAAGCAATATCATATTAATTTTCTGTTAAAAAAAATATCGAAAAAGTTGGTTTAAAATGCATATTTTAACAGGTCAAGTATAGGATTGGCGGCAAAAGTTGGGTTGCTCGTACAGTGTTGCAGTTCTTCACCGACTCCATTGGCGAGAGCTTCGATGCTCTTTCACTCTCAGAAATAACACTTTCATTTTTGACGATTCGTGAATCCTCAAGCCTCATTTCGTTAATTTTGAGAATTGTTTCGTCAAACTATCACGTGACTTTTGAGTAAACGCAAATCCTCACTTTTACGATCGTGATTTGGCGATTCTGTATCTTGATTTTGAGGAAACTGAATCTCATTGTTGTACTCACATTCTCAATAAAAATTACGAAATATTTCTTTAGATTCGACGACATTCAAATCCTCATAAAAATGACGATTCAAATTTCTTCACTTTGAGGAAACGAAAACTCGGAGCATTTGCCAGTAAACGAATCGTCAAAATTAAGGAAAATTTCGTCGTTTATGAGCATTCATTTTTTAGAGTGGTCCAGAGTTTCGCTTCAATTCAGTGGTTCAGTCGTGTGGGTGTGACCCATAGATATCTTAATAAAAGTATTAGAGTGGAGGTCACGTGACCTATCTATGCTAGCGACCGACGGGACGAGCATGGGGGCCGCGATCTTAGAGTTCGAGACCAACTTTTTAAAGTGGAAAATGCTTAGAAAAAAAAATTTAATTCTAAAATATTAAATAAAAACCATAAAAATACCAGATGCATTTTGGAATACTTTCAGTGACTTTAAAAGAACTTGAAACGCTTTTCTAGTATTTTTATAATATTTATTTTGTAATTTTAGAATTAAATTTTATTTTTTGACTAGCATTCTTTTTCTTTATGTGATGGCGACACTGGCAACTTGCAGCTATATCGCCGTCACATTTAAGAAGAAGAATACGCGATAAATAAAATTTAATTCTAAAATTACAAAATAAATATTATAAAAATACTAGAAAAGCGTTTCAAGTTCTTTTAAAGTCTCTAAAAATATTCCAAATTGCAGCTAGTATTTTTATGGTTTTTATTTAATATTTTAGAATTAAATTCATTTTCCAAGCTCTTTCCACTTAAAAAAGTTGGTCTCGAACTCTAAGATGGCGGCCCCCATGCTCGTCCCGTCATTAGCATAGATAGGTCACGTGACCTCCACTCTAATACTTTTATTAAGATCTCTATGGTTCCAGAGTTTCAGTTCAATTCAGTGGTTCAGCCGTGTGGGTGTGACCGCATGAAACGATCCGAGGGAGGCTTACTGAGGCATGCTGATGGACACGCACCGGTGTCCAGTTGAGGGTTAAAAACTGTCCAGAATGTAGCTTCATTGCAGAGCGAGACGAAATATTTGAGGTTTTTTTTTATTATCCTAACTTACTATAAATACATCGTAGCATTGAATACTTTTTTTTGTGTGTGAAGGTCGGCTGCCGTCTTCCTTTTCCGACATTCCAGACGTTTGGCCGGTCGATTGGTAGTGTCTCCAATTTTAGTTTTATAGCTACGTTTACAACGTAAAAAGTCACAGTGCTTTTACAAAGGCTATATCCATCTGTTCACCAGGGCAGGGAAGCCCTGTCGGTTAGGCACTCGCCTAGCATGGGAAAGGTCCCAGGTTCGGGTCCGGGCATCGCCAAAATAACTGCCGACCTATAAACGGCCTCTTGCGGCCAAAAATATCCGACGAATAATACCCCGTGTAGAGGGAGTGTCCTTTAAATGTGGTCCAATGTCCTAACGCTGCGTACGATGTCGCCCTGAACGGTTGCATTGGGGGCCTACTCGGGTGTCGGCTCGTCACTTGACTGCGGTTTTAAAATACGACGCCCGTCGCCAATAGCTCTCGTGTAGCTCTAGTGCGACGATAACTTAAACTAAACTAAACCATCCTTCTTAACAAGAACTGAAAGTCGACACCTCACGATTACGATGCTAAACTTGCGACGAAACCTAATGGCACGCCATCCTATATGCACGTCTTCCCGTTTCGGGCTAAATCTCGGATTTCAGAGTTAATCCTGTTACTTCGGTGGCCGCTAAGTGCAAAAAGAAACAGGAGCTGAGGATGTTCTTTGGCTTCGACTCAAAGAACATTGATCAAGTTTCTGCGTCACGCTAATCTCTGTAGTTTATGTTAAGGCAAAAACTTCGTATTTTCGATCCAATGAGGAAGTTCTAGATTTTTTATGGTTTTGTGTTGTATTTTCGAAAGAAAAGGTAGCCTAAAATCAAATTCACATACTTAATTTTGAAAAAAGTATTACCAAGAAAGTAAGTAGTAAATAAAACTGTCAAAAATGGCAAGTCATAAACCTTGTAAACCTTTTAACTCCGTGCATATCAATAGTAAAATAAACCTTCCATATAAATAAAAAATTCGAAAATTTAAATATTTTTAAACCGCTGTCAATTCTTAAAGACAAGTAATTTATAAAGATATTATTAACTTATAAAGTAATTTCAATAACTTTAAAACCTAACTCAACATACTAACTCAACCTACAAACTTCCCCATTACAATGCTTTCATTACCTTCACTCTCAGAAATAACAATTTCATTTTTGACGATTTATGAATCCTCAAGCCTCATTTCGTTAATTTTGAGGATTGTTTCGTCAAACTATCACGTGACCTTTGAGTAAACGCGAATCCTCATTTTTATGATCGTGATTTGACGATTCTGTGTCTTGATTTTGAGGAAACTGAATCTACTCACATGCTCAAAAATGACGAAATATTTCTTTAGATTAGACGACATTCAAATCCTCATATAAATGACGTTTCAAATTTCCTCACTTTGAGGAAACGAAAACTCGGAGCATTTGCCAGTAAACGAATCGTCAAAATTAAGGAAAATTTCGTCGTTTTTGAGCATTCATTTTTAAGAGTGTTGTATTTTACAATAGGTAATTGAAAATAAAAATAATTAAATATTTTAGATAGATCAGTGATATAGTTTGAAATTCTCAAATCATCAAGCAATTCAGTTCAGTGTATGGAGGAACCTATCAGATAAAGCAATCAACGGGTTGATGTCAGAGTTATACTAATATTTTTTGATGTGTTGGCTAACTACTCAAACAACTTTGGTTTTGAAAAAAAAAACTTACAAACAATAAACACCAAGTTCAAATAAATGTATAACAGGAAATTTAAAATTAAATTCCGCCTGTTTGAAGGATAATCGCCAGCAGAATACAAAACGATGGACTCTTCTTGCTTCTCATTTTCTGATAACAGGACGGCCTTTTCGATCAAGTGTGTGACCTGTGCAAACCTGGAAATGAACGACCGTATTTCTCCGAAGGACACTTGCCTGACGCGCGGAAAATGCGCGCATAAATCTCCAGACACGCGATGTTCTACTGTAACTTGGTGGCGTCATATAGGGGCTCATTTACCAAAGGTATCATTTTTTTTTTCGTGTCCATGACATAGCCGAGTCAATCACATGATCCATGACTCCTGATTACCGCTTCTGAGATTTGCTTGATATTATTACCCATAGATTTAGAAAGTAATGCACATTGATTGCGCAATCCCGTGCAACGCAATACGATTGTGTGGTGAATCCACATTTCGCCGTTTTTGCAATGCATCACGGGATACTGGTTCACAAAAAATGCTTTTTCCGAAGGGTTACATGCAATAAAAACTGCATTTTTAATATGATTTTTTATGAATATATACCTCATGGTCCTGCCAGAAATTATCAATATATATATCCTACTATAAACTCATGCTGGCAAAACTGCTAAAAAGTTTTAATTAGTTAATATTAAATATAAATTTTTTATTAGTGGAATTATCTCATAGTGCCATCTAGTGAAGTATGGCATGCCATGTGTGAGGGCTTGCGAACTGCCTTATGGGATACTGGTTCACAAGACGACAAAACTCCTATTTCTCTCATATTCTAGAAGGTATCCTTTTGCAGTTTGAGGATTTAAATGGGGGTCTTCAATTTCGTAAAGTACTAGGTGATATAAGATAAATAATCTTGTCACGTGGACTTTAGGTACATACCAAGCCACACAAAGACCTTGACTATGCTAGGACCATTTTGTGGTTGCCAATATGCAGTCCATTCTATATATAGTCTTTGGTCATATCCAGGGTTGGATAATATAGACGAACGCGCGTACGACGTACGCGGAAAATATTTTACTCCTGCAGAAAATTTCGGGTTATTAAAAAATCATTTTCTGTTTCAATATTTAAAAAATATGACTTTTGTCCTTTCGCAAAAAATACGAAAAAATATGTTTGGAAAGTTGATGGTCATTATTGAGTAGGAGCGGAGCCGTGACGTACTGTAGTGATGGGTCCTTCCAGACGAGACGAGGCCAAACTATGGTGAATTATTTCGACTGCAGACAAAACCTTAATATTTCCTTAACGAATGGCAACGCTGAAATCGTAAACAAAAACAAACAGCTTTGTCGATTACCGTTGTTTTTTAAATGTTCAAAATAGTTTTTTAAAACTTTATTTTTCTGGTCATTATATACAATGGTGAGTAACAATATTAAATATCAGAGTTGGGTTTGGAAAGTGACATGCCGTTTTTGTGGAGAAAAAATTATGCAACGCATCTTAAGCGAAAGCACGAGGAGAGACAAGCGGGTGATAAAAGATCGCATGGACAACAATCAATTTCAACATTTTTTACAAACCCAGCTCAAAAAAATATTTCTTTTTCATCGCCATCGCAAGTTTGCCAAAACGAATGCAATGTTGAAGATGGGCTATTTTTAGTTATTTAACCTTTTTCCGTGCAATTTCTATACAATTTGTGTTTTTATAATGTATAATAAATCCATGATAGCCTACGGGTTAAAAAAGTTAATTATTATTATTAATATTTTTTGCAGCAAATTTTTACTCCAAATCTTGTGCACGCAGCAAGTTTATTTTAACTCGTCATTTTATCTAACTCTGGTCATATCTAAGGGTATTGTGTGAGACGTTATGTTGAATGGACTGCTCATTGGAAAACGTAAAAAGGCCCATGTATAACTCGTGACTTGGAATCTAGTCACGTCGGGGGTATAGTTTCTTTTCAATCACTAAGCGCGTTTACATGAGCCGCCGAATCCACGGAATGAAATACCCTCCTTCAGGGGAGAAAGTGGTCGAACAGGATTTCTAACCCAAATGATAGTCTGTAGCCAAATCCATGGAATGAAACAACAATGCCTTTTTCATTGGAGGGTTTGCGAAACCCCTGAATGAACCCTGCGATTCCGGTTCTGTCAGGGAGAAAATCCTCAAGAGAGAAAAATTGCCGAGTTTGCTCTTCGATCCATGGATTCGATGTCTCATGTAAACGCGCCTACTTTGTATTGGTACCAGTTTATTGAAGATTATTTTTATAACATACAGAGTGCATGCCATACAGAAAAGAATGTGTATTTTTAGAGCTTAAGGCGTGTCTCGCAGTAACTATTAAAAATAATTTTTTAAAAAAATCTTTGCAAAACGTACTCTTCAGCATATATCTTTATGAAAAGTATGTTTTGATTCAGAATATACGTGTAGGATTTTGATCGGGTCGTAAGAGGTTATTCCTTTCACTTTGTAAAATTTCAAACAAAATTTTATCTCCTTTTATAATAATGACCGACGACGTCCAGAATAGATCCACGGCGAAGATCTTCAGGTCACTACAATCTACGGATTAATCACATTAAAAAAGAAAATAATAATCCATATTTAGATCGACCGGAAAAGATCCTACCTTAAAGGTCAAGAAACAAAAATCGAAATGCCTAAATGGAAAAAAAAGACAATCGTTCTTCGTGATAACGGATAAAAAAAGAACATCTAAAAAACCACAACTTATCGAGGAAAAAAAGATGTAAAAAAAGGTCAATATTTTGGAATATGTTCCACGAGCCATTCATTGTTTTTTTTGAAGTTGACACTGAAGCAAGTCGGAAAGAATGTCTGAGTCACAATTCAGACAGATTTTATAAGTTTGACGGACAGATGACCTCAGCATGGTGAAATATTTTTTAGAGCAAGCAATTTTTGGCAACTGGGAACATGTTTAACACAAACATACTGTTGTAATTTGAAACAAAAACTATCTTTTGCTTTAATATTGTCAGATATTTTCCGTCCGAATACTTTCGTGTTAGTATTATGTCATTACATCAAGGCTTTAGCAACAGACTTCGCTACTTCAAATGTTAGCATTTTGAATACTCAACAAAACACTAGCTTATTATTTTGGTGATGCACACATCTAAAAGTATATTTAAACTCCTGCATGATATTATTTTTATAACAGATTATTTTTGTCACCCGTTTTTCAGATCAAAGATTAATCACTAGTCGCTCATGCAACAATTAGAGCATGGTGACATCTCTGTAATCTTGTACAGCAAAAAAAAATTTTGAAACTATTATTTTAAGTAACCCTAACAAAATCGATCAGCTTCTGCATGTTTTCATCCAGGGGTAAAAATTTTCCCAATCGATGTCACACTGACTAGCAGAAATCATGCAGCAACATGCATGCAATTGCGGATAAAAATTGATAAATAATAAAAACTAATTAAATGTTAATAATCTTAATAATTTTTATTTAATTTTTAATATTTTTGAGATGTGAGTACAACACAGACGGCTGTACTACTGAGGGGCTGTCACAATAAAAACAATCCTAATTTTACACTAAAAACAGTTGCATAAAAGAAATTAACAGACACATAGGTGTTTTCTATTTAGTCAAAATCAAAGCATACATCACAAATAATGTAGTTATGATCACAGTTGGGGCTGTCTTTATTTCCTGCAGCCAATTTTTAATAAGTGCTTTTTGCGTGTTAGTGAAAAATGCAAAAACTATAGGTGTCACAAAATAGAACCATAATCCTACATGTTTACAACTTGAAAATTTAGTCACAGTTTATGATGACAATTTTTCTTAACTGTCATGTCATTTATTAGGATACTAGTGTTATCTAAATTTCAATATCAGAAAAAATCGATTAGTCTCCTTAACAAAAAATTGAGAGTTAGTGACAAAATGACAGAATTTGAAAAATGAGTTAAGTCGATGTTCAGTAATAGTCAGCGCTATCCTCTGAAATTGCAAAATTTTGCGACCAATTCAATATCAATCTGAATGTTGTAAAAACTTGTGAGTCTGGTAAAGGGAACAAACATGCTATAAAATGATACTATTTTTTTTAAGGATTGGTGGAAAAATTACAACATATTCAGGTTGGGGTGATTGCCAGAAAAATTTTGCTAAATTTTAAATTTCTTAAAGGTGCAGTTTTTATTAAATTTTTCAATTTTTAAATGCGAAAATTTAAAAATAATAAATAATTTAAAAACGGAAAAGGATGACGGATTCCATTGGATTTTATTGCATTTATGCCGCGCGATTTGTTGTGTACTGGAAAATTCGCTGTATTATGATATTTATTTAGTGAAACAATTTGAATGTTTTATTGTAAATGAATGTATATACTTATTTTTTTTAAAAACCAATTTTTTTAGGCGAGGTTGTAACTTTATTTTTGTAATTTTGATAATATTTTTTGACATACTGAGAAAAATTTTTAAATTGGCGGTTATTCAAACAACGTGAACAGCGTCACGTGATTTTTGATTTTTTATTTTGGCGAGCAGGACAAATTTGTAAAATCAGTGAATTATTACATTAAGTGAAATATAGATGTAATTTGACAGATATGACAATACATGAATTTTTTGGGAGGATTTTTTTAAGTTAACAGCAGGCTTAATTTATTGTTTTTGATATTAGTGGAGCGTTGATCAGTTGCGACACTACTTTTTAGTTTTTTTTTTATTTTAATTTTGAAGTTGTCAGAACAAAAACAAATGTTAACTGAAAACATTGGTCACTGAAATTTACTGATTTTGCTGATGTAAAAAAATTATTTAATGTTTTCACACAGATTTCCTCATCAGCTTTTTGGAGTCAAATTTCACTCATTAGATGACATTATGAATTTTTTGTGAACATAAAGATTCATCTTAATAATTTTAAATAATTTAAAAATGTAAATTTTTATCCTCACATAAAAATATTTTTTTGGTTTACATTGACACTTATTAAAGAAAAGTAGCTCTATAAAAAGGACTATAAACATATTAAACAAGAGCAACTTTATTGCAAAAAATGCATTTCACTTCATTTTTTATAATTCATATTGTATGTTAGGCCTAGACCTTATTTTAATACATATGAATATTACAATGAATAGAATTTTATAATGTAGATGAATCCATGTAAGGTTTGTTTACATTATTACATTACAAGATTATATATAAAAGTTAGGACTATAAACATCAGCTACGCTCTTAAAAGGGAGTCATATATCAAAAGTTGATAAGTGATGTCTTACCTTTATCGAAATTAGAAGTTTTGGAGGTTTTGTGCCTAATGTGGGTTTAGGAAACACATGTGTTAGGTCGGATTAAGGAGGTTTATGTAAATAAGATTCAGGGTACTTGATAAGTAGTCGATGATTTTAACTTCCATGAAAACAAGTACGTTTTTTGTAATTTCTTAGATAACTTGAGTGTTAGTAGTCATGCGCTAGAAGTGGTTTTTGGAAAAAATTAAGTTAAATTTAGTTGTTTTTACTACAAAGACTTATAAATTTTGTTAAATATGTATATCAATAATATACAAGGAAAAAAAAAGTCAAAGTGTTCAATTTTACATTTTCTGAGGAGATTTGAACATAAATTTTATAGTGTAATTCTAAGTTTTACAGACTTATTATGTATAAATTTTGATTTACGTATCTGCAGGACATTTTATAATTTAGTTAAACATCGTTTTATCTTATAAATCTTCTGCAATTTGAAAATTAAGAGTTTTATTGTATTATTTAATTCTAATTTTTCTAGTCTATATAATTAAAAGATTAAGTTTTTTTCATTTTTAAAAGTTTATGGAATTATATTGAATTTTCAAAATGTAGTTTATTTAATAAAAATATCTTTAAATGTAATATTAATTTAAAATGGTTTTATGATTCTATTAATTATACTGTTGTGAGTGTTCAATTGTATATATTTAATTTAGTCCTAAAGATCGATTTATAGTTAGTTGTATTGTAAAATTTAATTATTAATTTTTTAATTTTTTATACTTTATTGAGATTTTTTTTGTTGCGGCAAAATTATTTGTTTTAAAATAAAATGGAGTCTTTTTAGTGTACCTAAGTTCATTTTTGTTTTATTTTGTAGATCTATCTATGATGTGTTAAAATGTATTGTATAAGGATTTTATTTGGATTAGGGGAAACCTATGCTGCCTCTGATGGATGTAAACTGCATGGTTTTAGTAAAATCTAATTTAAAGCAATTCATTTTTTGTTTTTTTTATTTTTAGGCTTGTGACTTGTGAGTGGTTTTTATTTAATTTTTTCTTGGGTAGTATTTAATGTAAATCAATAAATTATGGACAGTTTTTTTAATGATTAGATTTTAAACATACAGTGTATAAGATTTTATAAGGGGGAGTCCAAATTAAATGGTTTTTAATGTTGTGCAACAGAAGCAACTCTTTTGGGTTTTCGTGTCTGACGAAAAGTAAGTCGGTGCTATTTCGATGTTTTTTTAAAAATAAATGCAAATGGCATTTTTATATTAAGAATGTTATATATATAAATTTAGTGATGGAGGATATAAATGATGTATTGTGAGATAATGATGTAGTGATATGAGTGTAATTATGGTTAGTTCGATAGTTAAGTTTATAAATTTTTATTTTGATGTTTTTTATGTGTGAGTATAGAGATAGTTTTCATATATCGAGAGTGCGAGAATCGAATTAAAAAAAGGTATTTCACATTCAATAAACCAATTTATTCGCTATTTCAAGACATTTTTATTAGCTTTTGCTCCATTTAGAATGAAATATTAATTATATTTTCTTTCGATTTTGACGTAACAGGGCGCGCGAATATCAGGGTGTAATATCGCAAAGGAGCGACCAATCAGAGCAGGTAAAATGTCGTTGCTAGCAGCGTTGTTTACGCCGTTTCCTCCGCTTGGAACATTTCAATGATGCAAACTTAAGGTGTGTTTTGGTACAGTAACTTTAATGTTACACAAATTTACCTTTGAGACGGAGACAAAAAAAATAATCAGCAGTCTATTTTCTATTGAAGAATAAATTTATCTGGCCGTTTCAAACAATGTTTTCATTATGTGTATTTAAAGCAAAGTTACACTTATTGCCAACCTAAGTTGGGTAAATAGAAATATGCTATGGAGACGATCCATCCGCGCATGTAAAGAGTTCTATAAATTATTTGTCAATCCATCCAGAAAACATGCTTAAAACATTAATTTCGTTTAAGATCTAACATATTTCAATATAATTTGAGAAAATTTGGCAATTTGATCAGAATGAAAAGTATATTTTGGTTAAATTGTAGTTAAGATAATTTTGTATCTAAATATTACCTTACAAAAGTTTCCAACTAACGGACCGATCGCGCTTTCCCTATGCCTTTTTACACTTTTTTTTTACCCAAGTTATGTTGGCAAGGAGTGTAGGTCCAAATTTAATTACTGCTGCCACACACTTTCTTTTTAAAAAGGGTCTATACTAAAACTTTTTTATAAAAAATTCTACCCGTGTTGTTCTTTGAAATACCGAATTAAATATGTACTACCAACGGTAACGTAGCGTGCGATGCCATAGTTTCTCATAAATAACTTTAATTTTTTTATTTTATTCGTTGAGCAACCATGTTTTCGTGTAAAAGACACGCGCACTGTACATTGAACTCCAGTTCCTGATCCGGATTTATGGATAGTTTTATCCTAGCCCTTGTTAACACGAACCCCTTTGGTAATTCCGTACGTTGTTAACATCAGGCTTGGGTTAGATATAGCATGTTGTGTGTGTAAATTTCTATGGAATTTTCTGTTTTATTTGTTTTGTACTTAGTTGTGATTTATCTGAAAATAAAGGCAGAATTTTAGTTTTTTTTTTAATTTTCAATTTCCTAGTAAAAAAATCCGTAATGGGGATATTTTGTGTTTTCTACATGTTTTGGAGGGTACTGATTCTAAAAAAAGTGTTTTTTTGAACATTGATTCAGGTTGTTTGCCTGAAACTACTAGTTATAGATTTGAATAGAGTTACTAGTACCTGTCGGACGTCATAATAAGTATTTTGAGAAAATCTCGCATGCGCAAATGGTAGATGCGCCATAGAACGGTTTTTGGTTTAAAAGGTATTGAGATTTCCTTACAGGGTATTTGAATGTATTAATTGAGTGATGATCGAAAGTGTGGCACCTCCCCCCCCCCCCATACTGGTGTTTCATAAAACTTAAGTTTTACGTTATGTGGAGTGCCAAAGCAGTGTTGTCGGACCATTTTAAAAATTTAAGCTCCTGATTATCGGCGGAATTAGTTGGCACGGCATCCGCGGATAAGCGAATCCGCGGATAATCCGCAAAAGTAAAGAAAATATCCGCAAATTTGATTCTGCTTTTTATAAAAGTAGAATAGAGTAATACATACTACTATTATCATAGAAATCCGTACGAATGACGCAAAGCAGTTCAATTAAAATCGCGGACAGTTTATTTTGCATGTCACATCTTTTTTGACAAATAGCACGTGATGTGCACCTGGCCGAACACATTTAGGCACACACACCAGGTTTCCCTATGCCTATAGTCATTCTTATAAGTGCATTCGTTGTTTTTATAATGTATTTTTCTTTCTTTTAATGTCTTCGTCGTTCCTGAAAGGAATTCGTTGTTCTTGGATTTCATTCGTCTAAGTTTTGAAACGGATAAACTTCATTTCTCTGTGTTTTGTTAAATTATTATCTTTGCAGGGGGAAAAGAGGTGGGTACGTGTCCCACGAATAATCCGGAAAACGGATAATCAACCAGCGGATAATCGGGAGTTTACTTATTTATTCTTTGTGTTCTCGATTCAGTCTTTTCATAAATAAAGTTGCCGATTTTATTTTGTCTGAAAGAGATGTCTTATTACCGAACTTTTTAGTTTCAACCGGGGCAAAATATGATGGATTTTCGACTTAACAAGCATTTTTCGATGCCTGAAAGAGGCTTGAACACAACACATCCATCTAAAATTGATGTTGATAAGCACTTTCTTTCGATTTATTTGACATTCATAAACAAATCAATCTATATAAATTAGATTTTAACAATCGTTTTCCGATGTCACAAAGAACTTCTTGAACTTGCCAAATCCATCTAAATTTAAGTTTACGAGCCTTTTTCGATGCTCTCAACACGTTCTGAACGTACCGAATCGATCTAAATTCGATGTTGATAAGCATTTTTCGATTGGCGTTTTAAAGACGTTCAAAGCGTAACTAAACAAAATATATCTTTTTATTCCATCCTTTCCATTTAAATAATGACTTCCAGTGAAAAGTCACGGTCCCAACCCTACTTATCCTTATCTAAACGCACAAAAAAAAGGTCAAATCCACAGGGAGGTTTTCTTAGAGGCTTCTCCTTTACTAAATGTTTGATAACAAGAAGCGCAGAGAAAAATTCTCCAATGGACTCGTGTCGACTTTTTACATTCAATGATTCAAATGGAAGTTCGTTTGTTTTTATAGGAATGTCACGTAGAAGTTTCCCTCTCATGAATATATTAGAAAAACCGGACGGATTTTCGTTTGTGTGTTAATTTCGGTTTCCATATTTTATTGCTATTATATTCTTTTATTGATTTCATATACATATTCAGGAAAAACCATTCACATATTGTTGGAAAGGGCTTTAATTGTGATTGTTAACATTTGGTATTCAAAAGGGGCTGGGGAGCCCAGTCGGTTAGGCACTTGACTGTTGTTCTAAAATACGACGCCGGTCGTCATTAGCCCTCGTGTAGCTGCCAAATCCCCATTAGGGGAAAAAGAGGTCGAGCAGGATTTCTAACCCAAATGATGGTCTGTGGCCAAATCCATGGTATGAAATATCAAACCCTCCTTCATTGGAGGGTTTGCTAAACCCCCCAATGAACCCTGCAATTCCGGTTCTGTCTGGGAGAAAATCCCCAAGAGGGAAAAATTGCGGAGTTTGCTCTTCAATCCATTTATTCGATGGCTCATGCAAACGCGCCTATTGTGGAGGGTCAAACTAGTAAACGGTACCTTATAGTATATACAGAGTGGTTATAAAATAACGCTCTCTATTCGGGGTGGTCTGTAGCTTTAATGAATAATCCAAATGCAAAAAAAAAATTGAGACACTTTCTAATCAAGAAGGGGGAAAAGAATGGAATCATAAAAAACAAACTCGTCACTTGACCAGGGTTCTAAGTTACGAGGCGTAATTAGCTGTGCTGGCCGTAATTGGCCATACTTGACGACGCCCCGTGATTTAGAACCCTGGCCAAGAGACGAGTTTGTTTTTTTAAGATTATTCTTTTTTATGATTATTTTTTAGGATTGTCTTTTTTATGATTCCTTTCTTTTCCCCCCTTCTTGATTAGTAAGTGTCTCAATTTTTGATGCATTCGGAATTCATTCAGGCTACAGACCACTCCGAATAGCGAGCGTTATTTTATGACCACCCTGTATTTTCAGAACTTCTTGTCAAAACCTAAACATTGTGTGACGGTCAAACTAGTAAACAACTAATATAATCTCCACCATAACCAGCATAAACATCGAACCTTTTAGAAGGATTTCAAAGACTTCCGCATGAGGCGCCGCCGTCAGAACAAAAGGTTAGAAATAGTCCAACAAAAAGAATCTCCACCCATCTTTTAAAAGAAAAAAAAACGACAACAAACTAGAAAAGAATGAAAAGAAGGCGTTACGTTTGCCCGGATGGACAATTTGAATACCCAAATGAGGGATGGGGGCAAACAGCCGGCTGTAATTGGGAAAACTCACAAAGTGCTCTGGAATCGTGACTGATTATGAAGGAAACTTGAGAGTGATTATTCGATATAGTATTTGAAAATCTGATTAAAAATTTTAAGGCAGTCCGGTGCTTTGCATACGGCTTATGTTAAATTGACCTTTTTCATGTTCCTTTTTCTTTGAAACTAACATACAAAACAACTAAAAAAATATGTACACTGTACAATGGTCATACACTAAAAATGAGATTTTATCAATATATAAAGTTGTTGTTTTTTTAATATTATTTAAGGTAATGTGTTTTAAAAGCATTTTTACATCACAGATTTATCCATATTTTTATTTTCTCCTTCAAACTTTGAGAAATGCTCATTTCAGTAAGCAAAACAGCCTGAAACAGTCATCCTGTAAATGTTTTAGGTCTGTACATGAAATAGTTTTTAAGTAGTTAAGTCCCTTTATTACTTATAAAGGAAGTTCTAGTACAATTATTTTCGCTAAAAATTGATTTTCATTCTGTGCCATTTAGCATTAAGTTTTTTTTTTAACAACTTTTTAATCATAATGATTTTCTTGTTAAATAAATGAATATTTGAAAAAATTTCTCCAGAATGCACAAGAACCGTTTTATTCTTTTGGGGAGCACACAGGCTTAATTGTGGTGCTGTCATCTAGCGGTATTTGAAATAAACAATTTCTAACCCAACATTCGGGTGGTTCCAAAATATACGAATTTGTTTATTACGGTAATAATCTGTCCAAATGTAATAATATGTATGAGAGTTGTTGTAAAAGTGTAACTTCATTTGCTTTTTATATTGTTTATTTCTGTTAAGAACAAAAGACTTAATTTGTTTAATTTTTGTTTCAGAAAAATTACTTAGTTCCACAGGACGAGAATTGAGAAGAGCTTTGTTTTCACTTAAACAGATATTCCAGGTAAAATATCATTTATTTTATTAACATTATACCATTCTATATTTTTTAAAGCTAAATTGTAACTGACATTACAAAAAAAGCCCTAACTTCTGCTTGCTTGGAAATTAAGCAATCTGGATTGTTTGTAAATAAACATTTGTAACGAGATTTAAAAAAAAAAACAACAACAACTTTGTAGTAATTTCAGAAGAACTCTGTGCTGTTTCATAGGATGTTTATCTATTAAAAAAAACCAGTTAAACTATGGAGCAAATGCAAAACGGTTCCTCAAGCCCCACGTCACTGCTTTCGTCAAGCTAGACTGCGATGAAAAATGTTGAATTTCTGTGTAAGTGCTACCGTTAAACCCCGGAATCAGCTAAAACTATAATTAAAACTAGAATTAACTAGTGAAAACTATTTTTAACTGATGCCATTAGTTAAAACTAGTTTCCACTAGCTAAAACCTGTTATTGCCGGTTAATACTATAGTTGTTGACGAAATAGATTGGTTTAATCTAGTTTTAACTATAACACACTTATATTAGGTAAAACTAGAATTAACGGAAAATAGCACGATTTAGGATAATAAGTTTGGATTTAGTTAATTATTGGGCTGAAATGCAATGAAAGCGTTTGGATATTGGCAGACACTCCATTAAGAACCGTACGTACATCGAGTTTTTTAACGACTCCATTGTCGTAACAAGATTATAAAATTAGCGTTCATAATAAATAAAAAGTCAAGCATTCGCAGATAATTCTAGTTTTATCTAAAACATGTTAGATTATTCTATTTCTGGCTAATTACAACTAGTTTTAACTAATGCAATTGATCAAAACCGGTATTAACTAGTGAGATCTAGTTTTAGATAGAGGAAACTAGTTTTCACCAGTGGCTTCAGTTAAAACTAGTTCTCACTAGTTAATTCTAGTTTTAGCTGATTCCGGGTTATAACGGTAACATATGCATGGATTGGTGTGTAAATATTGATGTTGAATCAAAGAATTTAAAATATCTTTAACCGCTGTAAACTCGTAGTGGGAAGGTAGAAAGCACATGGCAACGGACCAACTTGGGTACGTGTTTCGTCGTCAGCTGTTCATCGTTTTTCGCGGGCTTTTGCGATAGCTGACTTTGAGTCACTGTAATCAAGTAAATATTGAGCAGAGTAAACAAACATTTTTGATTTACAAGTTTCTCAACATTCTGATTCTATTCTAGTTTGGTTTAGTTTGAATTATCGTCGCACTAGAGCTACACGAGGGCTATTGGCGACGGGCGTCGTATTTCAGAACCACAGTCAGATGATTCTATTCTAGAAAAGTTTAAAATAAAACTAATGCTGAACTTCCTCATTACTTTGATATAAATCATGCTATTTAAAAAGAACTCTTTTGGGTATTTTCCTAGGAGGTATTTTCACGAAGTTCGTTTTTTCTTTAAAATTTATTTTTGTTACTAAGTCATATGTTTTTGTTTCGCAGGATGACAAAGATCTGGTCCACGAATTCGTGCAGAATGACGGCCTGGCGTGCCTCGTCAAAGTCGGATCGGAAGCAGATCAGAACTACCAAAACTACATTCTCAGGGGTGAGATCTGCTTTTCTCTTCGCAAAAAGAATAGAATATATTTCATTTATTTAGAGTCATCAGGTATATTTAATGTACTTGGAGTGTTAGTTATTCCATGTTTCACGTCTTAAGATGCAACAGCTCTGTTCCTCGTATATATTTTTTTCTCCAATGGGTTGTAATATTAGCACGTAAGCCTTTGCAGACTCAGAACTGAGAACTATTCCCCAGAACTGATAGCCATTTTTCCTCGTATGTGAAGATAAGAGCTTGATTAGTGATTTGTACCAACAAGAAATTTAATCGATGTCAGCTACGTCATACCACCAATCACCGGCACCAACAATGAAATCACAGAAGGGCAGGAATGAGAGTTGGAATGCAATGTGTCAACTGGAACATCCTAATTGTTGTTCATCAATTTTACATTACCGATAGCTCAATAATGATTCAGACTGACCTTTATAACTGAACGACCAATCTGGTTTTTGATTAGTATACAAGCGTAACCTATTCACAATAAATGCTTTGTCTTGGTGAAAATGAATTTATTCTTCAGAAATTTAATGTGATTACTAGGGGACTTCCGCCCTCTCTTCTAGATTATGCTCGTCAGTCCTTTTCAATTCATTTTTTGTTTAACCTAATTTGTCCTACATAAATTATTCAGTTCTATGGTCTTCCTTTGTCTTATATTTTGTTTATTTAGATAAACTTAATCAGAAACTTATTTTTCTTGCGGTAAATTTTCTTGTTAACCGAAGTTAATTGATTAATAGACAAACTAAGACCATAGAATATAATATAACACTTAGATGTGAAAAAATTGTGCTTGTGAACATCCTTTCTTACCTCTCAACCCCTTACTCTAGCCGAAAAGTTGTGATATTATCTAGTTTTGTCTGTCCTATTCATTATATATTTTTTCAGGGGCTGGGGAGCCCAGTCGGTTAAGCACTCGCTTAGCATGCGGACTGTCCCAGGGTTGTTTCCGGGCATCGCAAAAATAGCTGCCGACCTATAAACGGCCTGTGCAGCCAAAAATGTCCGACGAATTTTTCTCCGTGTTAAGGAGTGCACGTTAAATATCCTTCAAAGTCCTAACGCTGCGTACGATGTCGCCCTTAAGTTGCGTTGGGTGCCTATTCAGGTATGGCTCGTCATTAGAATGTGGTTCTAAAATACGACGCCCGTCTCCAATAGCCCTCGTGTAGCTCTAGTGCGACGATAATTCAAACCTAACCTAACCTATATTATTTTCCTAGCCCTGGGTCAAGTGATGCTGTACGTAGACGGCATGAACGGAGTCATCGAGCACATCGAGACTATCCAGTGGCTTTACTCCCTCATCGCTTCCAAGGTGAGACACATTTGCTACGATTTTAACCCTCTAATGCATACTGTTACCGTTTGGTAACAAGTAACATAATCCACTTTATTCTATTAAATTAGAGCTCCTCCTAGACAAATCTTTTTTTTTTTTTCATCTAACACATTTCATTTTCAAGTTTTAGTTACTAATTATCCTCATAGATGACAGTAGTAAAAGTGTATGCAAAATTAAAGAGTGAGGTTATTAACTTGTGTGAAATTATGTTTTTGGCAGTATTCAAAGAATAATAATATTAGTACTAAATACTAATAAATTGTTTTGAAAACTTAATCATAGTTAAAAAGGGTTATTTTGAAATATATTTAGTAGTTTTCTAGTCATTGTCATTGTTATAAAAATTGGAAGTTTGCAGTTGGTTTTTGTCATATGGAAAATTTTTTAAAAATTGAAATTATTTAAATTCTAATCCAGTTAATTTTTTTTTGTATTTTTCCCATAATGTGTGAGTATTAAAGATACATATATTTTTTTGGGATGAAAATAAAAATTCATGCATTAAAGGGTTAATAAATTATACTATACTAAGTTCTTCATTTCAGAAACTATAGTTTTTGTCTCATTTGTATTTCTTTAAAAAAAATTAATCAAATGTTTTGAAACCAAATATTCTTTCGTAAGAATTTCGTCACTGAAGATTTTAAATTGCAAAATGTATGTATTCCGCTAAGCATAATGCTTATAGGTTGTTATTTTTAGAGTTATTGGTTCTTAGTGAAGAGTGTTTTAATGGCGTTGTGTATAAAGTTAAGACACGTAATAAAAAGTTATTGTTAAACGAGTTTTTAATTACCTCTTCGCCTAAGAGGTAGAATTCACTTCACGAAGTTTTTTTAACGCTAACTTTCATATTATAAACAATGTTCTAGTCTTCGAAAATTCCTGTACACAAGCATCTGATTTATTAGTTGTATATAAACAATGAGGTCAAAAAGGAAGGTCAAACACAATTTCGAAGATCTTTTTTTTTTAAATTTCAGCAGTAAATTTATATAGCATTTGTGAAACTTTTTCGTAATTCCGCTCTATGTTCTTGTATTTCCAGTACCGCCTGGTGGTGAAGACTTCTCTGAAACTACTTCTGGTGTTTGTGGAATACTCGGACTCTAACAGCCGACTGCTGCATGACGCTGTATGCATGGAAGATGCACAAAAAGGTGAGATCAAACCATGACTCGTTTTTTTCTTCCAAGTTTCAACGAAATATGTTGTTTATTTAACACATTGGCTGCCACTAAATCATCGATAGAGTCTTCACCGATAGAGGCTGAAGAAGTAGAAAAACATCCTGTTTTTTTATACCTGTTCGTTACAATGGAAATAAACTAACTGTTCATTTTTGAACAAGTACAAATCTTAGTTCGAGATCGTAAAATAGCAAGGTTATGTTGAATTAACGTCACTAACTAAAGCTACACGATAGCTACCTATTCGTAAAAATACAAAAAAATGTTCCTGGCCTTTTCCAACCGGATAACTCATCATCTGTCACTAATAATTGAATTGAAAGCCAATTACCAGATTTGCTTCAGTGATTAACTTTTCGATTTAGAAATAATCATTAAATTTTCCTAATTCTTATTTTTGGGTAGTTTTTGTTTGAAAAAAAAAACAAAAAAAAAAGATTATTTGCAATTTGTTTATAGCTAGATTGTTGAATAACAAACTGAATCACTTTACGAAATGCGGTATGTCATGTGTCTGGTCGCCCTACACTTGAGACGAAGGATTTAATTTCCTCGTAATTTTAAATAGAATGCCCTCTTTCAAATCATCAAGTTTTATTCCAAGCACAGAAGGATCGGTTGCAAAAGTTAAAAACGAACTTGAACTCATAAGAACGGTTGGCGAAATGTTACTATGAATTTCATCAGAATGTGCTGTTATCGGTGAATCGGAACCATGCGACTCCTTAAGGAGTCAGTGGCATCCAACGTGTTAACAGTTACTTTTATCAAAAGTTTGTATAATTGTTTTCAAAAAAACTTGGGGTGGTCTGCCAGTAAGGTGCAACTCCAAACAATATCCAACGCTAGATGGCGCCCGTTTCGTGTAGCGTTGCCGTCACACCGTATCCACCGAACGATACCGACCCATTTTTGAAAGAAACTTTGGATTTTCTTTGTTGTCGTAAAAATAACTAATTTTTCTATGATTTAAAGGCCTTAATAAAAGAATATAATTACGGATTTAGTTGGTGTTTATTTTGTAGGCAAATGTAATTCAATTCAAATATTTTTCTCTGTTTGATTTTAATGATTATAATGGTTTTTTCCTATTATGTTTACTTTCTCTATTGATATTATGTTTTTTTTTGTAGTAATGTATGTTTTTATTTACATTTCAAGTTTTTTTTTTTCAAGTTTTGTTTAGATTACAAGTTTTTAATCAAAGGATATATCTATACAATTTCTAGGCACTCTTCCCTGGACCAACATTGTGAATCTTCTGAAAGAGAAAGACTCCGCGGACATGGAATTGCTGGTCTACGCTGTGACACTTATTAACAAGGTATGTTCACAACTTGCATGATTGATAGTACTGGACTTGGTTCCGAGTCTTCTATTAAGAAAAAACACATCATTGATCACAAATAATCAAATCACAAAATGAGAAATCATCAAATCTCAAATGATCACAAAGTGAGTTGTCACAAAGGCAATAATTATTTGAACCCATTTAACCTATGTTTATTTAAGCTATAAAACCATTTGAAACAAAGGCCCTCGCCAGATAAGACGGTGAAAAATGCCCCCATTCCAATCGGGCTAATTTTTTTTCTGAAAATACCTCATAGTATGGACAACTTCTCAGCCAAGTTTCAGCTCAAAAATATGACGCATTTTTGAGTAAAAAATTAAAGTTTTTTTTCTTTTTAAATTGATTATTCCCTGAATATATTTGATAAATCCAAAAAACTACTCATGAGTTTTTAGATATCATTGAGTAGTATTCTCAGAAAAATCCGCTCATAAATCTGATCGAGCGATCATTCTTAAAAATGCAATTTTATTTTTCAAAAAAAAATTTCATGCCAAAATCGTTTGGTCACAACTTAGGATTTTGTCTCTACATATTCCTCTATTATCAATCTATAATTTATATTTTTTTCAGATTTTTAAAATTATTGGACGATAGTTTAAAAAAATAATTCTTAAAGCCTGATTTTTTTGCTCTAAAATCCATAGATTTAAAAATAGCATGCCCACCGATTGCGCAATCCCGTACAACGCAATGATGCGTGATGAATCCACATTTCGTCGTTTTCGCAATGCATCACGGGATACTAATTCACAAAAATGGTTTTTCCGAAGAGTTACATACAATAAAAACTGCATTTTTAACTTGCTTCTTTTGTGAATATATACCTCATGCCTTACAGAAATTATCAATACGCATGCAGCTATAAAATTATGCTAGCGAAACTTGTAAAAAGTTTTAATTAGTTAATATTGAATATATATCTTTTATTAGTCGAATTATCTCATGGTGCCATCTGGTGGCGTATGGCATGCCATGTGCAAGAGCTTGCGAACTGCCTTATGGGATAATGGTTAACAAATGGCTTCACCTTTCCCCCTAGAGGCAGATCTGCTACTTTCTAAATCTATGCTAAATTCTTTAGTCCGAAAGAAATTCTCCCAGATTGAATTTCCCCGCCTTTGTTAGGAGTGCCATCTGCCGAGTAAGTAGTGCGAAAAGTCAGGTTTTAAGAATATTTTTTTTTTTTTTAAACTATCGTCCAATAATTTTAAAAATCTGAAAAAAATATATATTATAGATTGATAATAGAGGAATATGTAGAGACAAAATCCTAAGTTGTGACCAAACGATTTTGGCATGAAATTTTTTTTTGAAAAATAAAAATGCATTTTTAAGAATGATCGCTCGATCAGATTTATGAGCGGATTTTTCTGAGAATACTACTCAATAATATCTAAAAACTCATGAGTAGTTTTTTGGATTTATCAAATATATTCAGGGAATAATCAATTTAAAAAGAAGAAAAACTTTAATTTTTTACTCAAAAATGCGTCACATTTTTGAGCTGAAACTTGGCTGAGAAGTTGTCCATACTATGAGGTATTTTCAGAAAAAAAATTAGCCCGATTGGAATGGGGGCATTTTTCACCGTCTTATCTGGCGAGGGCCTTTAGTTGGCGCAACGAAAAGTAGATTTTTTTCTCAACCAAGTCTGAGAATTCGCGAGAAGCGAACTTAATGTATTTTAAAGGGGGGAATGAGCACGGAAATGTGTTGTTCTGTTGCAGCGTTAATTAAACTTAACCCCCCAACTCTTGGTACATTTTAGATAGTTTCTGTACTATACATATAAAACGACTAAAAGTTTTAATATAAAGGGTGGTTATAAAATAATGCTCGGTATTCGGAGTGATCTATAGCTTGAATGAATAATCCGAATGCAGCAAAAATTGAGACACCTACTAATCAAGAAGGGGAGAAAAGAATGGAATCATAAAAAAGAAACTAGTCCCTTGACCAGGGTTCTAAATTACGAGGCGTAGCCAATTATGGCCAACGCAGCCAATTACGCTTCGTAATTTAGAACCCTGGTCAAGGGACTAGTTTCTTTTTTATGATTCCATTCTTTTCCCCTCTTCTTGATTAGTAGGTGTCTCAATTTTTGCTGCATTTGGATTATTCATTGGAGCTACAGACCACTCCGAATAGCGAGCGTTATTTTATAACCACTCTTTATATTTTAAGATTTTCACGTATTTTTAAATGTGATAAAATGTGTTTTCTTATCTTTCAGACGCTGAACGGATTCGCCGATCAGGACACCTACTATGACGTGGTGGACACCCTGGAAGAGCAAGGGATGGAGCACGTCATCCAGTACTACATGTCAAAACAGGGGACGGACCTGGACCTACTGCAACAGTTCCAGATATACGAGGTGAGAATGATTAGTAATTATAAGTAAATTGCAGTTTTTTCATCAACTTTCAACTACTACCCAGGTAGCACAGCAGTATTGGCCAATCTCGGCTCATACCCATCGCCCAATGCATGAAGGACTACGTTTTACCGACGCTGGGCTACATTGGGGTGCAATATTGGTTTGAATATTATTTGGAAAAAAAAATTAAAAGTCAATATTCTTGATTGAAAGATATTGCGAAACATAAAATTTGCCTTTTACACTTGCAAAATACTATAAGATTGCAGTAAAATTAAGTATTGCACTTTTCGTAATTTCCTGTATGAAACCTCAAATAATGGGGAAATCTGGTTAAAATCAGTAGAAAAGGATCGATTTCATCCAATATTCCCCAAGTCTGACCAATACTCCTGCGACATTGGCCAAAATTGTTATGCTATCTGGGTATTAGTGGACCTTGCAGTAGCTCTAGTCTAGGGGACGATAACCCGACTAAAACAAAAAAAAATATATAAAGAGAAAAATTCTTCGTTCCACCCTCTCACTTCTGAAACGGCCCAGGCAGCCGTACTACTAAGGCTTCGATAACGATATTTCTACCACATGTTACGTGAAAACAAAAATCTGGCGTAGCGAAAGTGTTCATTACTTTTTTCGTTAAATATCATGTGGGTTTGTTTACTTTACTAAAGCTCGGTAAATTGACTATTGTTTAATGATAAAAAGTATTGTATTGTAGTCATGTCTATTTCAAATCATGATTTTCACCACGTCTTTTTAGGCTGTTCTGAAACAAGAAGATGGAGTTCCAGACAATAAACCTTTGCCACTTGATGCTCGATTCAGGTAATTCTTTTTTTTTATAAAATTTTTATATAGTTGTGGATATGCCTTTAAAGACCCCGTCTGATGGCGCTGATTTAAGTTTATGAGACTGAATGTTCATAGTTTTATTTAAAAAGTTGCCTTAAACAGCATCAATGCTAGCAACTCCTTAAGAACCACGACGTCATTCTTTTTATACAAATAACGATTGGTTCCAAGTTAGCTGCTTAGGTATTGATATTTTTGAAGAGCGTGAACATTCTCTTTTATATCCGCACGATCGTCATAGCTCGGTCATAAAGAGATACACAGTATTGTTTTGATTGGTTAAAAAAAAATTACTAGACATCCAATAATGAAAAGTAGCAGATAGGCCGGCTGTAATATTTTTTTTCTAAAATTCGGATAATCAGCAATGATTCGGATAATCGGAGTTGGCATTCTATTGTAACCATATCCGCTTTCTTTCGTGTATTTTCAGGCAAATTCCGCGCAGTCGCAAGTCCATCTGCGACGAGATCGAACGACGTAAGAGCCGACGTCATTCCGTCGGGACGGAGACGCCAAAGAACGGCGGACCCGCCCTCGTCCACAGCCGATCCCTGGAAAACACCCCGGAAGAGAACTCCTGGAAACACGACGGGTGAGTAGAGTTTTTTTTATATAAACTTAGAGGAATTAAGGTATCTGCCTACTTTGAACGCATCCGTTTTTCCAAAAAGGCTGAACGAAGCTGTTTAACTCGACTTAAAGATTTTAGAACAATTCCACTTATCATTACCAAATAGGATGACTCCCTATGATTTTATAGGTGCGTTTACATGAGCCATCAAATCCATGGAATGCCAAACCTTCCATTAGGGGAAAAAGTGGTCGAACAGGATTTCTAACCCAAACTATAGTCTTTTGCAGAATCCATGGAATTGAACGCCAAACCCTCCTTCATTGGAGGGTTTGTGAAGCCTCCCAATGAACCCTGCAATTCCTGTTCCGCATGGGCGAAAATTCCCAAGAGGGAAAAATTGCGGAGCTTGATCTTCATTCCATGGATTCGATGTCTCATGTAAAAGCGCCTTATGTGGTTTTACGCAGTTTTCGTGCTTTTCTATGCATAATCAGGATGGCAGAACAGCAGCACTAGCCTCCGTTGGCATAAGGACTAGAGAACTACTAAGTTTAAAGATTATTATTTTAAAAAAAAAATAAAGACATTCAACGTAGGCGAAAACCTTTAACTTTTGTTTTAAACAGAGGATTTAAATATTTTTATCTGACTATTTTATTGTTCCTTTGTTTCCTTACAGCACTCAGAATGGCGTAGAGAAAAAGAATATAACAAATGGCTTTAATGGACATGTGAATGGAAATGGTATCAGTGAAACAAACGGTAAGGATCTCAAAATTACTTATTTTGTACGCATTTGTAATTCCTCTTTATTCTATTAATTTATGGACACTACTAATAAATTTTTTAAAACTTTTATCTACGTTGAAATCGCATGTTGTTTTCATTATTTTACTACCTCCGAATTTTCTAGTCTTGTAAAGGCATTAATGTAGAAGGGAATTCAGTTTCACTATCGTCGATCATTGTAGAGATATAGATCTTGATATTACCGAATGAGAAAATTCAGCATTTTTTTTTAATTTTTAAAATCAAATCATAATGCTAAAACTCTTATATCAGAAATGCTGCTCATTCTGCTTAATCGCAGCGATTCGAAGTTAGCGATCTCAAAGGACAGCAAAAAACGATGAACAGCTGTTGACGTTGCGCGAGCTCAAGTTTTTCCGTGGTGGTGGATCTGGGCTTTTTTCCTTCTTGCCACGAGTTTACAGAGGTTAAGGAAGTTTTATTGAAGATTGACTGTCAATCCCATAGAGCTAATGCATTAGTTTTGCATCGCAACTTCCACAGAAATATTGCTTTGCCATTTCAGCCCTTTCCCCCTAGGTATGGTAATCAACATACATAGAATCGAAATGAAACAAATTTGAAAAGAAAATGCTATCTAGTTATTTAATTATATATTCTTGCAGTTTTAAAATGCCAAATATATACAGCAGATGGCGACACTATTTTAAAACTTAATCAATTAATAATTAAATAACCGGATGATATTTTCTTTTCAATTTTGTTTTAAATTGATGTTATGAGGATTCCCATACCTGGTGAAAATGGGATTAACATGGCAAAGCAATTCTTTTCTAAAAGTTGTGATTTCAAAACTAATGCATTAGCTCTATGGGGCTGACAATGGGGCAATGGTTGAAGCAATATGTTCTCATTTGTTTTCATTTCTGCCTTTGTCAGGTCACGGCACCCTCGTGCGCAAGAGACGGGACAGGGATGCGCGCAACAAGTCCCTCATCAAGGAACAGGAGAAGAACGGACGCACGAAACACAGCGAGGACGGACACGACTGTGAGTATTGTACTTTTTAAGCCTTTTTTTTTAATTAAAAGAATTTTTTTTAAATTGAAAGGGCACTAAAAATACTTCTGTAGCGGCCTCCATAACCCAAAGTCTAAAAACAGTTGACCAATGAGTTACCTCAGCTTATATACTATTTTCGATGTTATTCAGGATACTGGTAGGAACGCAGAGGTAAATCTGCGCCCTCTAGCGAGTTGATGATGTATTGATGTTGCGCGTGTGGAAACCGCCACACTTTCCTTCGATTAACAACAATTTTACTGGCAATTGTGCTGCCAGAATATTTCCATGAGTTGATGCAATTTTTCTTTTTCTGACTAATATACATAAGCGGTCACGGTAAAATAGCAAATGGTTCGTCAAATATGGGAAATAGTCTGGCAGCAAAACTGCCAGTAAAATTTCCGTTCTACACAAGATCCTCTTGCAACCAGATATATCTCCACTAATATCATGTCTCCCATTTGCCCCCTTAATATTTTACCTTTCCTAAAATTTATCAATTAAATCGAAATATCTTCTTAAATGTGAAAAACTGCAAAATTATATATTTCCATTTGAAAGCTTGAGATATGTAACTTTTGGGTCATCCGAGAGTGTTTATGCAACATTGAAAATTAAACTTTATTCAGATATGTTTTTCTAAGCAAGAAATTCGAAGGTTCTGGATTTTTTAACAAACCTTTAGCTCGATCGGAAGAAAACTTTAATTACACTAAGGTAGTTGCTGATGGATGGAATTGTTAGGGAATTTATCAAGGATTGTCTTACTAGTCAAAAGGTAAAAACGACGAAGTTCTCACTACCATTACTTTTTGAACAAAAAACTTTTAGCCATTGTGGCTTATTCACACCTCTCTAATATCAAATAATTTTTCTTCCAAAGACCAAAACATCTGTTCTCTGGAGAACCTTAAGAACAACGAGCTCAACAACAATGTTGAAGAGAAGAAGATCCTAAACGGAAGGCCGAGCACGCTGCTGCTCGCCAACGGAAATAAGAAGTCGTGGATGCTTTCTATGATGTACGCTGCCAACGCCAAAAACCAGGTCAGTATGTTCATTGAGTATTCTCAATGTACTAAGCTCTAAGTCCTAACGGCAAGATGAGTACAATGTCGCCCGAAGATTCTGTTAGGCGCCCGCTCATCGTCACTAGACAAGAGTTCTTAATTATGAAGCCTATCGACAGCAGCCCTCGTACACCTCTCAACGAGCTATTATATAATAGGGCCTATTAAATGAACCCATAATTAATATCTTCAACGCTACAATTTTACCATTCCTAAAACGAGCCGAAGAGATCGACCCACTCTGGTGTGCCATTTCTCATTGTTTATTAACCATAATTGTTACAAGTTTCAGTTAGTAAAAAAATTACCATTCTGTCTTATGATCAAGACTTTTAGAGGATTGGCCTGTAGGGAGAAGCAGTGGCAATTTTAGGGGCGTGGAAGTCTAGTTAGAAAGGCGTTCACCTTCAGACTTAGGGATCGAATATATCCTTGGGCATTGCCATCCAATAAACATTCTGTGTAATTAATTTAATGGGCAGCTTTAGTTTGGAATAACTTTGCAGTATAGAACCTAATTTTTGTTGTATATTGTTGTGCTCATGGATTTTTTTTTACCATGGAAGAAGGTTGCCAGAGCCTCGAAGAGGTTAGACTTCTTGATACACAAATAAAGAGGAAGACAAACACATAGACAAATAACATTTTATTTACAAAAAAAACATATATGCGCTTATCAACGGGAATTCGTAGCTGGCACCTATTGGTTGGGATTCAGACGCTCTATCCACTATGCTGACTATGCCAAGTAGGTGGCTAGATAACCCAATAGCCTGAAGGATTGTTATTGATTTTGTCTTTTGGCCCCGAAGTCACATGAATGCCATAAATATTACATAATTTGAATGCTGTATATCATATCTGCCAGTCCCTCCCTCCTAAAAGAAATTAAGTTTCCTTGGGTTAATTGAGGAGCCTTAAAGCCAATGGGTACAAATAACTACACATTCATAATGAGGAAATAAGGTTGGTAGGGATTTATTTATAACTTTGCTTATTTCAATTTAAGTATGTCTGTTACAGGAAGAAGATGTCACCAACAAGTCGTCCTCCGACCAAGAGTCTGTGACCAACAACAACTACTTGTCGTACGACTCCAAGTTGTCGGACGAGTCTGCCAATCTGAACAACAACAACTTGAGGAAGGAAGGAGTGGTCAAAGACATCCAGGACAAATTTATCTACAGGAACGGAGACCTGAGGTCACCGACCCCTCCTGACAGGGTTGGAGACCAAAGTGGAATCATAAGCAGGTAAATAGCCCCAGTGTTATCAATTAACTGTAAGCATAAGTTACAGGGTTATCGTAAAGAAAGGATACCCGCCTCACGTGACTTGATAGCAAGTTAAGTGACTTGTCAGGGACCCTTTTCAACATTATTAATGTTTAATCCATTCTATATGATATCTCTTGGTCACATCTGTTGAACCGCGGAGGGGGTTGCTGGGGGGATAAATAGTGGATTTAAGACCACAAAGACTTTGTTGAACTTTTGTAAGCGATTTACTTTTTTTATGAACACGAAAAACAAAGTTTACAGACGCAGGCCGTTCTTTTTAACGACTTGCCCCTCCGGGTTCCATGAACAGTCTCCACTTCTTTCACATTTTCCTTTGTCGCCCCGTAGGAGGCGATCCCAGCGCCCCTACAACATCCATCTTGCAACCTTCACGCAACCGCACCAAAGTCCTGAACTTCAGAGCTGGCTGCCAGGTCCTGAGACTCGCAGCAGCATCAACAACCTACATTAATCGTTCTTCCTCCCATTTTCTGAAAGGGGAGTAATGTGCGCAAGCGCCCAATACTAGCTCTAACGACCTAGCAATTATTCTTTCGCAGACAGTTCATCAGTATTCGGCTTCCAAGCAAGAAGTTCCTGTATCAAAACCAGGATGATCCTTACCTCTTCATGTCTCAGTACTTTCGACATTATAAAATATTATAACTAAAAAACGAATCTTTTTACAGAGCGAAAGAAGGCCTGGCTGCCAGCAAATCTTCGTCAACTACACCCAACAGGACGACAACCCCATCTCCGCTTCTCTCGCCCAGCAACTCGTTCATAATCCAGCAAAAGCTGGACGGAGACGTGCAGTGGGACCAGCTCGTCAAATCCGTCAGGAGACCACTCGTCATCAACGACCTAGATTTCACCGATCTCAAGTCAGAAGAAGACGTCGATCTTATGCAAGGTTGGTAAAGACTTTAAATTCAAAATTCACGTCATTCTCAACGAAAATGTCACAATCAGATTTTGTATTTTACTTCTTCTTTTAAGGATAAATCTAGAATATTCAAAACTTACAAGTTTAGATCTTCTAACTCTTATATGCGATAAAGCAAAAAAAAATTGCTCTATTTTGGAATTAGGCTGCTTTATACTGCCGTGCTGACAAATAAAGTTGTTAAAGAACCTCTAGTAGAATCCCACTCAGGAGTAACACCTTTTTTCATTTTTTTTTTCATTTTATCGAATAGTATTGTATTCAGCCATAAGTTTTCTTTATTTTGCATGTATGGAATACAATTTAGAGCATTCCAACTAAATTAAAATGCAAAACCAAAATATTATACGTTTCTATTAACAATTAACACCTCCCTTAGAAGTGAACCTATGAAGCCTTCCTTCCCTTCTAACGTTAAAATAGTTAATTACAAAGTTCTCTGTTATTTATGTAACTCTCTATTCTATACATTGCCTTAAAATTTCTAAAACATCACTAGCATAAAACAACTTTAATCTTTTTAATTTATGTCCTTAACTAATTTTAATAGAAATCTGTCCGAATCCTGTTGGGGAGGAGCCTGGCGGAATAGTCCCGCCCCCTCCACTGCCATTGGGTCTTGGACCACCCCCACCTCCACCCCCGCTGCCCCTTGGAGGCGGACCTTTACCGCCACCTCCGCCTCCTATGACCAATAGTATGACGTCTAAGCAGAATGGCACGCCTCCTACGTGGGCAAAAAGAAACCAGCATTATCAACAGGAAAAGGTGAGATTATTTTAGCTTCGTTATTAATAAAGTAATAAATTGAAACATACGTTTCAACGCTGGAATACTTTTGCTGGATTTTATAATTTTTTCTCTTTACCGAAAGCAATTTTGTGCCTTAGAGTATAAGGTGACTTGAGGTTTGGTTCGGATGAATTACTGGTATTATATAACTTTTTGAGAAATTATCTCGAATAGTAATTACTGTCAGTTTACGTTGAATAAATTAAATATTAATACCCTTAACTAAATTTATTAGTGTTACAATTTAATTAAGACTAATTTCCTGAAATGTCAGCTTAAAGTTTTGATGTCCTTGGAGGGGTTGATTTTAAGTTGATAGTCTTTTGATGGGTATAATTTTTATTTTTTTATTTTTATCATAAAGATAGACGTAGGCTATACAGTATGAATAAGGAAATAACTAAATTTCGTTTATTTTTTAATTTTCAAGCCACTTCTGTACTACGTTTAGATATAAAAAAGGAATTTTTGGCTTCATCATCAGCCCTTTCCTCCAAATTAATTACAAATTAATTATTAATTCCAAATTAATTACAAGTTCTTGGATCAGCAATATTTTGGAATGTTTTTGTCGATGCTACTAACTCCGAGCTGTTTAACCTCGATGACCCTTAGTCTTAGTCTTTATAGTAATTCCTTAGTGCTACGTCATTCCCGACAAAAACGTCATATCCTATTTAGTATTTGGATCCTTCAGTAAGAATCAAACTTGAATGATCAAGTCTTAAAAAGTTAACGTATTCCCTTACTTTATCCCAACCCCCAAATTCCAGGAGTCAAAAGACGCGGCGAGGGGCAAAACAAAACGGACCGTGAAACTATTCTGGCGCGAGGTTCGCGAGGACAGGAGCCTGTTGAGCAGGATCGGACGGAAGAAGACCATCTGGGATGAGCTCACGCCCGTGCCAGTGGACGCACAGAAACTGGAGCACCTCTTCGAGAACCGTGCCAAGGAAATGCCCAACAAGGTGAACTAGTTTAAACCTTATGCAGGGTGGTAACAGAACCTGGAAATCATGGAATTATCATGGAACTTTTTAGTTCTGGAAATGTCAGGGAATTCTCATGGAATTTTTCAAATTTTGCAAATTATCAGGGAATTTTTTCCTTTTTTTTATAACTTAAATAGCAGGTTTAGGTTCTTGGTATCACTGCCTATGGACATTTGATAAAAAAAATATTCTAGTTGATCCGATAAGCCTGAAGGACTAATCTTGGAGGAAGGATCAATCTCCAACGAATCATTTTGAACGAATCATAACATGATTCTCTGATCACATGATTCCTCTAGCTAGACTCTTATTTTCAGAAATGTTAGATAGGCTAACCTATAATCCAGGAAGTCTTAATTCCCTCGATTTTTGAATTAAATTTTCTGCAATGCATTGAATTGTGAGTATTGCATGTTTTCTAGGTAATTGTAAGTTCAGGGAAATTTTTTTGTGAAAGTATCAGGGAAATCATGGAAATATCAGGGAACTTTTTTTTTTCTAGAATTTTGTAACCACCCTGTTATCTACCGCAATAATTTTTTACTTGTCTTGTATTCAGTATCGAACGCACTTGATTACCGGTAGCTGAAAGTCGAGAACCAAATGCTTCAAATATTTAAACTTGTTATTGAAAAATTATATCTAGGGTAGACTAACCAGTGAATGAACGTTTAAGAAGCTGCGTTCGCCAGTGAATAAACACCAGGGCATAATTACCAGGACAACCAACCATGTGTCGGATAGCTTCCTACTAGATGGGAGGAAGTCAGAGTTGCCAATCCATCTAGTGGAATGATTTTCAATCCTCATTTTTTAATTGTATTAACCAATTGTTCATTCACTGGGTCCTGTTCACTCACTGGTCAGTCTTCCCTAAGAAAAATTATTTGACTATAAAATAGCTAATATGCTTTCGTTTTTTTCCGATTTCCATGTTTGCTTTCTTGGACTGGATTACACGTTCTGCTTTTTTTCTTTAGGAGGTAAGTACACTTTTAGGAACAATTTTTTAGCTGTAGCCAACACTTTCAAACTTATCCAAATAAATCTAACAGAGTACCGAGTTAAAGCTTAAAAATATGTGTATGAAATTAGTATTTAATACTCCATTACACTGTTAAACATGTTTGTACTAGATTGCACCGGAATCCTGGAACTTTCCAGCTGCTAACATTATTTGGAGCATAATTTTGATACACCGCAAAAGTGGTAAATCAACGCTCACAATAGTGGCGATAGAAAGTTCCAGTATTTCTGTGCATTCTGGAGCCAACAATTTTAACAGTGTAGTGTAATCTTTGTGCTTTTTTACAGAAGGGCGGCGATCCAGTTGGCAAGAAGAGTGCGCTGATCGTGTTGGACACGAAGCGTTCCAACGCCATCAACATCGCCATGACCAAGCTCCCTCCGCCCCGCACCATCCGAACGGCCATTCTCAAGATGGATGCCACCATCATCAACAGGGAGGGTGTCGAGGTAAGTTCAGTCCTTCCTTACAGCCATCGCGTAGTTCTAGTGCGAAGATATATTAAGCTCTCGCACAACCACAAACAAGTACACTCTTAAAAATGAATGCTCAAAAACGACGAAATTTTCCTTAATTTTGACGATTCCATTACTGGCAAATGCTCCGAGATTTCGTTTTCTCAAAGTGAGGAAATTTGAATAGTCATTTTTATGAGGATTTGAATGTCGTCCAATCTAAAGAAATACTTCGTCATTTTTGAGCATGTGAGTACAACAATGAGATTCAGTTTCCTCAAAACAAGATACAGAATCGTCAAGTCACGATCGTAAAAGTGAGAATTCGCGTTTACTCAAAAGTCACGTAATAGTTTGACGAAACAATCCTCAAAATTAACGAAATGAGGCTTGAGGATTCATGAATCGTCAAAAATGAAAGTGTTATTTCTGAGAGTGTATATTCCATTTCATGAATGAATAAGCTGCCCAAATTCAAATAATCAGTATCAACATACACTAAGAAGAATATAAAAATTCTAAAACAATTAAAAAAAAGAACTAAAATAAGTTACCCATAACTTACTCTTTCTTAAACAGTTGCAAGATTTTCTTCAATTCAGTTTCTTTTGTTATTTGCTTGAAATAAGGTTAGGATTAGTAAATGAATTCTCTGGTAAATATCACTGTTAAAAATTTTGGTACAAGATTCCATCAGAATCCTGGAACTTTTCATCTGCCACCACTGTATGGAACATGGCTTTACCAATTTTGATACAAATAACCCTGACTTTAATGCAACACGAAACTTAAAATCAACGCTCCAAATAGTGGGGGCTGCTAGAAAAATTCAGGATTCCAGTGCAATCTTGCACCAGCATTATTAACTGGCTGCGTAATTTGTTCAAAATAACCTAAAGTCAATGTGTGTCTGGAGATACACGTGGACAAATCTCTTTCATGAAATCGTGAAAAAAATACTCTATATGCTTATTCAAAAAAAGTACTTGAACGTTAGGGCATCGTGTTTGTGTCAAATGCTGTTTAATTAATTATATTACACACTTCGTTTCCATTTTCTTTCTGCAGAAGGTGCTGGGCCTCCTTCCCACAGAGGACGAGAAGGCGCGAATCGCCGAGGCTCAGATGTCGGCCCCTGCGGACGTGCCCTTGGGCACCGCGGAGCAGTTCCTACTCACACTCGCCTCGGTTAGTGAGGTAGAGGCCAGGCTCAGGCTGTGGGCTTTCAAGCTCGACTACGACACCATGGAGAGGGTGAGAATGCAATTATGTTGCGTATATTGGTTTTTCAAACCTCCCCACAAACAATTAACACTTCAATTAATTCCGAAATTAACATGGTCCGTAAGGAGAAGATCCAAATATCAGTTTTCAGCATTTGATTACAGGTATTAGTCATTTATTTCTATAAAAAATGACGTTGAACGAGGGTCAATACGATATTAGAGCATTAAAAACAAAATTAAAATAATCTGTTAACTACAAATAAGTGATACGGCTTTTTTGTTGCATTTAAAGCACAAAAATGTGTATTTGTAGAGTTTAAAAGCATGTCACTAAGTTGCTATTAAGCATAATTTTTTAATGTCTTTGTAAAAGATAATTTTTAGCATATATTTGTGTAGGATTTTGCTCGGGTCTTAAAAATTTAACTGTTTGTAAAATACTCTGCGTCTCCGCATCAGTAAGACCCACTGTACAAACTTATTTCTTCAGTATTATTATTTCCTAAAATTTCATTATGTGCTTTTTTGTTTGAAGAAAATATGTCTCACAATAGCTAACAAGTAATGTGACTACAACCATAGACCAACAGACATTAAAAAAGTTCTGTCAATGGAAAATATAGTCTTGAGAGGCTGTTTTTATTAAGATTTTTCTGAATTGGTGAACTTATGGTTAGAGTTTTAGTATTTATTATTTTGTTTACTTTCATTTGGAGAACCGTTTGTTTACTTAAAGTTTGCATTTTCATTTCGTGAAGATTAAGAAGATCGTATTGATCTAGCAAGTGAGACAATTAAAAAAAATTGTTAGAAAGCCCCAGGTCGATATTAATTCAGATGTAAATTATCTAGATTTTATTCAGTCGACGGATTGAAAAATTATCGTAAGAACAACATATGAACCTATTTCAAATCCTAACAATCAATGATAACTTTTAATCTGGTTAATATTAATTACTGTTCTGATTCATTTGAACATTATTATTTCATTGAATATCATTTATAATTGAGTATATGATGTCTGTGTCTATGTATAGGAAGTTGCCGAACCTATGATGGACCTAAAGCAGGCGATGCACGAGATCGAAAGCAGCGACACCTTCCGGGTGGTCCTGTCAACACTGAGAGCAGTCGGAAACTTCCTAAATGGAGTGGAGGTGAGCCTATTTATTACTGTCTTACAATATCTAAAAGTTTTATACGGAGTGATTGATAACTTTTTTTAAAATTTGTAGTAATGTGAAGTGGTTTTACCTATTTATGAGTAACTTCAAATTCCCTAATTTTACTGCATAAATAAGGGTAGAACAATTGAATCGTTTATTTCAGAAGCCAATTTCTAAGTGACAAGTCACTTGATTGGTTTTTGAAGTAAACAATTCAATTTAACACACTTTTGGTTGTGACTGGATTACACAAGGACAACACATAGCAATATTGACGTAGGGATGAGTTCGTTTTAGTTTATTTAGTTCCCAACCAAAAGTGTTTTAAATTGCATTGATTATTTCAAAAACCAGTCAAGTGACTTGTCACTTAGGTGGTTTCCGAAATAAACGATTCAATTGAAGTGCTTAGCGAAAAATCGTGCTAAGTGACATTTTTGAAAATTGAGATTTATGTGTCAATGAAAACATTATTAACTTCTTTAACGTTAACAAATATCCTCTTTTCCATAAACTTTAAGTTTACTTTATTTTTATGGTTTGCAAGTGCAGTTTTTAACAGATCAGAGTGCAAACCAGAAACTTTGAAACTCGTTTTCACCTTCGTCACTTTGCACGTTCTTCCACGAAGCTCTTCAATTGTAAGCGCTTAAGATACCAAAATAAATTTTTTATGAAATGCGCAATTAAGGATTTGTCACTTGTTTCCCCAGTGCTTGGCCTGTGATAGGCGACCTCAATCTATTCATAAATCAAATAATTGTATTAAAAATATGTTTACAACATACAGAAACTCCTCGTTGTATCGCACTTCCCGGGAGACAAGCAAAAAACCACGATATAACCGAATGCGCGATATAATGAGCGACATGATAAATATTATACTAATTACATTGAAAAAATTGGGAGACATGATACAAGGCGCGATATATCCGAATGCGCGTTATAACTGGACGCGATATAGCGAGGGGTTACTGTATCTTATTTCTGTTGCATGTAACGGACGACTGTATTTCTGTTGCAGATCAAAGGCTTCCACATCGAGTACCTGTCCAAGGTTCCCGAAGTCCGTGACACGGTCCAGAAGCACTCTCTGCTGCACCACCTGTGCCACATAGTCATGGACAGGTTTCCCGCTTCAACGGACCTCTACTCGGAAATCGGGGCAGTCACGAGGGCATCCAAGGTGGGTATCACCTTTACTCTGCACTTTACTTTACTTCCCGCCACCCTTATTTGAAACACTTTAGGGATGGAAAACCGAAACCTGCTTTTTTGCCCTCGGTTTTGACCAAAAAAAAGGGGGTTTTCGTAACACTGATCTTAAGGTTCCGTAAAACCGGTTTTTTAAACACCGTTTTTTTCTGACCAACCGCCATCCCTACAGTTTCTTTTATCTGAATCCCTACAGTATACTTTTGTCTAAATTCTTTTCATAATTTGTTTTTACATAATAATTAATAAGCACTGCATAAAACCATCCACGAAATAGTTAATAAATCATAAAACTACGTCTAGACGTTTGTAAATGCATATGTAATCATCATGACCATTTGGTCATTTCCATCAACAAGTTTGTCACAGCCAGTTCCGATATTTTTTGTTAACTTTTAATTACTAAACTTTATTTATTAAAAACTGGTAAATACACTTCTGAATATGGGACTATTGTTGGTATGAATAAGAATGTTAGTTATTTCTTAAATACGTCTTTTGGCAACATTAAATGTCATCATTTCAAAACCGAGATTGTCAGCCTTTGGGTGCAGTACCAGCAGTTTCCAGTACCATTGTTGGGGCAATTTGATTTTTTAATATATTGTGACGAATAACTTTAATATTCAGTAGTCTCTGATGGTAGCGTTATAATTATTTTATTAGGTTTAACATCTATTTACAGGAGCGTTTAGAAAATCATCTTCCATCTTTTTTCTTTTTCTCTCAACAACGTTGCCACACCTCAAATTAAAACATTTTCATAGTCACGTTCTTTAAAGTTGTTTCACGAGTTTTTTTTTGGTTTATTTGAATCCTTATAATATCAATTAAAAGTAGTCCTTTGAACGCAGGAAACCTCTAGTTTGATGATGAAGCATCTAATCTTTAAAGCTATTATCCTTAAACATATTTTTTTGCGCGTTGCTTAAATTAAGAAAATTTATGCTTTCGTCTAAACCTATCTTGCTCGTTGTATGCAGGTGGACTACGTGGAAGTGTCTAAGAGCCTTCATCGCATGGAGTCCGAGTGCAAGGCGTCGTGGGATTACCTCAAAGCCATACTCAAACACGACTGCAACATCACACTCAAAGTCAGGTAGGTGCATCTCTTGACTATAAAGACCTCTCTGAGACACAACATCGTGTCTCTAAATAAGAAAGATGAGCATTTTTTAATTATCGAATCGGAGAGTGTTGAGAAACTCCTAAATCCCTAAATCAGGACTTCATTCTGTGCAATATTTACTTTACTTTAGCTACAAACCTAGTCAGCGTCAAACCCCCTTGAAAAACGATGGACAACTGATGACGTAGCATGTGTCTCAATGAAGAAATTGAGCTTTTTTTTCAAATCTAATCAGAATGTTGAGAAACTCCTAAATCTGAAATATTTTTCATATTGCGCAATATTTACTTACTTACAGCGGTTCGAAGTTAGCGATCACAAAAGCCAAAATGAACAGCTGATGACTTAGCTTATGACAAAGTGCTTTTTACGTGGTCGCTACGAGTTTACAGCAGTTTTAATTCCCTAATATCTATATAAGAAAATCCAAGCATATACAGGAATCCAATATTTTTCTTCGTATACATTACCTCATTATCTGTAAAGGTTTTAATAGATATATTGTTTTTGTGCCCTGTAGGACAACAGAATTTTTGACGGATTGTGCCGAAAGGATAATCGTACTGAAAGTGATTCACAGAAGAATGATCAACAGGTAAGCTATATTTTTAGGTTTTGAGGGGGTTTTTTTGCATTTACCCTTTTATAACATTTATAATTCAACCTAACCTAATCGGAATATTTCTTTCACTGTCAAACTTTTATTTTATCAAACTGAATCTTTCATTGTCTCTGCTCCAGGTATCACAAGTTCCTCGCGTATCTCGGCTGTCTGGGCCAGTCCTCTGACGACATGCCGGTACACAGATGCTTCCGTTTGCTGAGCGAGTTTGCCCTGGAGTACCGAACCACCAGGGAGCGCGTTCTGCAACAAAAGCAAAAGAAGGCAAACCACAGGGAGAGGAACAAGACGCGTGGAAAGATGATCACGGACGTAAGTGGATAAATTTACTTCTTTCGAGTTGTTGGATATAAAAGGCTTCATAAATCATACTCGCAATGTTCTCGTTATTTTTTTTGCAGTAGCAAAAAGTTTAATGATAGTTACTTTTTTAGCAAGTCAAGCTTTGTGCAGACTCGGCATATTCTTCAGGACTAAGAGCCATTTTCTTATGATACCATGTGGGCATCTATCTCTATCAATTTTGACCCTCAGATTACAATGAATCTGAAATCTCTGTGGATGTTAAAATATGCCTAAATTTTAATTTTTTACGAGAAAACCCAATCGGTATCAAGGTATCTTTTAATTTTCACATAATCGTATGACATACGTACCGACGATTTTCATATCCGGATAATCTACATACTCAACCGGGGCTCGAAAACTCGATCTTGGGCTTATGAGGCAGGCACATTAAACTTCTCAAATAATATACCCTTGCTCCTAGAGTACTTTCTTTTTTAGACACTTGCAAACAGGAATTTAAGTTCTCTGTCCTAAAGTACTAATCTGAGCAGCAGAGCTCTGGTCTCACCCTAATGATCGTTTTATTTTCTATCAGATGGAGAGGTTTAAAACAAAGGAGCAGCAAGCCGACCACGAGCTCCGGCAGCTACTAGGTGGCGCCACCACCCACCCTGACGAACACAAGACCCAAAAGTGGGGCACGGTACCTGGGACTAGGGGAAGGATCAGGCCACAACTTGGTAAGTTTCGTGTGTAGTAATAAGAGTATGCCTATGTAGCGCTGTCTTCTTCAGGTGTATTCGATAAAAATATTTTATAATAATTTAAGTTTTAATTTTGCAAGTAAAAAGCAGATGCGAAATCCTACAGAATTATGTTGATTGTCTTGTGAAATCAACCCTTATGCCCTTGCAACCTTTTAACCATTTTACGTTCTTTATTTCTGGATTAACTTGAAGTGGACATGAATTTTCGAAGACGAAACTAACTCACCAATGTTAATATATGAAGAAAGTGGAGACTTTCATTACTATGGCATCCACAATTGTTTACCTATTGGTCCCAAATTTGTTGAAGATTAATATGCTTTGGTATAAGTGATAAGCTCTAGGTTTGGGTGTAGAAAAATTCTTGATATTGTTTTTGAAAATTATTTATCCTTTTTAAAGCATCGTCTTGCTTGTCATCTTATAAAAAAAAATTACTACTTTGGGAGACAATTTGAAAATGCACAAACGTGTGGCAAATCAATACAGCATACCAGCAATTTCAGAAGCAATTGGTGGAAAATATGTGGGTGGAAAATATCTAGTCATAGAAAAACTTTAAATCAATTTTTCAATAGGTTAACGTTTGGATGTTAGCTTCATTATTGAAAATTTACGTCTTCTTAACAAGAAATTATCTGTAACAAGTATTAAAGCACCAACCGCTTTCTCCAGGTCCTGGCGGTAGTCTCGGCCGACACTCCGCTCCGGTGAAGACGACGTCTGGGGGCGGCGATGACGCCGACGACGACATTCTGGAGTCGCTGGTGAAGACGGCCGCCGCCCAGCCCGCCCGGAACGCCGTCATCAGGAAGAGAGCGCGCCACGGCGACAGGAAATCTCGTAAGTTCGAATTCTTTAATATTCGCCGTGTCGTGGACGGGTAAAGTGCAGTGACCACAACCATGAAATAAACCTTTTTAGCTTTGAAATAATTTGTCATTTTTAGTATATTTTTGTATAGGTTTCACAATTAAGTGCTTGTAACGACGCGACGGTCCAAGTTATAAGGTTAGTTCCTGGAGTTTATCTGTCCACGACAGTGTGGGCTTCTTCATTAAAATAAATAGGATAGAAATTCAATTATCTGATTGAATTGGGACAGGAAACCATTTGGAAAGTCAAGGATTCGATTATTGGATCCGGTTGGGATGAACGACAACATACGAGTCTGCTTTGTAGACTCTTGAGTGTAGGGTGGACCAGTGAGTGAACAGGCCCCAGTGAATGAACCTTTGGTAAATATAATTAAAAAAATAAGGATTGAAAATCATTCCACGACATGTATTGGCAACTCTGACTTTATCCCATGTAGTAGGAAGCTATCTGAATATGGTTGGTTGTCCTGGTCATTATATCCTGGTGTTCATTCACTGGCGAACGCTACTCCTTAAACGTTCATTCACTGGTTAGTCTACCCTAATTTGTCTTTTCAGTATATATTTTTTTATAGGTTAGAGCAATTAAGTGCTTGTAACAACAGTCCAAATTATAAGGTAAGTTACTGGAGTTAATCTGTCCACGACAGTTTGGGCTTTTTCATTAAAATAAATAGGGTAGAAATTCAATTATCTGATTGAATTGGGACAGGAAACCATTTGGAAAGTCAAGGATTCGATTATTGGATCCGGTTGGGACGAAAGACAACAAACGAGTTATCTTTATTGACTCTTTTGAGTGTATAGTATATGTTTGCATTTTGAGGATGCTAACATAAATGTAAGAGAAGGTTGGAGACTTAACGGTCTGAGTTATAAAAATTGAAATAAAAACTAGTTTAGAATCGAATGGGAATTAGCTGTTTCGGTTCTAGTGAAACTTTGTGTCAAATATAAGTAAAATATGAAATGGTGATTGGTGACCCATTATTCTGATAGCGCTGAGGGTCATTGGAGTTCGTATATTTAGATTCAATTATTTAGAGTTTGGATAATAAGAGTTTAACTTTAGTTCATTCAAATTGATAGTTGACCAGTCTGAGTTCGTTTGAAACATAAGAAAATGGAGTTACAGTACATTTGCCAATCAATTAGCTAGTAGGTGTAGCAGAAAAGTTCTGATCCAATCATTACGTAGATAATACTCTGCCCACTTTTAAATAGGCGGAGTTAAAAATAGATAACTCCACCCACTTGGTTGTAGGTGGAGTTAAAAATCTTAATTTCACCGATTGGCGTAAAGGCAGGTTTGAAGTGGATTGTCCAATCACAAAGAAAATGCATAAAGATCAAAGAATTTTCTTAAATCTTTAAAACTCTTATAGTTTTTTTAAATTGAGTTTGAATAATATTCTTGTCATATTGAGCAATATTCTTGTATGTAATTGGATGTAAAAATTTGTTTGTTACATGTAAAACGTAAAGATTGTAGTTTTACAACGATACAAAACGTTTGAACTAAAATGATAGTGTCAACAAGGGTAATTTTCCAAATAACTTCAAATTCTGATGATGAAACTAGTTTACTTCGTGTTCTCAAAACTCAGTTTTTTGCATATCGTCACTTAAGTTTCCACATTTTGCACAACGGATCAGATTTACTGTATTGTAGACTTGGCGCGATTAGATTTTTTTTTTCGGATTTGATGATAAATATTTTTTTGCGGCAACCTGTCTGACTTAGACTGATGATTCAAATTCTATGACTTCGCAACGATGACGTTTTCCGGAAACCCTATCTGACCATTATTTATTAGCGCAGTATAGAGCGTGACGTCAAAAGTCGCCAGAATACGGACTTTTGGCGCGATTTTGGAAAGTTCGCCAAGGGTGACCATACAGTAAATCTGCTCCGTTGTGCAAAAAGAGATAACACATGTAGGAACTTAAGTGACCATTTACGGTCTTTTTACTCGCAGTGGTAGTGTACGGAGAAATTTCCTTCATAAATATGTATTCTCTTATTTTTATTCCGGGGCTGGGGAGCCCAGTCGGTTAAAGCACTCGCTTAGCATGCGGAAGGTCCCAGGTTCGGGTCTGGGCATCGCCAAAATAGCTACCGACCTATAAACGGCCCGTGCAGCCAAAAATGTCCGACGAATAATACCCCGTGTAAGGGAGTGCACGTTAAATATCCTTCAAAGTCCTAACGCTGCGTACGATGTCGCCCTTAACGGTTGCGTTGGGTGCCTATTCATGTGTCGATTCGCAACTTGACTGTGGTTCTAAAATACGACAACCGTCGCCAATAGCCCTCGTGTAGCTCTAGTGTAACGATAATTCAAACCTAACCTAACTTATTTTCATTCCAGTCCGTCGCACCCTCAAGAGCGGCCTGGAGCTGTCTGAGGAGGAGCGGCGAATCCTCACCACCCTCACCACGTGAGCGGCCTCCCGCACCGCTCCCTGTTACAAAAGCTGTGATCTTTATTTTCCTCTTTCAAAGTGAACATCAGAACGGAGAAAGGACAATACATAGCGTTAGAACGCATTCAATCCCGAGTGGCACAAAAATCTAGCGTTAGAACGCTTCTGACATGGTATTCCCAAGTGGCGCAACAAATAGTTCTATCCCTCTCCGACCGAGCTATCACGATCGTACGGGAAATATAAAAGAGAAATTTCAAGATCTTCAAAAATATTTCAGTTCTTAGACCAGCCGGCTCGCCTGGCTCTATTGAACCCGTTTTAAGTTATGCCCTCTGGGCCGATTTCGATGAATGAGAAAGGGCGCTTCGCGCCGATGCTTAGATTGTTAGCTGTTGATTTCAGATTTCATTTCTTCAAAAATATCGTTACCTAAGCAGCTGACTTGTACAGCTGCGGAAATAAAAAAAGTACCACTAGTGATTATTTCTGCCGTTAGTCACCCTATAGAATCGGACCTTTTTGAAATTGTAAACAATTAACATTCTGAGTTAATTGCATGACACAAATTTTGCATAAGGGGTCATCTTCATATTAAAAATGTTACTAACTTTAAAATTTCCAATACTAACACCCCTTTTTGAGTCCATATTTCAAATCTATGACCTATGTTAATACGAAATGCCAAATTTTGTTAGTTTTTAAGCATTATTAGGGGAGTTAGAGACATGCAAAGTTTAGGTCCCATAATGTTAAATGAGTTGCACATAAAAAAATATCTCAATCTATAAATAATTAAGATAATGAAACGAATTTTTTACTGAAAAGAAATTATAATAACCCAAACAAAATGCATTCAATAGTGGGGTATTTAAAACAATTTTTATATTTTTTAATAATTATTATATTAATTTTTAAAAAATATATGAATAGAAACCCCTCAATATTTTTACAGAAATGCATTTAAGACAGGAAGTTTAAGCGAAATCCCAAATTTAAAAATTTTTTATTCATAATTTGCTGAGTAAATCACAAAATACTTTTTAATTACCCTTTAGGGGACTGTGTATAACATTATGTGTAATTGATAAATAAAGACGGCCTTGCAAAAGGAAGAACTAGACTGCGCTTGCCATTTTAGAGATGATCCCCAAAAGGTCCACAAGTGATTCGATTGAATAACTCGTCAAATATTCATCCAAATGTAACAAAAACTTAGATTTAAGGGTTTTCAAGAGTGCTTAACATTTCTAAGTTATTAAAATTGGGTGTTGCCATTGGAAATTTCAAAGTTCGTAACATATTTAATATGAAGACGGCCCCTTATGAAAATTTTGTGTCATGCAATTAACTCAGAACGTTAATTGTTCACAATCTCAAAAAGGTCCGATTCTATAGGGTGAATAATGGCTGAAATAATCACTAGTGGTACTTTTTTTATTTCCGCAGCTGTACCACGCTTTATTTGTATAAAAATGACTGCTTTTAAGGAGTTGCTGGCATTGATGCTGTTTAACGCATTTTTTTCGATAAAACTCCAAATTTAGTCTCATAAGTTTAAATCAGCGCCATCTGACCGCCTTTCTTAAAGGGCGGTCAGATGGCGCTGATGGTCTTATGGTCAGATGGTTTTATTATACGTGAAGCTTCTATTTACACAAAACTCGCATTCTCCAAAGTGTAACTTAAATATAGGGTCCAGGTTGTTCATGGGCGACTTAAAAGTCCAATTAAATTTACGATTATTAGTCGCCACTGAACAATCCGGGCCTTTTATTTTAGTTATTCTGCAGCGCTTCGCCTCACATGTGCAACCTTAAATAACATCCTAGGTGGCGCTCATTTCCTATAGATTACTACCAGGCGTTAGATTCTAACATTTTTCATCGAATTATGTTTGACGAATAAACGTTTGACGTTTTAGCGGATACAATTATATGACGTAGTGGACAACATTTTGTAATACCTTCGAAAATGCTACGTTATGTATGCATGTAGTGTTGTTATAATCTAGGTGGCGCAGCGTTTGTAAAGCAAGAGTAAATGACCGCCATCTAGAGTGAATGTCATTTGAGGTTGCGTGTGTGAATTTTCAAATTTCGTGAATTTTTTTATGTCTTGTGCCACTTGGATAAAATGTATTTTATAAATTCTTCGAACCGACTCATCTGACAAGAAAATCTTTGTATTTTTGATGCCATGTAGTCTGTACAACATGCGAAGCTTCATCCAGATTCTTGAAACATCTTATGTGCTATACTTGTATAAGGACTAGATCCAGTGATTTTATGTGTTATAAAGATTTTTCATACTAATTTGAGACTATGCAAGAAAAAAAGAAACTTTTTTTAATCATAAAAAAAAATCAAGTGCCAGATTTTAGAACACCTAAACTTGACATATTTTTTTCCCTTTAATGTATAACATTAATAATTCCATTAAATAGGATTATATCAAGTCGAATTAATTAGGATGTTTCGGTTTTAGTGAATACTCCTTTCAATAGATGATTGTTTTACAATTCATAAGGACTATCAACAACTATTATCAACGTGAAAAAAGGCTGAAATATTGTCATTTCAATTAATGTTTTCCGGTGATTATAAACAGTATAAATATTACTAAGATTTCAAAACTAGTAAATTGAAAAATGCATGTGATAGTAAACTGTAGATCTTTTCAAATTAATAGAAATCAAGTGTAGTCTTTAACTTTCCAGTGTCACTTTAATTAAAAATGATTTTTTTCCCACGTATATTTTTATGTGACGTATTTAAAGCAGGATAATATAAGAGCTTTTAACTTTAAGTAAAGGGATGTGACCCTAAAGTTACCTTGGCAAAATAAGACTGCTATAGATCATTTTCCAAAGGATTTTCACTTTAAACTAATTAGCAGCTTAACACTTTACCGACCGGCTGACGATTAATCGACTTGAGCCGGTTTAGTTTAGTTTTGAATTATCGTCGCACGAGCTACACGAAGGCTATTGGGAAACCAAGCCCGTGCCTAGTACTGTATGTTCGAACCACCAGTCGGTAAAGTGTTAATTTGTATAAATCTTTGTAGCAAATATACTTACCTTTCATATACAACAATGCATGTGCCAGTTTTTTTTTATATCAAATAATAAAAGTTTCTAAATATATTTCTATATAGATTTTTAAGTAAATAAGGTGATACTGAAGTTTCGAGTGAATAGGCTCTTATAAAACCTGTTTAGCCAACTAGAATTTCTTCCATACAATTTTTTATATTAAAGTGTATACAGTTTGTTATAATAGTTTTTAGAATTATAGTTTGCAATTTTGAGATAAGATTCATAACATTTTATACAAATTTATAACTCAATATTATAATTAAGAAAGTAGAATAGGTACATAAATAGGCCATTTTTCTGTAGGCCCTATTGTAAATTGATAAACTAAAGATTTTAATTTCATTTTAACCTAAAATTGAATGCAATAATATTTTAACTTTACATTTGCTTCTTTATTTGTGCCAATATACAGAGGTCTGAAACTATGTGTTTTTATCACTTTTTATGAATATCACTTATATTTAAAGACACTAAATTAATTGCTTTTAGCTTTCTATATTTTTGAAAAGTGTTTCTTTTTTAATTTCCTACATTGAAACGCAGCTTTTGAATTTTTTCTTACACTAATTAGGGTTACAAGTACAGTGATTGGCCCCCATAAGACAGTGATTGGCCCCTCCCGTCTTAAGCGGCCATTTTGCTTTTCCGATTGTTGGTGCACTGTTGCCAACATGACAAACGTTAATGGCGGGAATTTTAAAAACCTTTGCCACACCTATTTTGGGCTTTAATATCTTATTATTTTCAATAATGAATGTGGAGCATATAATCACTGTACTCGTTACCCTATCAAGTGTTCTATAAATTAATCTGAACAGACCATACTACTGATTCGTTTTTGGACTTTCACAGACGTTGGATTCTCCGTTTTTGGACTGATTTTGTATATAGGTTGTCTGTCATTTCATATTGACAGCAGAAAAAGCTGTGATTACTTTTTGCTCACCTACTGTTTGTTGTTGTTTCGTTGTTTTTTCCTTGACTGCGTTGTTTGGAAACCGCTTTTTTGTACATTTCACCCGTATGCTTTCATATGTTGATTTAGAAAAGAAAACAAATATAAAATGTTTATACTATACTGATTATGGACTCGTTTACTTTGTCTTTTATAACTATTTAGTTAATAATTAAATCATAGAGGTAGGAAGGATAATAGAGAGGTCCTTGTACATGCGCAGTAGCACAAATAAAGCATGCTAGAGCGTTGCATCTTGGGATACCTCGGTGTCTGTATGTTATGCGCAGTAGCTCGAAAAACACGACAGCCCTGCTTCAAACCATCTCAATTGGAGAACCTCTCTACAGAGAGGTGCATCTTGGGATACCTCGGTGTCTGTATGTTATGCGCCGTAGCTCGGAAAACCCGACAGCCCTGCTTCAAATCATCTCAATTGGAGGACCTCTCTACACCTCTTCCTACCTTATTACTATGTAGCAATTTTTCAATAAATACAATAACATCGCAAAAGGTTTCCAACACTGTTAAAAATGTGACGCTTGGTTTCACTAAAAATATGGTTGTTAATATTAGTAACTACACAGACTGTGCGGAGAAACATTTTTTCACAGCTACTAGAAACGATATTTTTAATGAAAACGAACTTCAAATTTTTAACTGTGTATAGTGCGGTTATTCAAAGAGTTCGATAGTAGGGTAGGGGAACGACTCGTACTGAGCTGCCATCGGCAGCCATGGCTACTACGGAGCAAGAATAGAGTGGCAAAAGTGCTATAGTTTAATTATAATTTTGGATACTGAGAAAGGAAGTACACCCAGGGCAAAGACGGGAATCGAACCCTCACTCGTTACGGACTCACTCGTTACGAACCCTCACTCGCGAGCGGACTGTTAGCGTTATGGCCTGCTTTCCAAACCACTCGGCCATCGGTCCCTACATGACACCCTATATTGTCTCCGTGTTGGTCCATGGCGCTGTTGCCATGTTCAGTCTCTACCCTACTATAGAACTCCTTGATGTTATCATAATAACCTGAACTTCAATATTTCCTTTGTAAATTGATCATGGTTCAAAATTACGAGCTGTGCCAAGCTCTGGTATGAAATTAACCCACCCACCTTTCAAACAAATGGCTCCGTTATAATTCTTTTAAGGATAGTAGCTCTAGTGCGAGGATATTTTTAACTCGTCTTTAATCTCTGTTCAAGAGCTTAACGATTCTACTGCACATAGACACCCTAAACCGTTTTCTAGTACAGCAGAACTTCAATTATCTGAAGCAATTTTGACCTTACCACATTCAAATTAAAGTTCGGTGCGCTCTCTCCCCGGTGGACATCCCCGACACTTGACCGCGGTTTCAAGAATAACGAGGTATGTAAATAAAAACAAAAACCCAAGTAAAAAGAAAAAACTAAAAGATTTAGTATAAACGCCGTACTCAAAAAGTTAAAATTAGACAGCTGAAAAAAACGTATAACCTCACCCAATCTACAGCCTCAGTAGAATGTCACTCGAAGGTTGCTCCGGGTGCCAGCTCGGGTGTCGATCTCGACACTTGACCAAGTTTCTACATTGTGATGTGTAATTGGTTGTGTTTAAATATCGCATGGAGGCTAGAAATCAATAGCCGGGGAATGTATTCCTTACCAAAATACGGCAGGTTGGCCGATCCGGCGGCGTAGTTTTTAAGGCATTGGCCTCTGGAGCAGCTGGGTCTAAAGCCCTCGATTCGAGAATCGAGGGCTTTAGCTGGGTCTGGGTTCGAATCCCGTTCAGGCATGGATGTTTGTGTTTGTCGAGTATATGCGGAGTACGTGCTCGTAAAATCTGTTGGGTCCGAAAGTCCTGTGGGCGGTCTTTGCGCAGTTTCCCATGAGTACAGGTCCCTGGAGAAAATTTCCCTCCCCTTCAGGGACATGTCTAAATTGCGGAGGTGGCGACAGATGGCAACATCGCCATATGTGTTTGTGTGTGTCTTGTGTTGTCCTACTTGACGATGGTTGATAAGCGGGTGTTGCGACCAAGCACACAAGCCTGAAAATATGTGTCTACCAACCAACTACGGCAGGTTGCGATGTAGCAGCTGAAAACTAATATCCGACAGATTTCCAGGAAAAGTCTGTTGTTTGAAAATTAAATTATGATTCACTATGTGACGAAGGCGAGTTGTAATGAGTGGAATCTTGAAGAGTAAGTGCCAATTAATTTATCCACTTTATTATAATGTATGTTTTGTTACAAGCACAAGGTATAATTATAACTAAAACTTTAAGTGTCCAATAATCGAAATACATATTCAAATAATGCTAGTATTAGCACTCAGCAATTTGAAATTTAAATAGATCTATAATACGCGTTGTTACAGACTTAACCTTTCGTATTATATAAGTATTATTTTAATTTGATCAATGATAATATAGTATAACAATAATAGTAATCAGTAGTAATAGTATGTTGATTGCTGAAAATTTTAGAAAAGAGGATCTGGTAAATTTCATTATCAGCATTTACACCCACAATTTTTAATTTAAATATGTAAAAATCATGTATCAATATTCATAACACAAAACTTGTCGCTTTATAATATTAAAATAAGGCAGATCTTTAGAATGTCTAATCAAAAGAAAATCAAAGTAATGAGTGATTAAACAATTCCGACTGTACCTCATTGGCACGTTTAGAAAAGAACAGAAAATCTTTCAGATACATTGGAATGCTTGCTAGTCTGAATTCATCTCCGATATGGCAGAGGCTTTTTCGCGAGAAATAATAACAGTCTTTGAGTGGACTTATTGTCTTCAAATTCTTCGTTAGAATAATGTGGTCTGCTTTCTTCTAACTCTTGATGAGTTTCGGATGAAATGTCAACTTCAGTGTCCTCCTGACCAAGTCCAATAGAATTTCGAATTGAATGTGGGTCATTTGGACCAGCCATTTGACCTTTTCTGGCGGAATTCCGAGGTTCCTCGGAATTTTGCTGAAATTTTACTTTCTTTTCGAATGGTATCAAGACGGGCGTGCCGTGCTTCAAGTCTTGTTTCAGTTGTTTCATGTCTATCTTCTGGCCTTTCAGTCGAAGAGGATATTGGTTTGTGTCATCTTTGGCGTCTTCGGAACTCGCCTTGGCGAAGGCTTCGGCCGAAGTATCAGACGTCGTTTTGTCCCTGAGGACCCACATGACGCGAGACGTCTGTTTGGCGTCGTAGACGTCTTCTGGTGAAGTCTTGTTGTCCGAATGGATTTCATTGTTCACTGATTTTTTTGGAGACTCCACTTTTGAGAAGTCCTTGTCTTCATGAGATGATGGTACAATTGATGGCATGATTATCGAAAAGTGGCCACCCTTCGCTCTAGAGGATTCATTTGTATTGATGTTGTACGGTACGAAATGCATAGACTGCTCTGCAAAACGTTGGTCGCCGTCTCCAATCGGAATTGGGTGAAGAACAATGTGAATTTCTTGACGGTGACCTGTTAATGAGATTGGAATTTCAGAATTCACTTTTGAATCTTGGGGAATTCTAATCCAACCAGGATGTCTGGAAGTGGAGTATTCTTTTGTCAAATGTATGCTCTTCACTTTCCTATCGTCAATGTTTGATGACGCTGCTTCATCAACTTCAACAGAAGAATCAAATTCAGGCATGGGAACTGCTTTGAAAATGACGGGTTGGTCCTCGTCGTTACCTACGTGGTAAGGAAGCGGCAGTGGTATCACACTTTCGACAAACTTTTGTCCGTCACCTGAATGTTGATCTTCCAGGGGTACGCGTCCGCGATTTTCTCTCTTGAATTCACGATGGGAAATAGGTTTTAGATATACATGACGGGCATTCTTGTGGTCAACCACGGCAAATACAGCATTTGATCCGGAACTGCCTAAAGACTGACTCATTTTGAATCCTGGTCTGAAAATTACAGGCAAGGAACCCATACTACTGGCAGACTCCAGATTAATATGCGATCCTGGTAGCCTCTCTCCGTATCTTATTTCTGGGATTTTCGAAGTCTCTAGTTGTTCCTGGTTAGAAAAAGCATAACCAGTTTTGACATAGTCATTTGTGGGTGTATCCATATGAGTGTGACTATGACTATAACCGCCCCCAGGGCTACTGTAGTCCTCCATCGACTGGTCAACCCACGACTGGACGTACTCCGTATGTTCCTCTGGATACTTGAACTGCCCTGTCTGCTTTTTATTTCTGCTCTTGACGGTAAGTCCGTGCGTGGGATTCATGTACTTGGCGACACCAGGAGTGTGTCCTAGGTACGGATACAGAACCATGGTGGGAATGATCTTCCGCCAAGACTTGGCGATCTCCTTGGTGACGTCGTAGGCGTGCCAGTAGCGGATCAGGCGGACAGGGTCCCACATCATGTGCATCATCATTTTGGCGATGCCTCGCTTTTGGCGACGGTTCTCTTGCAGCTGTTCGCCGAGTGAACAGCTGAGGAACAGTGTGGAGAAGAGCAGTACGAGCAGTCGGGATGTCATGGGTATTTCTTTTGCCTGAAAAAAATAATAGTTCATGAAAAGTTAGTTTGATTAATAAAATCATAGTTTCGATAATTTTTTTTGATTTTCACATTCTCGTAAATGTCACGGAATTTTTTTTCCGCAGAAAAGTCAACGTAAAATAGTGAGAAAAATTCCAGTAGAATATGTTTCTCGACTCTTTAAAAAATTTTATCTGATAATATTTATCGTGGCTTTCCTAAGCATATTTCAAAATGTTATGAGAATTAGAGAGAATGTTACGAGAATGACGTTAGAATACGAGCTTTAACTCTCTTACGCGAGATTACGAAAGGAAGGGAGGGGGGGGGGTGTTAAATATCGCAAAATATTGTCATTTTAAACAAATCGTCAAAAAAGCCTCACGTGTTTAATGAACCCTTCCTATATGACCGTAGGTAGGACAGTTCCAGCTGTTCATTGCAGTCAATATCGTCTCTTATACCATTGCGTACAATCAAAGACGATAAGTGATAGTTTTGGCGAGTTGGTAAACTCTTCTTTACTAACGAATTTAGTAGCTTACAGGCCAAATGCGATTTTGCTTCTACTTAAGCACGAGATATGTTATTTTTTATGCTTTGAAATTCAAATAATTAGCTAACCATCATTAATAATTAATGAATTTCAAGGAAAAGAACAAAAATGAAACTAAATAATTCTGACAATTAAAACTATAGTACAAAACTAAATGCTGTGCTTGGCAAATTTTTTAGACGACTGAATTATGTGTTGCTCTGCGTGTGAAGCTGTAATGAGTGACATTTTGTTTTACAAACCTACTTGTTTTTTTTCCTACTTTCAAAACTGGGCTCTTCAAACAATTAAAGACGCCCACCCACACCGCGGTTTCAGGTGTGACGATCGGTTAATGAAGCATGTCAGAACCGTGTCAACCGGTATTCGACATTGACACCCAAAGAGAGAGAGTAGCGGGGTCAGTGACATGGAAAGATTTATTAAAAATAGAGATATCTTATTAATAATTATTAACAGTTCTATGTAAAATGTAACACTGCAATCAGTTAATTTTGGCGACCGATTCTAATGGAACTCTGTTGTCAGGGAATTTTGGCGATCGATTCTAAAGGAACACCTTAATCAGTTAATTATGGCAACTTATATCCTAATAGAACATTTTGATCAGGGAATTTCGGCAACCGATTCTAATGGAACACATTATTCATTTTATTTTGTCGACCCATTCTAATAGAACACTTTAATGTTTATTTTGGCGACCGATTCTAATGAAACACTTTAATTAGAGAATTTTGACGAACGATTCTAATGGAACACTGCTGTCAGGGAAATTTGGCGATCGATTCTAAAGGAACACTTTAATCAGTTAATTTTTGCAACTGATTCTAATGGAAGGAATTTAGGCGACCGATTCTAATAATGGAACACATTATTCATTTTATTTTGTCGACCCATTGAAATGGAACACTTTAATGTTTATTTTGGCGACCGATTCTAATGGAACACTTGAATAAGAGAATTTTGACGAACGATTTCAACGGAACACGCTTTGATCAGGGAATTTTGTTGACTGATTGTAATGAAAAAGAACAATTTTGTAGGATATTTTCACACAGGAGAAATTTGAAATTAAACACTTAAAATGTTAATTTTTTATAATTAACATTTAAAATTAACTACTAAAATAACTTTCTGAAAAGTTGGAAAAATTAAAATATTTTTTTAAGAACTCTCTAATATCTTATTGACCCTCGTTCAGCTTAATTTTTTTATAGAAATAAATGACCGTGGAAACTGATATTTGGATCTTCTTCAATCGGACCAGGTCAATTTCGGAACTAATTACCGTGTTAATTGTTTGTGGAGGGGTTTTAACACATGTCCCCAATTGGGGACGACAGGTCGCAAGAGGTTAAGGAAATATGCTTTGACGAAGTATATATGTGCTGAATTGACTAGGGTCTAAGATTGATAAGCAATGGTAAAAGCCAAATTAGTTTTTTACCCATTGAAATACTTCTTCACATAAAAGATTAAAAATAATTATTTCCTTAAATTTAATAATTTAACTTATTTTAATAAAGGTAAAATAAATTTTATCTTCTGGAAAATGCTTAATTGCTTCTGGAAAACTTTAATTTCGACGTGTTTGAATAGCACCGATATAATGAAAAAAAAATCATAAAAGAAAACTTCAAGAGCGTCTTAAAATGAATATGAAAACTGTAATAACTAACACAGTAATTTTATTTCCTAATAAAATTTTCCCGCAATTCAAACATAAGGTCATTTTTAAAAATAGGATCATGGCCTTTTAAGTAAAGAAAAACAAACTAGAAGAACTCACAGTTTAGGTTAAAAAGTTTAATAAAGAAAATCTAGACTTTAAGGATGTTTAATTTTCCCCCTCTTTACGCGAAATGGTACATTTTTATTATTTTAAAAGAATATATAAATTTCTTAACTGGGTTATACTTTAAGGACAATATTACCATGTTATTCCTTACATATTGGTAGAAGTATATTTTAACACATTATTCATCAAGAAAATTAATTTTTAGAATTTTAAAGCTCAACTATTTCATACATATTTAAGTAAAGCAGCATATTTTCATATAATATGAATAGATCTCTTATTATGAGTCTTTCAAAACAGGGAACATTAGCAAAAGACTTAAGCTTTTTGCAATTGCTTTTTTGTAACACATTGTGTAAAAACTTTCAAGTCTTCAAAAAATCTGGCATGAAAATACGATATTAGCGTTCGTAAATTAAAAAAAAATCCAAACTTTTCCAAAAGTTCTTTAAGTAGTTAATTTTAAAGTCATTTTGCGTTAAAAAATTTCAAAATGAACTGTTAACTACAAATAACTAATGCTACCTCTTTTGTTGCATTTAAAGCACAAAATGTATGTGTGTAAAATGTGTATTTTTAGAGTTAAGATTATTTGTAGAGATTTTAAGGAACTATAAAACATCAATTGTTTTTAAAAAAATTCTTTGAAAAACTTACTTTTTTTAGCATATATTTGTATGAAAAGTATGTTGATATAAAGGATATACGTGTAGGATTTTGCTCTAGTCATAAGAGGTTAAAAGAGATAAAATATTTTCTTATTATTTTAACACCAGCATCTAAGTAAACATGTTGTCGACCGGTTCCTTTAAAATGCAAACATCGCCAGCTCGGACATTACTTATGTCATCACTTCAAACTCTAACTTCCGTCATTTTTCGTTAAATTAAAAACAATATTCATTTAATAAGCGTCGATTTGAATGACAGTTGTCTGACCTCGATCGACTTTTGAACTTTTAGAACAGCCGGCGTGCCAAGATTGAACGCTATTATACGTCCAACCGTGTTATAGTAAGATCTCTTCGAAACATAAAATTTCGCTTAAAACGAACCGAGAACATATTCCATCCTGTCCAGCTTTGAAATGTTCTAAAAAATTTAATAGGGTAGACTGACCAGTGAGTGAACAGTTTGTAAATACATTTAAAAATAAGGATTAAAAATCATTCCACTGGATGGATTAGCAACACTGACTTCCTCATATCTAGTAGAAAGCTATCTGACATCTGCTTGGTTGTAATTGGTCATTAATTAAAATACAACATGTTTATAGACTGGACATGTTTGTGTTCATTCACTAGTAAAAAAGAAAAGTACTGTTCTTTCACTTGGCCTTTGTACCACTTTTCATTTGGATCCCCAAAAGACCCAAAGCAATGCAATATAAAGTCACTTTTTTTTTTTTTTTTTGTAGAATTTACATGTAATGACAATCAATTACCTGACATATAAACAATTAGAGATATAGAGATTTTGTGTTAACAAATGGAGATTTTGTGTTTTCTACGCTTTGGAGGGGAGGCTGATTCGAATTAAATTTTGAACATTGGTCCTCTTTTTTTTTTTTGGTCCGTCTGTCTGAAACCACTCTACATCTCGAACTAAAAAAGCTACAGACTTCAAATTTGGTACACGAGCTCCCAGTACCTGTCGGACGTCATTAAAAAAAACTTATCGAGAAAATCGCATGTGCACAAAGGGGTAGTAGCTGCCTCAGAACTTTGAAAATTAGTGAAACTACCTTATAGCGTATATATCATGACCTTTAAATGTATTGAGATTTTAAAGTAGCGTTATGTCAAACTCCCCCAGTTTAGAGGGACCAGACTCGAAAATTGTCCAAAAAACACAATTTGAGATTTTTCAAAATGTTACCTACAAAATGGTATAATTTGGTAAGCGATATGTCCATTAGAAGTATTTTTAATTTTTTTTTAAGTACTTTCTACATAAACGACTACTAAAAATTATACTTTAAACGCCTTTTTCTCAAAATGCATATTTTAGGACTCAGTAACTGCTGAATATTTTGCTTAGATTTTTTTTTCACACACACATTAGGTATTTTTACACTTTCTGTCATATGCTTTTAACCCTTTAACCTCGAAACCGGCCCAGGACGGCTCTACCAGCAAACATCGGGAAGGCCGGTTTCGGCCGTTTCGTTTCACAAATAGGGGTGTTGGGTATGTTAAAAATTAAGCGTGCTGTGGAAAAAAAAGTATCCGCTAGTGATCATTTCGGTTGTTAGTCATCCTATATAATCGGACCTCTTTGACTTTGTATAAAAATAAAATTCTGAGTTAATTGCATGACACAAAATTTGCATAAGGGGCCGTCTCCATATTAAAAATGTTACTAACTTTAAAATTTCCAATAGCAACACCCCTTTTTGAGTCCATATTTCTAATCTATGACCTATGTCAATACGAAATGCCAAATTTTGTTAGTTTTTAAGCATTATTAGGGGAGTTAGAGACGTGCAAAGTTTAGGTGCCATAATGTTAAATGAGTTGCACATAAAAAACTATCCTAATCTATAAATAATTAAGATAATGAAACGAATTTTTTACTGAAAAGAAATTATAACAACCCAAACAAAATGCATTCAATATTGGGGTATTTAAAACAATTTTTATATTTTAAAATAATTATTATTTTAATTTTTAAAAAAATTATGAATAGAAACCCCTCAAAATTTTTACAGAAATATATTTAAGACAGAAAGTTTAAGCGAAACCCAAATTTTTAATTACTTTTATACATAATTTGCTGAGTAAATCACAAAATACTTTTTAATTGCGCTTCAGGGGACAGTGTAAAAGATTACATATGAGCTTGATAAGCAAATACGGCTTAGGAAAGGAAGATAAACATCATTAAACCAACAACCTTGAGATGGTCCCCCGTAGGACATCAAGTGATTCGATGGAATAACTCGTTAAATATTCATCCAAATGTAACAAAAACTAAGATTTAGGAGTTTTCGAGGATGCTTAACATTTCTAAATAATCAAATATGGGTGTTACTATAGGAAATTTCAAAGTTGTTAACATTTTTAATATGAAGACCTCCCCTTATGAAAATTTTGTTTCATGCAATCAACTTAGAATGTTATTTATTCACAAAGTCAAAAAGGTCCGATTCCAAAGGATGACTAACGGCCGAAATAATCACTTCGGTATTTTTTGATACAGGACGATTCCATTTTGCTTTTTTACTGCCTAGAAAAACTCGTATTTCGGGGATGAGAAATTCTCCTACCTTGTGAGGTTAAAGGGTTAAAGAAATATTTATTACTTTTTTTAAAAAATAATTTTGTTGATTTTTTATGAAAATGTGATAAAAAATTTTCGAAAATTCATAAATTAAAAATTATTATGTTTATTTCTAAAAGAATATGACACAATGTGTAAAGGTGTTAGAACTTTAACTGCGTAAAGTTTTAAATTAATCCAACAAATAATTCCTGAGAAAAAGGTACATAAAAATGACCATTTTAACATTGGCGTCAATGGGGGCTCCGGTCCCCCTTAACATAATTGATGACGGAAAGCATGAACTATTTCTTCCATTAAGTTCACATTATCCATTTTAAAAGAATTTCACATTCTGCTCTGAATAAATTGTTCTAGATTATTTGTTCGTTTGGTTATTTAATGACCTACCCTAAAAGCCCCCCTCTACGGTTACAGCTATATCTGTTGGAATTTAGGCTAAGCCTATTTTTCTCCCTGATATTTTATATTCTTGTTTTAGGGGCGACCAAGGGTGAAAGACCCATAAATTTAGGACTCGCATTTCTTTACATGTGCTTGCCTAAAACTCGGCTATGGCCGATTGGACATTTGTAACTCTTCATGTTGCCTATTTGTAGACTATTTTTAAAAGCCTTGGCACAGCCAATGTACACCTCGCAATTCTAAAGATGATATCATATAGTAAAGTTAATTTAAATCAACCTACTACTAAAAAAAATTAAGTTTAAGCACGAAAGTTTTTCTGTGCCATTATATCATGGTTTCCTTTTGTTATAAGGAATTAATTTGGGGTTAATTTTAAGGAATATTTAAGGGTTATATTTTAAGGAATTCATTTCTGGTCTTTATAGACCTGAAATGATTCCTTAAAATATGTGAGGAAAAAAATCTTAAGTTACTACTATATTTCAGGTAGAAATATTTAAATGAAGTTTTCTTCAATATCTTAAAAAAAAAACAGTAGCGCTTAAAAAAATTCTTTTTCTTTATTAAATTTTTTTCTAAAATAAAAATATTGATGTAATAACTGTCACTAAAAAATTATTAAGTAAGTGCAGTATATTAAGTTTAGGATAATGAAACATGGGGAGGGGGCTAAAAACGTCATTCTTGCTTTAGATTGTACATAAATTTAGTGTTTCATCAGCATTATACGAATTATCAACCCAGCTTAATACGTACTATCAATATGCAAAAATGTATCCCCATTTTTTTTTTTCTAAATCCATATTTAATTTTTCAATTTTAATTTTACAGTTTTAATTTTTCAAATAATATTTACAGAGATTAAAAAAAATGAAAATTATTAAAAATTTTATTTTTTAAAATAATCAATGAATATTTTTTCTATGTATTAACTTTTATTTAGTGGTGCGTGCGTGATTATAGTTAATTTATTAAAAAAAATTTAGAGTTGAAGTAATGTCAGTGGATTTGATAACAATATTATGCAATACTTTTCTTATTGCCTCAAAATTAGATTTAATAAAAATAATTTAATAAGTAATTAAAAGTAATAAGATATTTTGAAAATGCCATACATTGATTAACCAAGATACATCAATCAGTCTAAAAACAGGTTTTTCTTCTTAAAAAATAAAAAATCATAATTAGAAAATCTAATTTTGAAATTTTAAAAATAAAGGGAACTCAAATAGATTATATAATTCTTTCTCAAATATTCAACAATAATTCTTTCCATAAAATTGATTAAACGATAAAATTAAGCAAAACTGGCAATTTATGAAATGAAAAAGGTTTTCAATTTATAATAAATAAAATTAGAGCTTTCACTTAAAATTGCAATTTTAATTTAAATAAGTATCCAGCCAAATATTTTAAATAATTTAATAACTTCTCTTTCAAAAAAATCTTACCTTTCAATTTGATCCCATGAAATTAAATGAAGAGATTCTACTTTACATCCTGTTGCCAATTCCAAACTGCTAAATAGTGATGGGGTCCATCAAACTGTATTTGTGTCTTTAACGAGCCGCTGGGTTGCCACTTTCTTCAACATTTGTTTTGGCGCGAAAACAGGATTCACCTTAGAAGTTGTAAGTTCATTATCGTAAAGGTTTTATTTTGTGACACATTATGTAGGGTAGAAAAATATATTGATTCTTATATTCCAGAAAGATATATTTAAAATTGTAACACTAAAGTGAGTAAATTATACTAAGCAAGTATTTCAGTAAAATGGCATTTACGCCTATAAATTCATGTGTCTCGGAAAGAAAAAAAATAGCTTAATTCTATATTAAGGTAGATCCGTACCTTGATATCAGTATATTAAAAATTTAGTGGACCTACGGGTCCACCTTAAATTTTTAAACGTCAAACTTGGCTGTTTTCATTTTATTTTGTTTTGAAAACTCAATTATTACTCCTTATTGTTTGCTATTTTGAAGATATATTTCGAAAAGTCAATACAGCATTGGAACAATCGATCATCTTTAAAATATAATTTAACAATACTAACTTTTAATACAGAAAGCAAAATCAACGAAAATAACTTCCTCATAAATAATAATTAATATTGCTACGTCATTCATATACGCTGAAATGTAAATATTAAAAATATTTTTAAATAGAAAGCAGTACAAAAGCTTTCTGACTTTTTATCTAAACTAATAGTTTAATCTATATAAAAATTTGTGACAGGTATTGTAAATAATTACGTCATTACAAACAAATATGTATAAAAGAAACTTCCTTCAAATTTTAAATAAAGCACTCAGGTGATTCTTTAGTGGAAATGGTATAAAGGTTCTAAAAAATATCTATTCATTCCAATGGGTTAAATATTTTATTATAAAATTTCAAGAATTGAAGTATTTCGATTTCGATTTTTTGCCAGAGATTTTCAATAAATTATAGTTTCGACTCGCAGAATTTTTTGACGCATCACACTTACCCGCAGCATTTCTAGTTTATCTGTGAAAGTGAGGGACAGACGGACACAGTCCTTATAAAAGCGTTCAATTTTAACTTTCTAAGCATTATATTGAAGCTAAAAGTAATTGACTAAAACGTTATATGGAAGCTGAAAGTAATCGAATGAAATCAAGAATTTTTTAATATCTTTTCTTTTATAGTACTTTGTTTGGGTTAATTTTAAGGAAATATTTTGCTATTTTTTCAAGATATTTCTTCTCCAAATCACTTGGTAGTAAATAAGTAATTTAGTTTAACTAATTTTCTTTTCTAATTTTTTGTGATGTGATTCAAAATATTCCAAATGTAAGCTTCATATGCAACATGTTTGCTGGTTAATATTTTAAATGTGTGGCTTATTAAAAATATTATTAAAAGCTCATTCAGTAAAATCGTAATTTTTTTTATTTAATGTTGAAACTACATATGGATACAAAAATTAAAAATTTCTGTTTTGTAATTCCAGAATTTGCGCATACTATAATAATGTGTTAGATTTAGAATTGTATTTTTGTTTGGCGATACTTTAAAAGTGATACTTCACCACCGATTGCAGCCAAGTCCCTTGTCGGTTTCACTTAAAACAGTCTCTTCAACTCAAGAAATAAAAATTTATTTTTTTATGAGCAGTTCATCACAGTTCCTGTTTTCTTCAAAGTATTAAATCAAAAAGTATTTTTGTCAAAAGTTTTCTATTGATAACTAATATACTATATTACAATAGAAATTAGAATTTTTACATAGAGTTAAATTTTTTAAGCGAATATTTTCGGGGTATTTAAAAAAAATAAAATTAAAAAATGTGAGTAAAAATGGCATTTGAAAATGCAGTTCTAAAAGTAATTTTTGATGTGCAAAATTACCATTTATTCCTAATTTATGATACGTTTTGACTTTCCATAAAAGTTCCATAAAAGCAAGAATAATAGTTCCAATTTAAAATTTAACAAAATATCAATTACGCGAAATTATTTTGTGGTGTTAGGGGGTCGCCACCTACAAAAGGTTGAGAACCACTGCTCTAGAGGGTCATTGCACGTATCTGTTCAAAACGAAGAATTTAACACATAATTAATGTTTATAGGATGAAAATTCAATGTGGTAGACTTGTTAGCTTGAACCTCTTTTTTTAGTTGAAAAACACAGCTTAAAATAAATAAATTATATTTAAATAAGAAAAAAATGCCTAAATAGTATTATTCATTATATTTGAAATCACTATACCAAATTTGGAAGAGATTAAAGTAATAGTAAAAATTTTAGAATTTTGGGTATTCGCCTACCTTAATGAACACATAGCAAATAGCATATAGTTATTTCTTTGACCTTCACAAAAAGTGGGAACAAGGTCAAGACACCGATGGGGGGTTTTCTTCGTTCATTTTCTCTCCGGAGCGTTTCCCCCATCTCGCATCATTCAAAGTGGGTCACAAGACACTCAAAAAATCTACAATTAATTGCGGTATTGTGCTGGACGAAAACAATGTGTGGTAGATTGGTCTTTGAAGCAAGTATAGTTCTTTGGTCCGTTACAAATACAGCTGTTCAAGTGATTTTTTTTGCCGTATTCACGATTTTTTGCTGTTTTTACGGTGGTGCATGATTCGCAGCGTCAAGGGGCAATGTTTAAGGGGGAATGGGTGCGCTGAGCCGGGGGTCTCCAAACTCAAGTGCCTCAATGTTAATCCAATGGGAAAAAACTATTTTCTCTTCCCCATTTCTCCCGCTGTATCGAATATTTTATGAATGTTTTTTAATAAAAAAAATGTAGATAACTTACGGATCTCTATAAACACTTTTAAAATTGCATCCAATACTTTTTGTAAAACTATTTATTCAAAATTTTAAAAAATTTCAAGCCAATTTCGAAAAGTGGAATTTTCGGGACATGTAAGTCAGCTACATTTATCACATAAAAACATCCGTTTGTAAAAATATTCACTACAGCCGGATAAATGTAGCAGAGAAATTTTTTTTTTCTTCATTGGATTAACACTGATGCACTTTGCTTCGGAGACACGCGATCCAGCGCGCCCATTCCCCCTTAAGGTTTTGAGTGGGAACTAAAATGCTGATTTAAATTTAATTCTTTTTCAAGCTTTAATTGGTGAATCCTTTTCACTTGGGAGCATAGCCAGTGAATTCCAATTAGCCTACATGGCATTTAATTACCTTAAAGATGACCAGGCCACATCCCGGTTTTGATCCCGACACTTCTTCATCGCAATCATCGCCATCTGCAAGCTAGCCCAATACCTAACAATCTACTACAAAGTAACTAATCGGTCACGAGTGCTAATATTAGATACATTTGTGCCGACCGCGACAGTGAGTCGGTGTTGGTGGAGGAACGAATGATGTAGGATGATTTCTTTTATGCTGTTGCACGAAGCTAGTCTCAAAAAATTTGTTGCCTCCTTTGTATCTCAGGGCTTTTATTGCTTGAAGGTTGTCAGATGTGCGCCTTTAGGTGGAGCTTCGTCCGGTATCACCAATGAAGAGGTCCGGGCCGATCCAGATTTGACCTCTTGTAAGTTAGCCCAGTTCTGAATCGTGTGGGACAAGGCAACTACTCGGTTACTGGATCGACCCAGACCTCTTCATTGGTGATACTGGACGTAGCGCCATCTAAGGGTGCACATCTGACAACCTTCAAGCAATAAAAGTCCTGAGATACAAAGGAGGCAACAAATTTTATGAAACTTGCTTCCTGCAACAGTAATAAAAGAAATCATCCTACATCATTCGTTCCTCCACCGACTCACTATACAGGAGTAGTGTCGCACTCGGTTGTGTGTATTTGTGCAGGCCCTCACAACCTTGAAATTAAGTGTTCGCCAACACGCCAAAACAGCTACTTGCCATGTGTTCGCACAAGTCGATATTGAGAGACTCTAGGTGGGACTACTCTAGTTACATAGTGTCTCCTGTACCTGTAGTGGGTTTTCGACATAGCAATGGAAAAAGTTTATATTGAGAGTCTAAACAAAACTCATATAAAATTTTCTCAGTCAGTCTACCCTAGAGATGTCTTCGAAGGCCTCTTCCCATAGCGATGTGTATTGGCCATCAGATGCATCCTCCCTGCCACAATATGGGGCATGAGCTTCATCCATCGTTTTCTAACTTGGCGCCCTAGGTCCCAGCTGTGAAACGTGTTCAGCCATTATACTGGGTCGAAGGCAGCTTGGAACAGGGCATTGGCACGGCTCGGGTGCGTCGTCAACTCGCCAAAACTACCATGATGTCCTGACTTGTGTTCGTACAAATTGACATTGAAGGATCTTTAAGCTGAACTATCCTAGATAAGAGAAGCTCTTTGAAAGCCTCTTCCTCTTATAGTGGGTTTTTGTCATAGCTGTTCATGATTTTTCTGTGCATAGAACAACTTGAATAGAATAACTTGATATTGAGCTGTTCCAGAGGACGTGGCAGCCTTAAAAAAAGTGGTGCATGCCGGGAAATATCTCGGTGATTAACCAATCCGGTACAAACGCTCCTTGAAGGAAGCGAAAATACCTTAAGTCTAATAGTACAGTTATCTTGGTTAACAAAAGCAAAACTACCGTAAATGTTTCAGACAATCTACCCTATGGATGTCTTCGAAGTCCTCTTCCCATAGCGATGTGTATTGGCCATCAGATGCATCCTCCCTGCCACAATGTGGGGCATGAGCTTCATCCATCGTTTCCTCACTTGGCGCCCTAGGTCCCAGCTGTGAAACGTGCTCAGCCAGTAGACTGGGTCGAAAGCCGCTTGGAACAGGGCATTTGCACGGCTCGGGTACGTTGCCGATGGCAGCGATCCTGGCGGTAGCAGAAGGAAGCAGAGTAGGGATAGTGAAACTTGTATGGTGGCCTTCATGGTCCTATTGCCTGAAAAAGATATAAGGGTTTTATTATTTAGCATTGGATAGTTTGATTTATTTTAGTTTAGATTTTGTTAAAGGGTTTACTTCATTGTAGTGTTTGAGTACATATTTGGAGTTTGATTGTCCATTATTAACAGTCCCTGCTATATAATCTAATTATTTCCTGCAATATTCTCCAAGCTTCTCCGGACCATCTATTCTCCTGCTTGGGTTTGGTGAAGAGTGATCTTTTTAAAAATCCTATGCAGTTTTGAGAATTTGTCGTGGGCGAACGGACTTTTGGACTTGATCTAGATCAGGTGGAACAAGAAACAACAGCAACGTTTTTTTAAAGTTAAGTCAATTGCCTTTGATCAATGCGATAGTCCATTTGAATGTGGCTTTTGCATTTCAAATTGATTATTTGACATGTTTAAAAGATTCCTTGTGTTCCCCCTTTTTGGCTTGGGTAATTTTGGTAGCATTTCTTAAAATTTTTCAAAAAACTGCTTCGAATTTTATGCATTTGCTTTTGAGTTATGAATTTTTGAATGAGACTCACTCTCTAAGTATCCTATCACGGATCTATACTTTAAATGCTCGTATCTCTATTCGTGTTTTTTAAATTTTAGGATAGTGAAAAACACTACTCCTCTTTTAATATTATACATAAAAAGTTTCTGTAAATTTCTATAGCATCCTAAAAGTATAATGAACAAAAATATGCATTAAAACTCCTCATTTATGTTGTCAGTATTTTTTTAAGCAAACTCAAAGTTTAAATTTTACGTTTTTAGTGAATTTTTTTGATAAAATTTCGAAAATTATTTCTTAAAAAAAAAAGTTGAATCTTGATTAAAACTTGGATGCATAGTTTTGTTAAGATATTATTGGGGAACTCATATCAAAAGTTTCTCTCTATATTAAAAAAAAGTAAGCTTTTTTGATCTGTACGGCGCAATTTTTGGAGTACAACTCCAATTTTTTTACTGAAGGTCTCAATTGGTTTAAGTGTCATGTCCACAAAATAATTAAAAAAAAATCCAATTAGTTTTTTAATTAAAAATTAAAAAAGGCTTTTTTTGAATAAAATCGGAAAAAAACAAAAATTGGCTTCTACGATTTTTCTGAATTTTTGGTATTTTGTAGACTTCTTATGTATGAACAAATTACTAATTACATGTATGTTCAATATATATTCGGTTTGTAAGTTATGGGTTTTTTTTATTTTATTTTTTGTTATTAACTGTCATGCTTTTTGATCTGTACGGCACAATTTTCACCAATTTTCTCCCATTTTTTTACTGAATGTAGAAAAGAGTATAGGTTTTTTGTCTGCAAAGCATTTTTTTAAAATTCAAATTAGTTTTTTTAATAAAAAATAGTTTGTAAAAGGGCAAAAAAGGCGTTTTTAGCCTACATTGAAATAAAAAAAAATTGGCTTCTACGATTTTTCTGAATTTTTAGTATTTTGTAGACTTCTTATGTATGAACAAATTGCTAATGCATGTATGTCCAATATACATCCGGTTTGTAAGTTATGGTTTTTTTTTATTTTATTTTTTGTTATTAACTGTCATGCTTTTCGATCTGTACGGCACAATTTTCACCAATTTTCTCCCATTTTTTTACTGAATGTAGAAAAGAGTATAGGTTTTTTGTCTGCAAAGCATTTTTTTAAAATTCAAATTAGTTTTTTTAATAAAAAATAGTTTGTAAAAGGGCAAAAAAGGCGTTTTTAGCCTACATTGAAATAAAAAAAAATTGGCTTCTACGATTTTTCTGAATTTTTAGTATTTTGTAGACTTCTTATGTATGAACAAATTGCTAATGCATGTATGTCCAATATACATTTGGTTTGTAAGTTATGGGTTTTTTTTTATTTTATTTTTTGTTATTAACTGTCATGCTTTTTGATCTGTACGGCACAATTTTCACCAATTTTCTCCCATTTTTTTACTGAATGTAGAAAAGAGTATAGGTTTTTTGTCTGCAAAGCATTTTTTTAAATTTCAAATTAGTTTTTTTAATAAAAAATAGTTTGTAAAAGGGCAAAAAAGGCGTTTTTAGCCTACATTGAAATAAAAAAAAATTGGCTTCTACGATTTTTCTGAATTTTTAGTATTTTGTAGACTTCTTATGTATGAACAAATTGCTAATGCATGTATGTCCAATATATATCCGGTTTGTAAGTTATGGGTTTTTTTTATTTTATTTTTTGTTATTAACTGTCATGCTTTTTGATCTGTACGGCACAATTTTCACCAATTTTCTCCCATTTTTTTACTGAATGTAGAAAAGAGTATAGGTTTTTTGTCTGCAAAGCATTTTTTTAAAATTCAAATTAGTTTTTTTAATAAAAAATAGTTTGTAAAAGGGCAAAAAAGGCGTTTTTAGCCTACATTGAAATAAAAAAAAATTGGCTTCTACGATTTTTCTGAATTTTTAGTATTTTGTAGACTTCTTATTATGAACAAATTGCTAATTGCATATATACCCAATATATAGCCAGTTCGTAAGTTATGGGTACTTTATTATTTTTTTTTGGAATTACAGTCATGATTTTTTAATCTCTACGACACAATTCTTATAGTACAACTCCAATTTTTTTTTTGGAACGTAGAAAATGGTCCAAATTTTATCTCCACAAAATATTTTTAAAATATTCCAATTAGTTTTTTAATTAAAAAATAATAAAAAAGCCAAAAATTGTATTTTGCCTACCAAAATTTATAAGTTTTCAACCAAACCAAACACAGTGTTCGAAAAATGTTTTATTGGTGTAATTTCACTTTAAATGATACCAAAAATGAAAACTTATATTTTTTTCAATCATTGTCGCTTAACAATCATTCAAAAATTCACATTATTTTTTTTAATTATTTTAATACGCACATTGATTACTACAACTGAAATCACAGTTGCATTTTTTTCTTGTAATGGCAACATCAACATTTTTTTGTGCTTAACGTGCTTTGGAAACTCGATGGCTTTGGATAGTGGAGTGTTACTAAAAATTTATTCAATTTGTGTAATAAATGGAACCCCGCAAAGCCATGGATCTTAAAACTTTTCAAGAAATGGGTAAGTTGCTGTTTTAAAAAAATAAAATTTAGTTGATACACTGTAATTTTGATTTCTTTAGTTAGGGTTTGTCTGTCTCTTATGGCGAGGTGGGAAAATGGAAAATTGTTGCTATTCCGTTGCAAAATGGGTAAAAATGCGTTGCTATTATGTTTCAAAATTGGTAAAAATGTGTTGTTACACCGTTGCAAAATGGCAACAAGTAACGGTTTTGCAACCTCTTTAAAACGTTGCTAAATTGGTTGCAAATTAGTATTCCTAACTAGACACATTTGCGATTTCATTACCTTTCTTATTTATGTTTTCGCAACGAAACGACTTTTTGTTTCTGCAATGTTTTAAAAAAGAAAGCTTTCTACTTTAGGCTGTGCTCGGGTTCGAATCCCGGCAAAGGCATGAATGTTTAAGTGCTTGCAATGATCTTGTGTTTGTATGTTTTGTGTTATTTGTCTATGTGTTTCTGTCGTCTTTTGTGCGTCTGTTGTAGCGAGCTGGGTAATGGGCTATAAAGCCTACAATCTCCTTTCTAGAGGGCGCAATCACTGTCATTGTAATAAAATTATATTTTCTGTACTTTATGTTGTCATATGAATATATTTGTACTCATTTACGCGAAAGTTATAGGTAGGTACTTTGGGTTCGTCGAATTAACCTCTTGCGATCTGCTGGCATCCCTAATTGGGGACGATGTTTAAAACCTCCTCGCAAACAATTAACGCATTAATTAGTTCCGAAATTGACCTGGTCCGATAGCAGAAAATCCAAATATAAATTTTTCAGCCTTTGATTACAGGTATCAGTCATTTATTTTTCTATAAAAAAATGGGTTTTCAATTATTTAAAATTTGAATATGTAGCCAGTTTGTTCTTTTCCTCTGAAAAAAAAATACAAACAATACATTCTAAAATTTCCTAATTTGAAAAGAAAGTTTCTGGAGCTGCTGGGCTCGGGTTCGAATCCCGGCAAAGGCATGGATGGTTGTGTTTGTCAATAAATGGGGGGATTGTTATTTGTCTATGTGTTTGTGTCGTCCTTTGTGTGTCTCTTGCGAATGTCTCTTCTGGCGAGCTGGGTAATGGGTTATAAAGCCTACAATCTCCCTTCTAGAGGGCGCAATCACTGTCGTATCTGCTTTAATAAAGGTGTAAGCTGCAGAAAATTTGTAATACAAAATCTAAGAATGTAGTCTGGTACAACCACGAATGTACACCAATTCTAGAGATTAGCTGTCGTGCTTATTTTACACACTGGGCTTAACAGTAAAAAGTTTTTTCGTCCCTGTGTATAGCACATTCGTAATTTAGTCATTTGACCGACGATAAATGTATCATGGAGGATCTGGCAATAGCTTCGCAGTCTTGTTTTCATTTTTCTTGAATTACTTTTGTTTTGGTAGGTTCGTTGGTCGAGATATATTCAGGTTTTTTTCGGTGACCAAGCACACTAACCTGAATATAAATAACTTTGGTCTGCAAAACAAAAGTAATTCGAGAAAATGAAGGCGAGACTGTGATGCTGTTGCCAGCTCCTCCGTGAAACAACCCCATTTATTTATTACACTAATATTGCGTGCAAAATACTTCTGACGGCTAATTAATGTTGAAAAGTTTTAAAAAGTAGGATTTTACCTGTAATTCCATTAATTTTCAAATAAAATTAGAATTTCTGTACTTTATGTTGTCATATGAATATTTGTACTCATTTACGCGGAAGTTATAGGTAGGTACTTTTGGTTCGTCGAACTAACCTCTTGCGTTACATAATTCGGGTTTTCAATTATTTAAAATTTGAATCTGTAGCCAGTCTGTTCTTTTCCTCTGAAAAAAAATACAAACAATACATTCTAAAATTTCCTAATTTGAAAAAAAAAGTTTCTGGAGCTGCTGGGCTCGGGTTCGAATCCCGGTAAAGGCATGGATGGTTGTGTTTGTCAATAAATGGGGGGGGTTGTTATTTGTCTATGTGTTTGTGTCGTCCTTTGTGTGTCTCTTGCGACTGTCTCTTCTGGCGAGCTGGGTAATGGGCTATAAAGCCTACAATCTCCCTTCTAGAGGGCGCAATCACTGTCGTATCTGCTTTAATAAAGGTGTAAGCTGCAGAAAATTTGTAATACAAAATCTAAGAATGTAGTCTGGTACAACCACGAATGTATACCAATTCTAGAGATTAGCTGTCGTGCTTATTTTACACACTGGGCTTAACAGTAAAAAGTTTTTTCGTCCCTGTGTATAGCACATTCGTAATTTAGTCATTTGACCGACGATAAATGTATCATGGAGGATCTGGCAATAGCTTCGCAGTCTTGTTTTCATTTTTCTTGAATTACTTTTGTTTTGGTAGGTTCGTTGGTCGAGATATATTCAGGTTTTTTTCGGTGACCAAGCACACTAACCTGAATATAAATAACTTTGGTCTGCAAAACAAAAGTAATTCGAGAAAATGAGGGCGAGACTGTGAAGCTGTTGCCAGATCCTCCGTGAAACAACCCCATTTATTTATTACACTAATATTGTGTGCAAAATACTTCTGACGGCTAATTAATGTTGAAAAGTTTTGACCAAAAAGTAGGATTTTACCTGTAATTCCATTAATTTTCAAGAATTTTACTGATAACATTAATTCTTTATTATCCAAAGTAAAAGGAAAATGTGCTTTAATTAAAACCATCTTTGTGGTCCGGTGCTTGGAAATAATTATTCGAATCACTCATTAAAAAGTGACTAAATTTTTTACCAGACCCTAAAGTAGGAATTTACCTACAGTTTATGTCTACAACTCCAATTTTTTTTACTGAAGGTCTCAATTGGTATAAGTGTCAGGTCCACAAAGTGTATGGTGGCCAGCCATGTCTATTCACTAGCGGTTTTTAAGGCATTGAAGTAGAAATTGAAATGTAATGTGGGTAAAGTTTGGTTTGCTTTTTATTTTAGTGTTTGGTTTTTCTTTACGGCCTCGAGGAGGTACCAGTGCGCAATCTAGCTTGCGAGCCTAGGGGCGAAGCCCTTACGATGAGATTGCGCAGCAATTGAAGGGTGCGAGCCGAGTTATTACTCGCTTGCGAGCCTTGAGGCGAAGCCCCTACGATGAGATTGCACAGTAATCCAAGGGTGCAAGCTTGGGAGCTGAGAGAGATTGGGCAGCGGGCGAAGCCCCCTACCGGTCTCAAAATTCTCAAAACTAAACTGTATTTGTTGAAAGTTCACCATCTTTAACCGCAACCAGGTGTTTACCTCTTTGTCTGTGCAAGCCAATCTTGGCGCGCGTATCGCCTGATTTGGCGACCAGATCTTACAGATGAGCATTCCTGCATTGGCAGTATCCTTTTAATAGTCTTGCATGTTTCTTTGTGGAGCAAACAGAGAAATTGCGTAGTAATTCTCGGGGGTTGTCGAAAGGAAGCGAGCAGGGGGCGAAGCCCCCTGCCGGCCGCGAAGCGGCCAATGGAATTGCGCAGCAATTCCGGGGGTTGGCGAGCGATAGCGAGCAGGGGGCGTAGCCCCCTAGTATTAATAAAAAGTCGAAAAATTAGGGAGGAGTAGGGATTTCAAAATTGTTAAAAAATTGAACAAAAAATTAATTTTTTAAAAATATTGAGTCATTTTCAACTTTTTTTTGCTAATAGGTTTTATTAATGCATGATGCACCAGTTTATAAAATCTGAGTAGTATAATTTCATAAATAAAAAAAAAAGTTGGGAAAGGCAACGGACTCTCTTAACATCTACAAAGAGTACAGATAATGTGTAACCTGGTAGTCAAAATTGGTAGGCGAGAGGGGTGTCTAGATGGCGTTACAAAAAAAATCTTCCATTTTGATGCATTTGCAGAGTCTGCAAAAAAAAAGTCAATTCCACCTAATAACAGCCCAATTAGTAAAAGAAATTATGATATATACTAAAAATAAGCTCCCTCCCCCCCCCCCGCAAATTATGAGGTAGATAAACAAAAAAGTTTCTATGCCTAATCACCTCCCGGTGTTCAGATTTAACCCTTTCAATCCTAGTGACAGTTTGGCATCATCGGTTTAGAATATTTTTTTCTGATCGTCTATAGCTAATCATTCTAATTTTACGATGTAATACACAGTGTAGAATTAATAATTCAATGAATAAAGTTCATTTGAATTAGTACATATAGAAAATTAAACAATGTTTTTAATGAATAGCAATTGGATTAATTCTGGCGTCTCATGTTTTTCTCAGCAGTAGAAAACAGTTTATTTTTATATAGTTTACTTTCCGCTTTTTTTAATGTTTTGAAATTTTGAATCACTAAAAAAAGTTATTCTCAAATATTTTTTGTTCGTTTTAAGCGGGATTTCGTGTTAAAATAATGTGTAGCACTACCTCAAAGCATTATAGGTCAGGAAATAGCTTTCAGTTCACCTTAAGCGAAATTTCGTGTAAAGCGAATTCACGTTAACGAGGTTTGACTGTTATTAGAAATATATTAATAAAAGCGAACCTTAAAACTAGTATTCAAGCTTTCATCGAATACACGCATCTAATCAGGTAAAATTGTTTTAATAACATAGTATGCCAAAAAAATACTCTGAAAAAATTGACAGCATTTTGACAGTATTTTTTTATGGGATTGTTAATAAATTTTTTAGGAAACGTGCCGAAAAATTTCAAGGAACTTTCTTTAAGATTCTTTTTTCACAGTGTATATTCTAAAATTTTGTAAAACACATTTTCGAAAACACTATTTATTTATAGAACTGCCATTGTTTGGAAATTTAATTCATATATATTTCTACATGCTGCAGCTTTTTCTTTTTTTCTAAATGCTCCATATATTGAAGAAAGTTATCTTGTTCTACATCATTTTTAAAATCAAACCGTTAACTTAACAAGACAACTGTAGTGTTATAAACGTTATGCTTCGAAATAATTACTTATAACAATAGAAAACTTAAAACACCTTATTCTTCTATCATACAAATTAACCTTCACTCTTTAAATAAAGAAAAAAAAGAGTGGCAACATAGTTCACACATCCCAAGTTCGATCCAATTAAAAACAAATAAAACACTTCGAACATCTATTTAAAGGTCTACAACAATCATGTAATTAAAAACAAATCATCCCAATCAGTAAACAGTCCCACCATAATGATAATGAAGGAAACATTAAAAAAAACTCCACTTACCGAATTCGCGAACCACATTCTAATGAAGTTGCAGACGATTTGCTTCGTCGCCTTCTCAACTCCACTCTACAAGATGGCGGCTAAGTGGATAATCTTTTGTTCTTCTGCGTTTTGCTTGTTTTAAAAGTTTTCTGCTCTGATTTTCGAAGCAATTTAGGCGCTAAATGTTTTTATTTGATTATTTAATGTTATGGGTGGCATCGCCTCTTTTATGGTGGGTTTCATGTCGCTGGTTTTTACACTTGCACCCAGGATTTCCTCTTGAGTAATTTGAGACACGTTCTTTTTAAATAATAGTACTTGTGTGCTTTGATATTGTTATGCTTACTCTATTTTTATACAAAAAAAATCATTATTTTTTGCCAAATGACTTTTTAACCCGGCAGCACTCGCGCTATCTTACCATAGACTAATAATCTTCTAAACCGAGAACTCAATCTGATGCCTAGCGCCTCTAAAGTGTCCAACGGAACTAATACACTATTAATGATTTTGTGATTGGCATAATTGGACTTTCCGATTGCAAATCTACTGTTTCTTCGAAATGTACAGGGTGGTTATAAAATAACGCTCGCTATTCGGTGTGGTCTGTAGCTTGAATGAATAATCCAAACGCAAAAAAACTTTGAGACACTTACTAATCAAGAAGGGGGAAGAGACTAATCAAGAAGGGGAAAAAATAGAATCATAAAGAACAAACTCGTCACTAGACCAGGGTTCTAAATTATGAGGCGTAATTGGATGTGTTGGCCGTAATTACCCATAATTGGCTATGCCTCGTAATTTAAAACCTTGGTCAAGAAACGAGTTTCGTTTTATGATTCCATTCTTTTTAGAAAAAAAGGAACTTGTCTCTTGACCAGGGTTTTAAATTACGAGGCGCAATTGACTGTGCTAAGGCTCCTAAAGGAGGCTAGAAAAATTCAGCGGTGAAACATTACATTAGTTCTCTAGACACGATTGGACGAGCTGGGGAGCCCAGTCGGTTAAGCACTCGCTTAGCATGCGGAAGGTCCCAGGTTCGGGTCCGGGCATCGCCAAAATAGCTGCCGACCTATAAACGGCCCGTGCAGCCAAAAATGTCCGACGAATAATACCCCGTGTAAGGGAGTGCACGTTAAATATCCTTCAAAGTCCTAACGCTGCGTACGATGTCGCCCTTAACGGTTGCGTTGGGTGCCTATTCAGGTGTTGGCTCGTCACCTGACTGTGGTTCTAAAATACGACGCCCGTCGCCAATAGCCCTCGTGTAGCTCTAGTGCGACGATAATTCAAAACCTAACCTAGACACGATTGGGGGAGTTAGTGTCTAAGTCAATTTCAATATAGAAAATCCTTATAATGGTAATCCAATCAGAGTTTCAGATCTAGAAGTGTATTTAATCTATCTGGGGTCTATTAGACCCCAGGCGAGTGCTGCCGGGTTAATTCTAGAAGTTGGTGACCAATTAATCAAACCTAGTTAAGCCTTTAACGACGACCTTTTATTTCTGAATCAACGCGCTAGCTTCAGGTTTTTAAATTCGTTTTTCGTGTTACTTAATGTGTTCCTACAAAAATTGTTCAGGAATGCGGTCTTCATTCGTCATGTATTTTGTTTATTTAGATTAAAACTAAATAGAAATATTATTTTTATATTTTAATTAACAATTTTCTTAATGGGCTAATGGCAAACACATTGAAACTCTAAACTTTAAAAAGAACTGAAATTCAAACGTATATAGTAATTTGGGATTAAAAGCAAGTTTAATTTCCCAATTCGGGAATTTGAAAACAATCTAGGGTAAGGTGGGGTAAGTGGGCCATTGGGGCAAGTGGGCCACCCCCCTGGCATTTCCCGAATTATGGACGTAAAAAAAATTCTGTTGCAATATTTTTACGTATTTACCCCAAAAGATGCAGGAAACATTATGGCATCATTTTCACTTAAGTATGTAACAAGGTACAATGCTTTTTGTGAAAATTTTTAAAATTGCATCTTTTCGTAATTCACGCCATCATACTATTTTTAAATTTATTTCCAAACGGTTCATGATACAAAACAAAATGTTATATATTTTGAAAGTGTATGAAACATAGTATCTTTTTGTAGTGTCATGTACTTGTGATGTTGATAAAGTTAAAAGAAAATTGGGGTGGCCCAGTTGCCCCGCGTTTGGGGTAAGTGGGCCACCACAATGGCGGGGGTAAGTGGGCCACCCCTGGCCCACTAGCCACAACTCCTTAATATACTTAAAAAAAGTCATATTTACTGATTCATAGGGTTAGTCATATACACTATTCATAGACCTATTCATTGACATAGGCCAGTTTAAAATCTGCAGCCCTAACATTTTTTTTACACTGCATGCAAAAATGACAAGATGAAAATTAATGTATTTTTTCTTGTAGTAAGCTTGCAAGCCAGAAAAAGTTGCTATGGGGGAACCATTAAGGATACATCATTACTTTTTTTTTTCAAACACTCAAAAAATCATGTAGATTATTCCACTTGCCCAGCCTTATCTCTACCAGTTATGTGTAAAAATATATTAGGGGGATGGCCCACTTACCCCACCTTGTGGGGCAAGTGGGCCACTCGGATGACCAAAATGAAAAACATATTTTTTATATTTATTCTTTGCCAATTTGTGTTAAGGTTGTCATGGGTACAGTAATAACATATGAAAGAATGGACCACAAAAAAAAATAAGTTGTTAGGCCGATTATATCCAGTGGTATGAGGGTCTAAAGTTGAATTATGCCAAAAAGGTGGCCCACTTACCCCACCTTACCCTATCAAAAATCCAAATGAACAAAGCTATTTAAAGTGTGTAGTTTGTTATTTATATGGTTTATAATTATAGATCAACAAAAATTATTTATACATTGTCTGTGTATGGTTTGAATAAGCATTCAGTAAACAGGTGAAAAAACTTTTATTCATGCTATAAGTTTCGTCGCGTGTTTGAATCTCATCATTCAATGAAACGCCGCAATTAAAAATCGTTGACTAAGTTACTAATTTGTTTTATGAAGCATAAAGATCAAAGTATAGATGTGATGCTTTTTATTCGCTCCAATTGGGGAATTTGTAAATGAAATCACATTAATTGCAACGTAATGAAAGCCCTCTTTATGTTTATTGCAATTAAGATGCTAATGAAATTATACTGATTTTTTTACTTATTTTTAATTAAAAAAAATATTAATTTACAAGGATTTTTTTTATATTACATGTAGTTTATCTTCAGTTTCTTTCCTTCTATCTTCTTTTTTCCATTTCTAAAGTAGATCTTCTAGGTATTCTTGAGTCTTAGTGCGAGCTCATGTCTCGGTCTCGTCCCTTGACCGTGGATCAGACATGCAAAATCTGTCAGTATGGGGCCCGGATGGCCTAGTAGTTTGGATCGCAGACCATTACGATAACAGTCTGAGCGCTGTAACGGGTACGAGTTCGATTCCCGCCTTTGCCATAAGTGTGCTATTTCTCTCTCTGTATCAGTACAAATTCTGTCTGTCTAACTTGACAAAGGTTTATAAGCGGTCCCTGATCAAGCCGTAATATCTATATGTACCAACCAACCTGTCAGCACTAGCATCTGTGTAGATCCAGTTGCGACGGTATTTCAACCCACTTAAAATGGTTCCAGTTTAGTTTGGTTTTAATTATCGTCACACTAAAGCTACACGAAGTTTTTTAGTTAATCGTTGTTTTTCTTTTTGCAGCATGACGTAGGCATGCTTCGCTCCTTGAGTGGTAACAGTTCCAGAGGAATTGTTTTCAAGAGCATTTGTTTAATTGATTATTTGATCTAATCACTTTAATTAAATGTACAACATTGTTAAATAATTTTGGTTTTAGTTTGAATTATCATCGCACTAGAGCTACACGAGGGCTATTGGTGACAGGTATCGGGTTTTAGAACCACAGTGACGAGCCGACACCTGACTAGGCACCCAACGCAACCGTTAAGGGTGACATCGTACGCAGCGTTAGGACTTTGAATTATATTTAACGTGCACTCCCTTACACAGGGTATTATTCTTCGGACATTTTTGGTTACACGGGCCATTCATAGGTTGGCATTTATTTAAATTGGTTCCAGAAAACTGGCGTCATATTAAAACATGTGGGAAAAGAACTCCTTGCTCTTTTCCTTTTTCCCTCTTTTGATGGGACGAAACCGGGTCAGTAGTGTCGCGGGGGATTCCCTACCGCGGAAGAGGCACTTACGGTGTGTAATTGCGCTCATTTGCATAGCCTTCTTCTCATCATAAGGAAAGACTGAACAGTTTCGTAAACTGCAATAGGCAACATGGACAGGAGGACAGGTATTCACGTTAGCCTCTCAAAGTCCTACACGTATATATTCTTACAATCTAAACATACTTTTCATACAAAGATATGCTAAAAAGTATGTTTTGCAAAGAATTTTTAAAAAATAAAATTATGTTCAATAGAAACTTAGGGACACACCTTGAACTATAAAAATACACATTTTGTGTGCTATAACTGCAACAAAAAAGACTGTATATACTTATTTGAAATTAATAAATTATTTTAACATTGTTTTTTAATGCAAAATGTATTTAAAATTAGTAACTAAAATAACTTTTTTTGAAAATTAAAAAAAAAATTAAATATTTCTTTGAGAACTCTAATATCGTATTGACCCTCATTCAACTTCATTTTTTATAGAAATAAATGACTGATACCAGTAATCAAAGGCTGAAAACTGATATTTGGATCTTATTCTATCGCACTAGGTCAATATCGGAGCTAATTAACGTGTTTATTGTTTGTGGGGGGGGGGGGGGGGGGTCTTAAAATATTTCCCCAAATGGGGACGCCAGGTCGTAAGAGTTTAATAAACATCAAATTGTTACGCCATCTGAGAAATACGGGGGACATTTAGTCTTACAGGAAATGTCCGTTTTTAGCCTAACATCCGTTTTTTTAATTCGAAAGAATTTTAAAAAATGAAAGTATTGTGTAATGACATTGTGAATTCCTTCTATCCGTAGGCCTTTAAAAATTATGTTTTAACTGTCTTATTTTAAAAACTGGTTTTTTTTCCTTGTTCGAACGGTATGAAAACACAGACGCTTATCTTTTGTACTGTGTGTCTGTTCGAGTCTATAACGCATTTTTTGTTCTTAAATATATATTTAAAAAATTTAAATTATGAAGGTGTTTTTTGAACCCCTTGCTTCAGAAATATTCTATTTTTTTTTAGTAAATATGTAATCTGTTGAAAAATTACTGTTATAGAAAAATTTACAAAACATTCACACAATTAAAGAAAACACCCAAAAATTAAAAATAAATTAAATACTTCACTTTATTTTAAGTTTCACAAACAACTACACCATCTCAATACAAAATTTTCTATAAACTACTATAAATGATGAATAATAAATAATGAAAATGCAATTCATTAATAAATAGTAATAAATAGCATACCAACAACCATATTCTAAAAAATAAGCTTACATTGAAAATAAAAAGTCAATAGTATATTTGATCGATATTTGCATAATCTCATGTGATGTATAAAGTAATTGATCTAGTACATTTTGTAAAATTAAAATCTCATTTGGTAACATTGGTCACATTTATTTTAATAAATACTGATTAATTTGTTCATTTAGTTTACAATGTTGAACTTATTTTTATTTGTTTACTAAGTGCAGTAGCAAACAAACTAAAATTATTTTTAAAAATTATTCAAATTTCACAATTAATAGATGAGTAAATCTAAACACAAGATTCGCTGCAAATAAATAATCTGTTTGCTTTTCAAGTTGCTTGCAAGAGGAATTTAAATATCTGGATTAGAAACATTTGTTCATTCATTTGTTCGTTAAACACTGCCACACTCAAATATCCGTCACATTTGAATGGGATCAAATATTAAAAAAAAGGGTCATTTCAATAAAGATTGGGTGTAGTATTCAATTATTATTTCTGAGAAAAGCCTTACTTTCGTGGTTCAATTTCATGATGTTTTTAAAATTAATTGGAATTTTTTTTTGTATCTTTAACAATTATAAAATAATTCTAATGAATGGGATTTCGATAGAGGTAGGAAGGAGGTGTAGAGAGGTCCTCCAAAATTGAAAGGATTTGAAGCAGGGCTGTCAGGTGTTTCGAGCTACTGCGCATAACATACTGACACCGAGGTATCCCAAGATGCAACGCTCTAGCCTGCTTCATTTGTGCGCTTCTGCGTATGTACAAGGACCTGTCTATTCCCCTTCCTACCTCTATGGGGATTTCAAGCTACAAATGGTCGATAAAAAAAAAATCAGTTAAAGTTTATATTAATAGTTTTTTAATTAAGTTTTTCTCGTGAGAATGCCATATCCTCCTACAAAAAGATGCCTGTCCATCTTGATAAATATTAAGGGAATGCATGTAGGCAGTTTGAAAACCGAGAAGTCGAAAGTATATCAGTGGCGCTAATACCCATGCTAAACACTTCACGACGCAAGCTGTTTAACATCAGGCACGCTACAAGGCATGTAAACAGGGATTGAATACTCTTTTAGAAATATAACTTAGGTGTTGCCATCTGCTTCGATGTTGATTAGTTAACTACCAGCCTAGTATGAATTGGACAAGCATCTTATTGTAGGAAGCTATATGTGCTTATTCGCTTTAGTCCTTTATCTCTTTGAAAGACGTATAAATATCTTTTAACTGCATTTCGAAACTGGTAAGAAAGGAATTGGAAGTAAGCACAAGTCACAACCTCTTACATAATAATGCTTTCCAAGTTCAAGCAATAACATGGATTTGCAGTCTGTCAGGAAGCAGTGTGGCTGCCAACGCCATATATAGGTAGTCTGTTGGATAAAGCATGATTTCTCTCTCTCTCCAACCATTCCAATTAGTTGAGATATTAATATATTCATCAATATGCATAATTTAAATATCTTATTTATCTATTAAATCTATTATAAAAAAAATTGACAGAGCAGAAACGTAGCTCGAAAACAAAACAAACGGAGCATGTGGTGATGTCATCACAAGTTTGCGACGATGCGCAATCTAGCTACCGCTGACTTTCTATAGTCAATCTAATAGTCTAAGAGCTAGCAACGTTTTTGAGAGAGAATTTCAGGTGGGCCAGTTTTAAGATATGCTATCTCTCTCACTCTCCCGGACATCATACGGGCTATCTGGCTGGCGGTAGTGGTTGCGTTCATCAGTGCGCATCCTACTAATACAAGTAAAAAATTGATTTTTCAAATTATTTTAGGACGTTTTATTTTTTATTGTTATTTTTAGCGAACTTTTTGCAACATAAATCTATTATTGCCAGACATTTTTATTGTTGTTTAAGCTGTGCCAGACGCTAATTTTGATTTTAAAAGCTCAAATGTTGCCCAAATTATCAGCTCATTACAAGTATTGCCACATAGTATTGCGCAATGAATGACGATGACGTAATTCCAATGATCGGGGAATTCACACCTGAGCTGGTAATTTGGGCAACACTTGAGCTTTCAAAATCAAAATTAGCGTCTGGCACAGCTTAAACAACAATAAAAATGTCTGGCAATAATAGATTTATGTTGCAAAAAGTTCACTAAAAATAATAATAAAAAAATAAAACGTCCTAAAATGATTTGAAAAATCAATTTTTTACTTGTATTAGTAGGATGCGCACTGAGGAACGCAACCACTACCGCCAGCCAGAAAGCCCTTATAATGTCCGGGAGAGTGAGAGAGCATATCTTAAAACTGGCCCACCTGAAATGCTTGTTTTCCCGACGTTGCTAGCTCTCGTACTATAACCAGGAAAGCCTTATTATGTAAGAGGCAAGAAGAAAGTCATGCTGCTATGGGTGGGTATACCATCGTATGAACGAAAATGAGTTGGACTATTGTTTCGAATACAGTAGAGTTCCCGCTTATCCGAAAGGTACGGGACCAAAATTGAGCAGCAAAAATAAAAATACTACTGCATATTTTGAGAAATAAATCCAACTTTGGAAGATACGTATTTATTTTTTGTGTATTTATTTATGCTTATACATTTCATATTTTAACCCAAAGGCTCGGGAATTCTTTTTATAAACCGAATTTCGGATAACCGAGATTCGGATAAACGGGACTCTACTGTGCTCATTTACTACAACCAATACATGGAAACTTTACTAACAATTAAATATTTATGGACAGCAAAAAGGTGTGTATCACGACTTACTCAGCTTACAATTCCAGAGAAGCTTTCCCAAACACGTACTTGGACGGAAAGTATGATGTCACTGTTTCGAATGTCGTTGTTCGAATGTCACTGTTTCGAATGTCGTTGTGAAGAGTTAGGAACCTAATCTCGAAACCTGTTCGGAACCACTCGTTCCCATATCTTATGGTTCCAAACCGGTTAGGTTCTCTTACCCAGTTTTCCGTCCACACTCTCGTGTTTGTGACAGCTTCTCTGGCCTTGTAATTTGAGTAAGCTGTGTATGTGTCCCTTTTGTACGTATGATGGTATACCCGACCACGACAGCATGACCTTCTAATCGAATGAGTCTATGTTGGCATTGATAAGTCTTCTACAATGGATGAAGGGGAAGTCAATAACTTTGTCTATAATCTGACACTCTGCGTCAAAGCCCCGCCCAGTCCCGTAGCGTTCATTGCCGCGAACTCGTCCAGCCTGGCCCAAATGTCGGCGACCGCTTCCTTCTGCTGTCTGGCTCGGATATGCTGGATCAATATCGCACTCTGGCCACAGTTGGCCTGGCCGCCGCAGTTCTCGTTGGGCGGCAAGACGGAGATGGCCGGGATGATATTGCCTTGGTTCGTGGTCATCGTCATGGGCATCATGCTTTTCATGCTCATCATGGACTTCATGAACCCCATCATCCCGCTGAAGAGGCTCATGAAAATGGGCGTCACTATCGCCATCAGGATGATGGGACCCAGAGTCATGATAATGGGTAGTAGAGAGGACAGCTTGTCTTCTTTGCCAGAGTCTCCGGCGCTTTGTTCGTCATTGCTTTTGACCAGGAGGATCTTAGGGGGCATGGCCATGGGCATGGGCGGTAACCATCCGTTGTTCCCCGACTCCCAGTCTGTTCTTCTAATGACATCCCTGCGGGCGTGGCCAATGGTCATGGTTCCGCCCACTAGCAAGATTGTCACCAAAATCCTTAGCGACATCTTTTATCTGTTGGAGATTAGATAGTTACAATTTTGCCATTTCCTACTTGAGTTAATGTATTTAAATGTCTTTTGTCCATTAAAGGATTTCATATGTGAATATCGTGATGTTGCTTAAGAAAATATTTTGTTTAGAAAGTATAAAATTGCATAACAAATTGTTTGAGAAAGTAATCTTACTGCTTAAATTGTAAGAAAATGAATTAAAAGTTTGTTATTTTATATATTTTAATTCGGAAAGCTGATGAAGTTAAGCCCTTTTCTATCATTTATGCACTGATAACTATGAAAAACTATTATCGTATCATGATTCATTAATTACACTAATAGCAATCCTAATGCAAATTTCCATTTGGAAAGCCTCAATTTTGAAGTGTGCCAAGTCTATAAAAGTGCATGCAAAGGTTTTGTTTTAAATCTATGCTAAGAGGTAGTGTGAAACACTTTTGAATCATAATGAAGAGAATGACTTTTAAAATGACAGTTCACCACACATATCCATTAAAAGAAGTACCGTCCTTCACCTTGCGTTTCAGGAAATAGATTATATGCCAGTATATTATTTTAATTTGGAGAATCATATTTATTGATGGCCGCTTCTAGCTTGTCCATAGCTTCCAGAATAAGCGATCCTAAAAACACCCGCCCCCTGGCCACGCCCTCCCCCTCCTCCCCCGTCTTCCTATGCTTATTGACCAGCGTGCCAGTGGGATTCATGGTGCCAGGCATGTTGAGCATCATCATCATGCTTGCGACGCTCTTCATGAAATTCATCATGCCCCCCATGACGCTCATCATCATGGGCATCATGATGCACATCATGATGAGGGGGGTCAGCATCATGATCAGGGGGCCGACGGTGTCCTTGCTAGTCATGCCCCCTCCCCCGTTGTCCCACTTCATGCTGTCGCCCCCTTTATCTCCGCTGTCCTTGATGAGGAGGATGGGTTGGCCCCCACCGCCGCCGCCCCCATTTTGCCACCCGCTCATGCCCCTACTTTCTGCTGTGTCTAGGGTGTCACCTTTTGTTGAATTTAGGTGAATCGATGTGTTTCTCTCCATTTGCATCAAATTGTCATCTACGGATGTGGAGTTAGGCTGGTGACTTCCGTTTCCATGAGGATTCTTTGGAAAGTGGTTTGATCTAAAGTAATGTTGGTGATTGTTGTTTCCATGAGTTTGTTCCAGTTGGTGTGATATGAAGTTAGGCTCATGACTGTTTCCATGAGCATGATTCAGTTGGTAGGACGTGAAGTCAGTAAGGTAAATTTGGTTTTCTTGGGTAGGGTTCAAGGAGTATGGTTCTGTGGCTTTAAAAGTTTTCAAGTGATTGTTTTCATCAACTAAAACGGATTTGGGTGTTCTGTGTCCATCGGTTAACTTCAAGTGATATTTGTCCGTCAATGTCGAGGATTGAGGATACTTGCTGTCATTCGATGCACGTAAGGAATCGTTATGGTAAAAAAGATTATCTTTCAAACTGTTGTCCGAGTTATAGTAGTTGCTTTTCGAGCTAGGATTTGAAAGTACAGTGCTAAATGTACTTGTTTCGATAGACGTTGGGCCATAAACTTGGGAATCTACCATTTCAGGCCTCTGGGTTCCTGCTATGTGTGGTTTTCTACTAAGATTATAATCATTTTCAGGGACGATGCCATTTGTTTGATTTCGAAAGTTTGATATCGGAAAGGTATCAGAGTGATTGCTGTGATTGTTGTCTGCCATCAGAATACGTTTTGTCGCAAACCACAAATCGTGAATGGAACTAATTGGGAGGATCTTCAATTGCTTGTTCGACTTCGGTGTCTTATTTATATTCGGCACTGGCAGCTGCCAAGCTGGTTGAGCTGGAATTGTAATGGGGAAGGAGTCTTTAAGATTTTTGTCTGCTTGATTGGAGAAATATGTATCTGGTGAAACTTCCTGATTTTCTTCATACACATCCGAAGCCTTGTTTTCAGGCTGAATAGTATCAATATATTCTGAATTACTTCTTTTTTCCGATTCTTGTTGTATGTCTTGATGAGGATCGAAGAAACTGATTTGCCCAGTTTGGTGAGATCTTCCACTCGATGGCTCTGCAGTTGAACCATCAGATTCTACCATTATACGACCATGAACGTGAACTTGAGATCCTTTGATCGGGTGCTTCACTGTCGAATGTTTTTTCCACTTAAAAGAGGCATCAGCTGATAGGGTTGATAATAGTGTTGATAAGAACACCAATATTTTCGTGAATTCTTGCATTTTCCAGGTTGGCAACTGTCAAAGAAAAAACTTCACTTAGGAATCATTTGAAATTGCAAAAAGAACAAGAACTTCATTGAATTTAAAAATTTAATTTTAAAATCAAAGACATTTACTATAGTTTTCAATGTATAGTATTAAAGTAAAAAAGTAGTTTTACTCATTAACAAACTGAAGTGTCTCATCTTTAAAATTCCATATCAATCCAATTAGGTGGCACCATTCGGCATCGTAACAACAGTCAATAAGAGCAATGACAGAAAATTCGAACAGATTGTTGCTTAGAACTGATTAAAAAAAATTCTTCTCAGATTGTTGAATTCTTTTTTCAGTGATGTTCCAGCTAAAACTTTCTGCATTCACGCCATTATGTTACACAATCTGCTTCATATCAGGCAATTTAGTATTTCAATATAAAAAAGGTATTATTAACTAGCTACATAAATATCGGAATTATCCAAAAAAAAATTGTTTTGAATCGGGCAAGTTATTTACATTGTCGTTAATTAGGTAGGAAGTCCAATGTCTTACTTCTTGGGCAAAAAGTCTAGCAGTGTATCAACCTTTATAGATCATCGAATAAACTTAGACATATTTAGAGAGGGCTTCCTCAAACTTGGACCATACATCGACCAGGTTCTCTTCTAAGGTTTTGTAGACGGGCGACACGCTTCCATCTAGCTTATTTTGTGTGCTCTGTCCTCTGACTTGATGGTGGGACCTCAACATCACAATGGCGGTGATGAGCGTGGCACCGATTGGCATTAGCATTGCTGTCACCACAAGAGGTGCCAGGAGGTACATTATGGGAAGCAGGCCGGTTCCTTGACCTACTGGAGGGTCATCTACCCAAGGGACACTAGGTGGGTTGGACCAGGTTGGAGGTCTGTTGGACTGTCTGTTTTCGGCTGGGATCAATGTCGGAGGTGCGTTGGACTGACGCTTTTCGCCTGGGATCAGGCTAGATTGGCGGTTTTCAACCGGGGTTAGGCTCGATTGTCGGTTTTCGACTGGTATCAGGCTTGATGATTGTCGTTTTTCGACTGGTATCACGCTCGATGATGGATGGTTTTCGGCTTGGTGTTGGTCATATTTAGGAGAAAGTAATCTGTATTTATTTTTGGTATTTCCGAGAGAATTGCCTTGGACTTTTAATACAAAGGAATTGATTTGTTGTTCAGTTAAATTTCGTTGCTGGCCTGCCTGAAATTCATTCTTAGCTTTTTCTGGCAAATAGTTATTGTCTTTTGTTTGACGAATAGTAGTAACACTTTGTTTAACTGTATTATTAGGCGTATTTTGACTGTAGGGCTTACTAATCAAGTAGTTCGGTACCTGGTATTTTCCAGAAATATATTCTCTTCGCATTCCATTTACAAGAAAAGGTGTATCCCATTCTTTGTGGTTATTTGTGATAACGATTTCGGAAGAATTGTCTGCGATTGAAAATGATTGCTTTCTATGGTATTTGTCTCTTAGAGTTGATCCATTTTGTTTCAAATTATCAGTATGATCTTTCTGGTAAATATCCTTTAAAGCTTGGTCATTGTAAATTTGACGATGATCTTCGAAGCCAAAACCATGTCTTCTGCTAATGTTTTTAAGAATGCTAAGTTCTCGTTGTTGGTGATTATTTGTGAGAACTTTTTGATGTTCGTGGCTGTTTGAAGATGCAACCCTATCTTGAATGCGATGGAAATTCTTTTGATTTTCTATTTCTTTCGTTTCTTGAATATTTGTAACTCCATGTTGATGAGATTCAATTGGATAAGGCACATATCGACGTTCTCTTTTTTGACGATATCGAAATAGATGTAAGTGGCCATTCGTTGATAATTTAAGAAAATGATCTGTCTTGTCATTGCTATGTCTGCCTTGGTTTTCTTCATTAAGTAAAACAAATTGTTCTTCTTTTGGACTCGATTTTATTGGAACAAAGTTTGTAACATCTTCTTTGGAATCGGCTGAAAGAGGATTAAGTAATATTTTTCTTATCTCTTGAAACTCTTTTTCTTCCAGAGTTTCTATAGTATGTATTCTTGAGTTCAATATAAATGCGACAGCAAGTGTTGTTCCAATAACTGACATTTTCAAATTGTTTTAAATCGTTTCTTCACAATACCTTCTTTTTTATATCTGAATTATCTATAGGAAATTTTTTAATTAACTTTTATGCAGATATATTTCCATACAGTAACTAATTGGTTTATTTCATAGATATTTCTGACAATTAGTGATATTTTAATATTATAATGATTAAATACGAATTGCAAAAAAATCATATTAAAATAAATTATAAATATATAAAGCATATTTAAACATAAGAAATTATTTTAAAAGCTTGGGGTTAGGATTTTCAAAGTATTAGTAAATTATAGTATTGCATTATTCTTATCTAATTTAAAAGTAGTTAAGTGTGTTCAATATTTGAACATACTCAAATGTGTTACTATCCCTTAATTCATGCACGATTTAATTAATGAGATGCTTCATCGCTACACAGATTTTCTCGTTGAGCTATAGCTGTTCATTGTTTTCGTAAGGTAAAAGCAGACTGAATTATGAAAATACCAAAGTCAACAAAAAATTTAGAATTTTAAAGAAAGATTAAAGATAATTGCCGAAAATAACGATTAAATTTAAAACATACGAGTATTTTTAAAACATTTTTGTTTTGTAGAACAGAATTTTTGAATTTTGAGTGGGGAAAATGATAATAAATTTATTGCTTAGGTATGTACTCTAACTTTGAAATACAAGCTTCTACTTTAATTGTAAAGTACATTTGTATTCTTTCGGGAATATTTGTCAGATTTTTTATTAATACACCCTATTGATTACTTGCATTACAGTACCATGAATTGGTTTTGCTGAATTTTAACAAAACTTTCTTGTGCGTGTAAACATTATGTTTGCTAGATAAAATTGAAAACATAATTAAATTAGTAATAGCGGTAAATTATGGTTTTGATTTTTAGTTGGGCGTAATATTTTCAGAATATTTCTTTATTTAAACATTAATCTCAATTGAATTTGTTCGAAAGTGTAGAAATAATAAATATTTAGACTCAGCATATCAGTCGCTAAAATCTAAAACTTTCTCTATTTCGCCTAGCAGATTCAAAACTTGATCAGCTACACTAATCCGACGCGATCTTGCATTCAACACACGACTCGAAACATTCTTATTTTTCATTTTAGCTCCATTTCGTTTCTGTAATATATTTTGCTTGGATTCTTCTTTGCTGGACAAGTAGGTGCCATAAAATTCTTTCTTGCAATCTCTCTTGTTCTTTTTGCAAGCAGCTAAACGATCGTTATCTGTAGAATGAGCTGAAACGTCCGCTTGATAGTCTTTTGTGAGGTTGCTGTCGGAAAATTTCTTTTCTGTAAACTCCTTCGACAGAATTCCGTTCTTGAAGATCGGCAATGGTTGATTGTTATTTCCATTCAGCATGGCCGATAGCAAAGCAAACGGTGTATTTGGAGGCATCATGGGCATCATAGGCATCATGGGCATCATACCATTCGTCATAGGCATCATCATCGGCATCATTGGATTCATGGCCATCATGCTATTCATCATCATCGTCATCTTTGCTGGTATCATGATGGCGGCAAGCAAAAGTGGAGCCAGAAGGCAAATGATGGGTGTGAGATCTTTCATGTCCATCCCACTCTTGGCGGGGGGATGTCCTCCACCGTTTCCACCCTTTTCTTTGACAATCAGAACCTCCGGCTGCATTCCTCCACCCATCATGCTCCATTCGTCCATGCCACGGGCAGACACGCCTTCTTTAGACACGCCCACTTTTGATTGTGTTCCACTCCCCATTTTCCATTGGTCCACTTTTTGGGTAGAAACTGTTTCCTTTTCGCTGCCTACTTTTAGTATTTCTCCGCCCATCTCGCTCCAATCGTCCATGCTGCGAGTGGACACGCCTTCTCCAGCCTCGTCCACTGCTGCGTGTGTTCCACCTTCCATTATCCATCGGCCCATTTTTCGGTCTGAAACTTTTTCTCCGCCTACATTCGGTATTTCTCCGCCCATTGTGCTCCATTCATCTATGCTGCGGTTGGACACGCCCTTTCTTGACATGCCCATTGGTGTTGAGATCAGGGAGCAGATGATGATGATGACGGACTTCATTGTGAGACTGGCAATAGAAGAAAAAGATGATTGGCCCAGTGCCTTCATTACTCGTGTTCATTTTATATATTAAACCAAAAAAAAATCTATTTAAACAAGTATCACTTTTAATGGACATAATTCCGTTATCACTTTTTATTTTATATATAAAAGCAGCTTTACTTGGTTCATGTCTTAGTAATAATAGCGTTTATCTTGCATGCTAGTATGTAATTTAAAGGTTTTCACGTGTATGACAACTTTATCTCTTTCTTTATATAATAACGTTTTCCGGTATTCAGTATTTTTTCACACTTTATCTATCGATTGTCGTTCTGTACAATAATTTCTGCTTTAAATATTTAAAATATCAAATGCGCATTTTCTCCAGATAAAAGCTTATTTTTGAAGTTTAAATAGTACATTATTAACTTGCGTTTTATTGTCACACAGAATTTAAAAAAAAAATCCTTTTAGGATATTTAAATATAGAGTTAAGTCTACAGTCAATTAAAAAAACACTATTGCGAATGCTGAATATTTGCACAAATAATTAAGTATATTAGTAGGTTAGAAATACAGGATCCCAATTTACCGAAAGCGAAATTAGTTAATGTGGGAAAAGTCAGATAGGTGGCATTACTTTATATATGAACACAAAGACTTAGGAAAGTAAGCTTAGTTTCTAAACCATATATTTATTTTACTGATGCTAAGAATTGTTTAGGTTTCACTTTACGGCTCCTAAAAGTTTTAGTACAAGTGCACTTTCTAACTTAATTTATATATGAAATAGTAAAAGAAACCAATAATGTTAGATTCAATAAATGCACTAGTTTGTGGTCAACATGCTGCTTTATATCTATTTGGCTCAACTCCCTTCGTTTTATGATTCGAACCAAAGAAAGTCAAATTGCGAAATTGACTTGGAAAAACTTCAAGAAGTAACCCTTAGCCTACTTATGGTTTCAGAAATATCATCTTTAGAAAAAAGTAACATAGGTATTTACACGATTTACAATTTCTATGTTATTTTTATTGCATTATAATTTTTTTTAATAAATAAGATATATAAAGAATGCCCAAGCTTTTCTAATTTGAATCAAATATAACTTGGTTTAGATATTTTGTTGTAAATTTTAAGTTGCCTTGAAGCCAAACCAGCTAAAGCAGCAACTTCGACATAGTTTGACATGTCGTGTTATATAAGCTACTGATTAAATCACATGAAGTTAGCAATGTCGGTTGTGTAGGAAATATTTAGGATTTTGCTGTAATTGTGGAAGGAGGAAAGATGTTTATGATATTTTTAAATTTCAAAATACAAAACATGATAACGACGATGCACAAATTTTGATAAATCCAGAAGAGCGAAATATATATATATATTGCTTTGTCTAGAAAAACTTTATTGAAGCATCCAAATTCAACGAAAGAATTTTACAAATTTCATTCCTTCAATCACCTTTTGACACAAACATTAATTTACTTTTAGGGATGAGGGGTGAAAGACTACCGGCGGGTCAGATGAACTACTTAAAGCATGACTAATGTTCAAGGATCATATTAACTATCGAAGTACAAAATATTCGGAATTTTCTTAGAAATGCTTAATTAGCATTGTTTTTTTTTCTTTCAGGCTATTTTTAGGAAAATTGGTATTTAATTGGGCCGGATACCTTAAAACTAGATAAATATACACTGCAAGATTTTCTACACACAAATTTTATTTTCTTAAGCACAACAAAAGCCTCATAAATACATAAATATATAAGATTCTTGAAATATAGGAAGCTGCATGAAAGTTTATAAACAGGCACAGTTGGATTGCACAGTAGATAAGGTCAAAAAAAAAAAAAATAACGTGGTTTAAATATTCTTGAATATATTATGATACCTTAAAATAATTATAATAAAAGGGACCGCAAAACGACTTTATTTGTACTAGATATTTTATCGTTAAGACAATATTCTACTGCACTCTATCGTTACGTTAGTTCGCTAATAAAAATTTCATTATTGATTCATAAATATTAATGTTTTTGCAATATTAATGTTTTTACGATATTAATGTTTTTGCGATAAGTTTCATTCTTTTGCTTTTAATTGCGCTGCTGTATTTTTCGCCATGATAAATGTTACTTGAAAATACTTAATAACTTCGTTAAAATATTTTCTTGTCTATTTTCTTTGGTTCTGAGCAGTAAAATAGCCACGACGATATCTTAATAGCAAAATGACTATTATTGTTTAAACCAAGCGTGATTCAAAAGGAGACTAGAGTGTCAAACTTGTAATTTGGACTAGACATTAAAAACGAAATTTAAATCATTTTTACAGATTTCAATTATTTTTTTAAAGACTAGTTATAACATACAGTCCAGTTCCTAGGTATAAAATACAGTCCAGCAAATTATGGTTTTATACTGGAAATAATACAAGTATAAAACATTTGGCTTGTAATAACAGCAGAACAAATGATTGGCTACATTTGACTAAGATTGTTTTAAATATTTAATGTCACTCTCTAAACATTAAAAAATAACCATTTCTACGATTGACTAATGAATATTTCACAAATTATGTTTGACTAAAACGAAATTATTAATTTAGCCTTCATAAAATGCATTTTTTCAAAAGTTATGGCGATGTATATTGTCAGTAATTCGTTGACACTTATCCTTACTGTAGTTAAGTCTTTGTCGATTAAGGAACTAAACTTAAGACCACGAAGTTTCATACAGTTGACTCACAAAAAAGGACTCTCCGTAAATAGGAACATCAATCGATTAAACTTATCAAAAAGAACAACTTGTATAAATCTCTTTCAAAAAGCATGCACGACTAGCAAAAGCAGTTTTCCAAAATCTCCACATATAAAATTCTAACAACGGCGAAGCTCTCTACTCTAACCTGGCAGCAAATCTTTTCATTCAAAGCGAAAGCGACAAACAAGTGCATAATATTTTTGGTATAATAGCAACATATTCTTTAGAGAATATCATTTTCTTTTCTTCTGCTTGACGGCATTCTCGCCGTAGAGTTTGTCCAACTTTTCGATCATTTCCAGCACCTGGCCCGCCATAGTCTGCGTTTCTACGACGTCATTCTCTTCTTTGCCTACCCGTTTCTTCGAAGCAGGAGCCGGGGCGGGCGTGGCCGGAGGGTACAGGACATAGTTGGCCCCGAAGTAGGCTTTCAGGGGGAATAGCACCGCGGCCGCCGCCAGGGGCGCTAGCACCGCGAACAGGGGCAAGTTGTCCTTGAAGACGGAACTTATGGAGCTGTGGTGTCCGTCATGGTGGTGGTGGTGATCGTCGGGGTCCTTCTGCTTGATGAGAATGACGTCGGGAGTGGACGAGGCCGACGGCTTCCAGGAGTCGTAGTCGGCGTAACCTCGGACCTCACGATGGCTGCTGTGAGTTTCTGAGTTGGCTTCTGCGAGGTCTTCTGGTTTCTTTTCGTCCTTGCTCGCCACAGTTATGGCCACCAAAATCAAGAAGATGAGGCTTCCAATGGTTGACATGGCGGTTTTGGACGCTGGGGTTCTTCTAAAAAAGAGCACAAAATATTCCAAAATCAGGCATTTAGATTGTCTTCTTCACTGCCAAGCCTGTATAATTTCATGTATACTTCTCACGCAGTGGCCTGTTCCATAACTTTATAGCGTGATGGTAACTTAATAGCTTTTTGCACACATTTCAATTCAAAATGCCAGCGTAGAAGCAAATTCCATTTGTTAGAACGACAAACTTGAATCGTGTTCAATAGCTTTTGTCAGAAAATATCTTTATCTGCTGATTGTAGCCTATTGTGTCACCTTAGAACATAGTTGCGAAAGTTTTAATTATTGAAGAATATTACTTCCAAAAATTGATAACGTTTAGAATCACTATCATTCATATAAGTAAGCAATACGCATTTCAACAATGTAATGCACCATACAATTTGATTTAGAGTTCTGTTTTTTTTTTTTTGTATGACTAGCCCTAATTCAATTTCTTCTTGCATTTTCAATCATAATTGAGAAAAATATGGCTAATTAGTTATTTTTGTATTTTCTAATATGATTTTTTACAGTAAGGATAAGTGTAAACGATTTTTAAAAAATGACTACTTAACTACATTCGAATTTTAAATCAAATGCTCCTGTATTTTTTTTAATCTTTTGACTAGCTTTATATATTGTAGTTCATTGATTAGAAAATGGTAATAAAAATGCATTTTCTAAGCAATTGTAAGCTCAATCGAATAAGTTTTTTTTTTGACAAGATATATATACTCGCTGACCCTCTCTAAAAAAAGCCCCGAAAAATAAATTGTTAGTTATACATCAGTAAAGAAAAATGTATGCTTTTTTGAAGGAAGAAAGTTCATAAGAACATAAATGTCACGCAAAAATCTACTAAATAAATTACTAAAATAAATAAGACATTCCACATCATGATAGTGATAAAACGCAACCAAACATATAAAATGTTCAAAGTTTAACTGTTACCTAAAGAAAATTTGAAAATTTCAAAGGCAAAACTTTGAAATCATTTTTTTAGAGAAGTATATCTCAACTCTTTTATGTGTCCAATCATGAAAATACATTTAACAAGGAATTAATTAAAAAAAAAACCTCGAAAACGAAATATTAAATGTGTTTTTTTTAGCTTTGTAGTTCATTTTTCCCTTCCAAATTCAGTACTCTATTGGTATATCATATTAGAGCTATATTTAATATGTTTGGTATAGTTCTTAAACGGATGAAAAATGATAATAAATTAATCGATGGATTTTATGACAATAACTCGGAAAAATGTTTCAAATTCCTAAACTACCAGTTATAAATTTTACACCTTGCTACGAAAAAAAATCTACCACCAAACTAAATCTACTCTATTATCTAAAACCCTTACATAACCAACTAACGTTTAAATGAACGATTTATAGTTTTCAGTTCAGTTATTTGTACCACTCATCTAATTGTATATAGTCATTAAATGAAATAATTAAAATAAAATTTCGTGATAAAATTTTTCGTCTCGGAAATCTGGTACAATTGGGTTAGCTCAGCACATAGCTGGAAAAATTAAGAATTTCCAAAACTTGTCTTGCACTGTTATCAATTGCATTTCAAAGATGTACAATCTTTTTGAGCAGTTAGCTGTACAAAAAATCTAAGAAAGGGTTACAGTTGCGGAAATTTGGTCTTGGTAATATTTGAAGGATTAAGTTCAATATGCTTAATTTGTTAATTTTGTAGTGTCTAACAGTTCGAAATTCTTTGACAATTCAATCCATTTGAAATTACGATTATATGTACACTTTTTTTTTTTGAATTCGTCATATTCTTTGTTTGCCAATTAAAAAATTGCGAATTTTCTTTTCAGTTCCGGTTATTTTCTAGTCGATTTCAAACTCTATTGCCATGTCTTCTTTCTTCCATCTCCATACTCTACTTCCATCCTGTCAATCATTCCTAAGATCTTGTCTGCCATGGACGGCCCCTCAGTTGCACCAAAACTCCGCCCCTTTTCATCTACAATAGGCACGCCTCCCTCGCCGTCCCTCGCAGCCATAGGAGGCATCATAGGGGGCATCATGGGTGGCATCATCATCATGGGCGGCATCATCATCATTGGGGGCATCATAGGTGGCATCATGGGTGGCATCATCATGTTCTTGTTCATTAGCATCATTAATATGCAAATGAGTGGGAGGAGACAAGCCAAAAGGGGCGTGATATCCTTCATTTGGGAATCTGGCTTCTTCTCTGATACGATGAGGACTTCGGGTTTCGGTTTCCAGCCCTCGTCGTAGCCACGCCCTGATGGGAGGACCGCGTGTGACGCCGCCCTTTGTAGGCTTGGCATCTTCAAGAAGGCGGAGCTAGGGGGCGTGGTTAGTTGATGAACGGTGGAAGAAGATAGAGCTGCCAGGAGTAGGAGAAGGAGGACCCATGGTTTGGGGATGGTCGCCATTTCTGTTCTTGTTCTATAAGAAAATCAGAAAAGATTCTTCTATAAGAGGAATCTTCTTCGAATGTCCATGTAAATACATTTTAAATATTCTCTAGGGTTTCTTCTCTAATTGCATGGTACGGTGGTGCTTCAGTATTCGAGAATGTCTTTCGATAGCAGTTGTTTCTAGTCAGTGGCGGATCTAGGATTTTTCTGAGGGAGGGGCGCACCCAAAAACTTGCCTGAAAACCCAACTATACTATCACAAAAGCTGGGACGCAACTAGAAAAAATTTCTGGGGGATGGGAAAGGGATTAAATTTTATCATTTTATTTTTTAATAATTTTTTTAATTAAAATTATTTTTAATTAACAATTTTATTTTTGATTTACATAATTTTTTAATTTAATTCTCCATGGTAAATACATATTTTTACTAGTATTTTTTTACTAATTACTATTTATGAACTAACAGTTTTTACTTTACCCAACTAACGTTTATATCGTTAAATAGATTATTGATGAATAATTGAAAAATAAGTGCAATAAATAGGGAAAAATCAATTAATGAGAAATTTCAGATGATGGAACACTCTTGTTTTCACTTTTCTATGTACTGGTTGCTTTGGTTTCACTCTAAAAATGACCCAAATAGATGAAGTAGATGATTGCAAGCTTTCTTTAACAAATGTTTTGAACAAGCAACAGCACAGCAAGAAGTTGACATCAGGTAGCTAACATATAAACTAGGTAAACAACAACTGTATATCTTGAAAATAGCATAGTTATTCGAAGTAACTAACCATTAAATTAAATACGACACGTAAAAGCTCAACAATAGAATAATCATATGATTTAATATTTTAAACTTCCCCGAAACTACTTAATATTTTTAGTTAATTTTAGGACGTCGTACAATACCACCTAGATTAGAAGGCCGGCGAACTAAATGCTTGACGTCATATTAGTGAACCGATTCTTTGGTTTTGACCAATGATCATTCGTGACTAGATCTTGTATTTGAATACATATTTAAGAAAGACGAATGAAGATGCGACGTCATCTTAAGATACAATATTATTGGTCAACAAATCGAAATTGGTCTACTAGTGTGACGTTTTGTTGCTTAGTTCTTTGGCCTTCTGATCTAGGTGGTATTGCGTCGTGCAGGCGCGAATCGCCGTTGTGAAAAACTATTAACGGACCGTGCAGCCAAAAAATGTTCGATGGTTAATCGTCTGTAGAGGGAGTGTGGTGATTTAATTTTGTCTAAATTTTTCTTTTAATTTTGTTTTAAATAATAAAAAAAAAACGGTCAACAAGTCTTGAGGAGGGGGCGCGCGCCCCCCGCGCCCCCTGGCTGGATCCGCCACTGTTTCTAGTCCATATTGCTTATCACTTTTTTTTTGGTAAGTAATCCAAAGTGAACAGATAAGAGTTAAAATGCAATCAGCACAAAATTTGTGCAATCGATGTAAAAAGGAAAAACACAAATTTTCATTTAAGAAGACGAATTATGCTATTTCGTTAACTGTTCTAACAGTACACGTACGTATGTAGTACAAGTACACATTAGATGATCCATCTTTTAAAAATAAGTATTATAAATTACAAACTCCGAGATGTGTCTTCTTTCATCAGCGTTTTAAAATAAAAAAAAAAGTTTATTTATATAAGATAACCAAGTAAAAAAACCTCAAATAGCGTCAGAAACATTTTAATATTTACCGATTCAAGCACATATTTTGAATTTAAAACCTCTTAAGAATGCAAGTGGCATTAACATTTGAATCCTATGTTAACCGCAGATAATGATTAACGACAAAAACTTAACAAAACCGTGTAAAAACCCAAACCACTCATTTTCTTCAGTATTTTTCCCAAGAAAAAAACATGGCTTTTGTTTATCACCTTGACCTATCAAAACAATTTTACCCACAAAAGATAAAATCAATTTACCCATTGCATTAACCCATTTTATTAAATTTGATAGGAAAAACATGTCATGAGGCGAAGTCTGAGGAAAACTAACTAAATTTCCTGGGGCGCCAGCAACGCTTAAAAACTCAGTTTAAAGACCTAACTACATACAACCGTTATTATACTAAAAATCACGCGAATGAAAAATGCGAACCAATAAAAAAAAATGTATTTAGTGATGTGCCTTTTCTGTACATACAGCCTTTTTATGCGCCCCCTACCCCTTTCAATGTCATCCACTAAAAGTATAACTTAACCCTCTAAATTATAAATATCAGATTTTTCCCACAGCCACAAACTTTTTTTTTTTGTTGTAAAATTTTAATTTTTTTATTTTTTAATATTTAAAGTATGGAGAAGTCATTGTAATCATCTGATGCAGAAATATTATTTTAAAAAACTAATGGAAATTAGTATTTCAGTTAAACATTTAAAATATAATTTCATGCAGTTAAGACAAGTTTACTTCTTCAGTCCATTTGATTATCTTTCAGATAGTTAATTGCTATAATAATATCAATTTTCTCTCTCTATATTAGTATTTATTTACTATTTATTTTGCTTTATAATATATAACTGACAATTTATTTTTTCGTTTCTTTTATAAAAGGGTCAAAAGCGAATTTACTATCTTGTCAAAAACTTTTTCGATTAAGCTTACATTTCATGACTTACGATGAAGTAGTATTTTTTGAACATCAAAATCACATCTTTACCTAATTTTGTCAAGATATCTTCAATTAGATTGCCTGAAGCAGGATTTGGGGCTCCTTGAAAATTAAAAGGATAAGCCCTGGGCCTCTAACAACTCTTCTGTAGTTGGGTATTGCCTTTTTATACACAAAAAAGTTTTTTATTTTCGAGTTACTAAGCTCTAACTTGTTTTAGAGACCCCCCTCCACCCTTCATATATTATTAACTAAATACATCAATTGTATGCAGTTTAGTTTCTAGAAATTAATATTACCATTATGGAAGAGTTAATAATTTTTGCAAAACATAAGTTATTATTATATTTGTTTTAATTTAAAGTTAAAAAGCAAGCAAGAGGTAAGAGAGTATTGTGGTGCTGCCACCTATTTGCTAACATCTGAACTAAACTGCTATGCGTATTTTTATGTTGCACAATATGGTTATTTAGATTTTTTTTTTAATGAAACTTAAATATATTTTGTTAACAATCATCAAGCACAAAATTAATAAAATGATTTAAAACTAATAATGTAATTAATAACACTTAACCCGTGGTTGATATTTAAATAAAAGTCAAAGGTGAAAATTTAAAAAGCGGAATCTATTTGTGGTCGTCAGAGTTCTATAATAATTACTAAAAGGCCGGATTTGTTTGAAAATCTGAAATATCTAAGCAATTTTGAAAATATTTTCTTCGCTTTTTTTTAAAGCTGGTTCTAACTATTTCATTACATTCCAACGCAACATAAACAAAAATTATTTGTAATGCTTAGTAATTACATTTAAAGACATAAATACAAGAACATTTTAGTCAAAAAAATTTCACCTCTCTATCAAAATGTTACACAATAGCATAAAAAAAAACTTCGTATACTTAAAAGTAAACATAAATTTATAAAACTAAAACGAGGATACAAAAGTAATTACTCGTCTACTAACTGTCAGTTTTTCGGTTAACACGTATTAGTTTTAAAAATTCATAAATATTCCAAAGTCATTATATTTTAAGCATTGAAGTAATTTTAAAAGCATTTAATTTATAAATACAGTTTAGTGTTTAAAAAAATTCTTTTGGGAATTCAAACTTTGAATTTTAACCCTTTCAATCCAAATGATGCTATTTGGCATCATCATGTTTCTGATCATAATTTAAAATAAATAATAGGGCTGACATCTATTGGGATTAATAAAAAATATTTTCTAATAGAGAAAAGTTTGAAGAATCGAATGATTTGCTTTTTGATATCATAAATAGCTATAGATGATCATAAAAAAAATCTAAAATGATGATGCCAAATTGTCATTGAGACTGAAAGGGTTAAATGCGTGCAGAGTGAAATTAAGTTTTTGCAAATTTGCTTATCTCTTAGATTGATCCCTACACAATGCTACTCCACAAAGACAACCTAAGGAGTTTGAATGGACGTCGCACTAGAGCTACTCGATGGCTACTTGCAACCAAATTAAGAAGAAACTGATGATGCATATAAATTCGTGAGTACTATTCAAAATTTAAACTACAAAAAATAATAATAAACTGTATACAAAATGTATTGGTACTTTTCTATATCTTAAGCGCAAATCTCGCTAAGCGAAATCTTTGGTGACAAACAGAATTTTCTGAATACAAAATACAGTATACACAGTTAATCCTTTTAATCCCAGTGATGCCATCTGGCATCATCATGTTTCTGATCATAATTAAAAAAAATATTAGGACTGGCATCTATTGCGATTCATAAGAAATATTTTCTAATAGAAAAGTTTGAATAATCGAATGATGTTATTTTTGATATCATAAATGGCTATAGACAAAAAGAATAAAAAATTACTCAAATGATGATGTCAAATTGTCATTGGGACTGAAAGGGTTTAACGTTAAAATTGCATGGAAATGTTTCGTTAAGCGGTGGTTGTACATTTTTTTTGGACATTTTTACTTGTGCCCGCGAAATGAGAAAAGTGCCAAAATATTTGATATTTAACTATATACATATTTTTTAATCAAGATTTTATAGTGCAATTCAATATGCTTTTACAGAATTCTATTGTGTAACTATGCATTTTAAAGTTTTATATCTATTAAATTTTACTCGCTTATATAGTAAATATGTAAAATAAAATTCATCAAAAGAAGATATTATACGCATAATTTTTCAACGAATTATAAAAAGCGATAACGTAAAGAAGTAAACACATCAATGTAATTCAAATCAAATAAATATCTTAATAAATATAAAAGGATACGGAAATTAAAGGGAGCAAACTTCACTTCACAGTTTAAAAAAATTAATTAAAAAAAATTCTACTTATTTTATCCCGTCTCTCGAAATACCATATCCGAAAAATCCGTAACCGTACCACACAAAAGTTACTGATAAGAACTGAACACGTTTATAAAAGCTGACTGTTGTTTCAATATAGTATTTTTAAATTCCTGAAAACTTTGAGCTATTGATCCGCAAAAAAAGTTACGCGGTCGTGTTTTTATTGACACGCAGGTGTATAGATAATTGCAATCGACACGAACAAGATAGTTGACCTGTTGGTGTTAAAACATGGGTTTTAGTGTTAAAATAATGTTTTACAAATTAGATTTGACAAATTATTTCTAAGTAGAAGTTAATTTTACTGGTTAACAAAATTATATTTTATTTATCCCTGAAAAAACTGCCCAATTAAAGATAAATAGTAAGAAAAAATTTTACGAAAAAAAATCGGTGGCCTTATAACTTTATAAATAAATAAAAGGATGATTTGAGTTTAGGAAAAATATTATTAAGTCCCACTATAAAGCGACTACTGAAATAATAAACTAAAAACAACTTTTCAGAGATTTTCTAAAGGAATATGTGATAATTGAGATATCCACAAAGAAAGATGTGGGATAGATATTGAATAATGTACTTTACAATTAACAAAAAATACAGGAAAAGGTCAAATAAATGAACATAAAATTTACGAAGATAAAATGTTAATGTATCATAAAAAGTAACCATGAAACTAATCAATTTACATTTCAATTTGGCATTTAATTCGAAGACCGCTGACTAAAAGAGCTATTCGAGGGAAAACCTTCATAAATAGAAAAATATTATGCAAGAAACCATATAAAAAATATATTAGCTAGTCTTAGATTATTTTAAAGCAGTATTTGATAGTGGAAAAATTACTTGACTCCGAAAATATCAATAAAAGCATAATACTGTTGCATAAAATAATATTCTTTTAGGATAACTACTCTAGTGATCGCCACAATTATTAACGAAATTGTCAAAGATAACATATTCAATTAGTAATGGACTAAACTTTTCTAAATTTTAACTACCCTGGGTCAAATTCTTCTTATTTATTTGAATTATTTATTGGGCCAAATTCTTTACCTAAAATCCAAAAGAATTTTCTTTTCAGATTAAGATGCAAAACTTATTACCCCTCTGACCTCACATTTAAGAAAACTTAAAAATTAAAAACATTGAAAAGATATTAAAAATGCAGATAATAGGCGTCTCTCGCGTCGTTACGAAACAATTTTAATCCTTTCTGTCCCAGTAATGCCATTTGGCCTCATCATGTTTCTGATCATGATTTAAAAAAAATAATAATAGGGTTCACATCTAGTTTGGTTAATAAAAAATATTTTCTATTCGAAAAAAGTTTGAAGAATCGAATGATGTGCATTTTGATATCATAAATGACTATAGACGATTAGAAAAAAATTCTTAAATGATGCCAAATTGTCATCGGGATTGAAAGGGATAAGAGATCTACATCTAGTGAAGATAACCAAATGAATATCTATCCCTTTAAAGTCCAATGAAATTGTTTGAAATTATTTTAGAAATCATCTAATTTGAATAATTTATAAATTTTACATTTCCGTGATAATAATAAGTAATCATATTTCTTAATGTTGGTAAATGGCTCTGGTGATTAAAAAGTTTAAGTTTAAGCATAAAAACTAAACGATCACTGGGGTAGTTACCTTTTTAAAAACAGAAAACATCCATTCTTACCTTGGTGTAAAAGTTCCAAGCTGTTCAGCTGTTAGCTCGAAATGTCGAGAACTGATGGAATCTTTGACCGACAGAGATCTTATATAAGATGGAACCTTCGAAAAAGTCAATGCTCAGGTCAAAAACTGCCCCTTTTCCTGGGACATTTATCACATACAAGAATATGGAGTGTTTTACAAAAGATTTCGAATAATTTTTTACAAAAGATTTCGAACAAAGGAATCATCTCCCGCCACGCTGTGGCGAATAATAGAACGGAGCACGCCATCTTTGTGGTTGGGACAAGAAATTCGAACTTCTCTCCGTTTCAGTGCTAACTTGAATAAATATTTATTTGACAAAGGGGAAGGAGGAGAGCATTTTTAATACTAGAAAACATTTTTAAATCCAATTTCCTCAAGAAATCCAACTTCCTCAATTGTAAGTTTTTAAAGTTCATTCAGTTAGTAGTTCTACTTCAACCAGAGGAGATCTATAGTAAGGCCCGTTTGGCCCGGGACTACACTCTTAAAACAAAAGAGTGAAATCTACTCCTATATAGGAGAAGTTCATTTTCGACACTGGAAAGGAGTGAAAAAGTACTCGGATTGAGTTAAAATAGATCGTTTGTTTTAAGAGTGTACGAATGATATTCATAAGAAAAATACATATTTGATACAACTTACATACGCCTAACTATTTACAACACCTAACTTTGTGTCTTCAAATAGCTCGAATTTTCATTTGTTTGAAAGCTCTGATGTCATCTTCGCCACTTGTCAGCAGTTCAAATTTCAAAGCGTAGGGGACTGTGGTGGAGATCCTGTGGGGGGTTTAACAATACAAAAGAGGGAAATCCACTCCTATAGGGGAAGTGCATTTTCGACTCTGGAAAGGAGTGAAAATTAACTCAGACAAAGTTAAAATAGCTCGTTTGCTTTTTGCTTTAAGACTGAACTTCAACCTGAGGAGATCTTTAAAGGCTAGTTTGGCCCGGGCCTAAATTGTTAATAAAAATTCCTGTAAAATAACGGGCCGGGAACTTCAGCAGAGATTCCAGTATTCCAGTCACACCTCGTTAAAAAACACACTAATACCCGTCATTTCCTATAACTATAGTCTGTCTATTTACTATGCGAACCTCTAAAAGACTTTCTTCCCCATCCCTTCGCCTTGGTTTTCTAGAAAACAGGGGGATCATTGCTTTTCTAAACCAAGCGCGTTTGAGGATCTGTTGTGAGGTTAACAATCCCAACAGTTCAAACCAGGGCCTGCTCTTCCATAAGGCCTGTTAGGCCCGGGCCTAGGGCCCCCAAATTTTAGGGGCCCCTAAATTTCAGTTTCCATTGTAGTAAATGCCGTAAATCGCCAAAATATCAGAAAACTAAAAAAAAATTCTGATACTTAACTGTTTTTTTCTTGGTTATGAATGAGAAATTGGCTTATCGGGATTTTTTTTCGATATTTATAAGGCAGCCAATAAAACCGTAGCAAAATTTGATACACAGTTCAATATTGCACCATCATTTTGGAAATCATACAAAACATTTTCCGTAAAGGGGCCCCCAAAATAGGTTAGTGCCTATAGTCCGGGTTTTCCTAGAGCAGGCCCTGGTTCAAACCCAAGTAGGGTGGGGGAAAAACACGCTTACGCAATTTCGAAGAAAGCCACATGGGAGGATGGGGGAGGAAAATGCTTTAGAGGCTCGCATTCTATATAGACAAGGTATAATACTCGTAGATGAGATAAAACGTAAAAATACGGGAATATTCCTAATATTCTAGCAGTTAAGGGATAAGGCGTAAGGCCGTTCTCCATCAAATAAATCTGTTGCCCATAAAAATTGAAGGAAAAATCATCGGAAATTTACAGTTTATTTTATACAGTGTTGCCACCAAGTTTTAGAGGCCCCAAAGTATTAATTTTTATTATGCTAAATGCCGTAGAACCAAATTTACAAAAATTTCGGTAAGTTTTAAAATTGTATGGCACATCACTTGGTTTTAGCTTGACTTTGACCTAACGCGATTTGGTTCGATTAAACTGATGAAATGGTAGAAAAAAATTATACATAGGCCAACTAGCACCATCATTACAAGGAATCATACACAACATTTTCCGTAAAGGGGCCCCCAAAAATTGTTGTGCCTATAGTCTGAGATTTCCTAGATCAGGACCTAGTCATAATAGCCCTCGTGTAGCTCTAGTGCGAAGATAATTCAAACCTAACCAGGACCTAGTCATAGAGTAACTTCCCCAAATAATCATCACCTAATGAGTTCCAAAAATTCCCATTTTTGCATTTTAGAAAATATATTTCCACTTCATTGTTGTATTTTCCAGTGAGGAACGATTTTCGGCGACGTCGCGTCGTTAGATGCATAGTCAGGGGATTTCCAGCGACATTTATTGGAGTACTTTTTACTCATTCTCCAATTATCCGAAGCAGTGTTGATCAGCCAAATTTCAGATTTAAAAATAAAATCACCTGGCATTCTGTTACTATTCGTCTGGATTGGATGTCATGCCTATTTTTTTTTTTTTTTTTTTTGACCGATCAAAAATGCTAATAAAAATTGGCATGACAATATCTTAATCCACAAACTTATAAAATGATATCTATTTTATAGATTCCAATGAAAGTTGAAGGAAAAAGTTATAACTCGAAATGCCAAAAGGATTTTACTCCCTTGATTTTGGTAGATAACGACCGAAAGTAGAGCTACACGATCTCACAGCCTGTATCATTTTTTTTTCTGTTCTCAAACTCTTTAGTCTGTAACCTCGAATTAAACCCTGAAGTTGCTCTTAAAAACTGTTTAACAACTTCAACTACTTAATAAATTGCCTATATTTAGAAACCTTAAACTTTGTTTATTAACATTACTCTGCAATTAGGTGGCAGGGGAGCCCAGTCGGATAGGCACTAGCCTAGCATGCGAAAGGTCCCAGGTTCGGGTCCGGGCACCGCCAAAATAACTGCCGACCTATAAACGGCCCGTGCAGCTAAAAAAAATTTCCGACGAACAAAGACGCAAAGAACAAAGACCCGTGTAAGGGAGTGCACGTTAAATATCCTTCAAAGTACTAACGCAGCGAACGATGTCGCCCTTAACGGTTGCGTTGGGTGCCTATTCAGGTGTCGGCTCGTCACTTGACTGTGGTTCTAAAATACGGCGCTGGTGGCCAATAGCCCTCGTGTAGCTCTAGTGCGACGATAATTCAAACCTAACCTTACTCTGCAATTAAATTGCATTATTGTGTATTGAATGACTGAATATTTCATAACATAATGTAGAATTTGAATCCATAACTTTCCGGAACACTTCGGTGCTAAGGTTCACGGCGCTTTGTCACTGGACTTTTGACACCCGATATCGAGCTGTCTTGGGTCGTCTCCCCTCCACGGTGAACGGTCCCGTGAGCGGACATTGACGAACCAGCAGGGGGGTCACTGATCGGCAGGTCATCTTCCTGCGACCGTGAATGTGTACTCGGCTCATCCGCACGCGAGCACTCGGACAAAATACTTATGTCGACTTTTAAGGGGATACGGTACCACTTTTAAAAAATTAATAATTTTGACATATTCACAATTAAATTGATGGTGTTCAAACTGTATGAAAAAAGAATGACAAAAAAAAATTAAAATTTAATTAACTTTTTAAATTATTTAAAAAAATTATAACTTTTTAAAATATTTAGGGCATTTTTAAATACAAATATTTTAACACAATTTTTTCCTCGTATACTTTAAACTGTTTTACATAAGAAACACTATCGTATTAGTAAGAAATACTACTACTTATTAGTAAGAATTGGCATCCAATTTTGGTTTGTCTTCAGTAGTTGTTTCATAGAAAAATATTTATTTAGAAAATCCCTTTCTATTTCAGCATATTTCAAATTTTCGACTTAAGGTAGGCGAATACCCAAAATTCGAAAATTTTTACTATTACTTTAATCTTTTCAAAATTTGGTACAGTAATTTCAAATATAATGAATAATACGATTTAGGCATTTTTTTTAAATTTAATATAATTTATTTATTTTAAACGGTGTTTTTCACCTAAAAAAAGAGGTTTACGCTAACAAGTCTGTCACATTAAATTTTTGTCCTATAAACATTAATTATGTGTTAAATTCTTCGTTTTGAACTGATGCATGCAATGACCCTCTAGAGTTACATACAAATTACAAGAAAATAAGTCATTAAGAAAAATTTCATAAATTAGCCACTTAGACATTTTTTAAAAAAAAAACTTATGAATTTACACCAGATGTTAGAGGTTCATGGCACATATATATATTAAATAGCATCTGTAAAAATTTTCAGGTAAATTAATGTAAAACTTTTTATACTAGAACTGTTGGCATAAACCCCTTTTTTTAGGTGAAAAACACAGTTTAAAATAAATCAATTATATTTTTAAAAAAAATCCCAAAAAGCATTGTTCATTATATTTGAAATCACTATGCCAAATTTGGAAAAGATTAAAGTAATAGTAAAAATTTTGGAATTTTGGGTATTCGCCTACGTTAAGGGGATACGGTACCCAAAGCATTATTTCTAGAAATAATAATGTAAACTTGTAAATTATAATGGTTTTATATAATATTCACTCGAAATAAACTGTGTACTCGGCACATCCTCACGCGAACACTCTGACAAAATACTTGTGTTGACTTTTAAGGGGAAACGGTAACACTTTAAAAAAAATAATAATTTTGACATATTCACAATTAAATTGATGTTGTTCAAACTGTATTTAAAAACAATATGACAAAACAATTAAAAATTAATTTTACTTTTTAAATTATTTTTAAGAAAGAATTAACTTTTTTTTAAATGCTAAGGGCTTTTTTAAATACAAATATTTTAACACAATTTTTTCCTCATATACTTTAAACTGTTTTACATAAGAAACACTATCGTATTAGTAAGAAATACTAGTATGTATTAGTAAGACAGCATCCAAATTTGATTTATCTTCAGTAGTTGTTTCATAGAAAAATATTTAGGTAGAAAATCCCTAATTATTTCAGCATATTTGAAAAATTTCGACTTGAGTATTTTTTTATTAAAAAAAAGGTACATTTGAAAAAATTTTTAATACCAATTCTTAATAATAACATATTTGATAGACTGCATACAAAATTTATTGCACTTTTATAAATAATTTTTTTTAAAAAAAGCCTTATAGCGCTTTGAAAAACTTGTCATCAAGAAGAAATGAACTCCATAAAATAGTTATTTAAGAAACTAGTGTCGAAAATAATATTTTACTAAGCGAGTGGTTTTATTTCACGAGACCTTGTCTCGTGAAATAATGACAAGAGCTTAATAAAGTATTATTTGGCACGTGCTTACTTACAATATTTTCTTATAATAACGTGCAAAAAGTATTTCTACCATTGAGTGATTTTCATGACATCATTTAGTTTCCATGGTGATATTTGAAAATGCAAAGTAGTAAAAGAAAAGTTGTGTAAAATAATTTGTTTGACATGAAATTTGTGTTCTTGCTTTTGCCTTGTTTAATTTCCTTTAATAATTTTAGTAGTACTTGCAGTTTCCATGGTGCAGTTTCTATGGTTTCCAATGATATTAGAAAATGCAAAAGCAATGAACTAATAGAAATAAATAAGTGAGTTTCATGACATCATTAGTTTCCATGGATATATTCATAACATTGTTTTTTTTTCTACCAATCAGATACTCTTATTTACTTTAACGCACTAGTGCCGAAAGTTGTTCTTTCGGCACTGTCTGTGACGTAAGCACGTAAAGTATCATTTTCACAACGATTTATGAATGAATATGAAATGAAAAAAGTTAACTTTTTTGCACGTTGTTATAAAAAACACATTTAAAGTTTTCATCCGTTTCATTTTTATCCTACCTTATTTCAAAAAAAAAAAAAATGTTGACACCAGGTCGCAAAACGCTAATCGACAAAAATGTAATAAAAAGTGTTGTTTTGAATTTATCCATTAAAAAAAACTGTTGTAATTATGCATCACTGTTAATGATAAAACTTTGCAAAATATAAGATCCAATTGGATTTTATGCTTTAAGTTTGTCCGGAATTTTATCGATACTTTCCTAAATTATTCCTCATATAAAGCAATTTATGTAAAAAGAACTGCTCTTTTTAAAAGAATAGGAGCGGAGAGCAACTGCTCTTCTAAAGAGCATAAATATAAAATCTGTACTACTCTGCCTTTATTTTGGCATGCTCTGTTTTTTTTTAAACATTGATTTATGTTATCCTGGTAAATGCCAAGGGCCAATTTCCTGAATCTCGTCGCTGTTGATGCAAAAGTTGCATTAAAAAATTGTCGACCAACAACAGGCCAGATCAGGCGCGCAGCCAGGATTTTTTCAAGGTGGGGGCTCAACTTTAGAAAGGGCACTTTTACACGAATGAATTAATTTTTTTTTAAATTAAGTATTATCTTTTTTTAATTAAGTACAGCTGGGGAAAAAAAAAACGCTCCACCCCACGTTTCTCAGCTGCTATTGGACAAGGAACTTTGTGAAAGGTGTCATTTTTCAGGAAATAGCGTAAGGAACTGAGAACTGGCAACAAAAAGTGTATAAGGGGTCGTCTACATATTAAAATGTGTACCAACTTTGAAAATTCGAATGACAACACCCAATTTTTTTTACATGAAAATGTTCAGCATCTTCAAAATACCCCATGTGTAAAAAAGAATTATTTACTTTGCATTATTTGCTAAGCTATAAGCATTCAAAGTTGAACGCCCATAATGTTAAAAAAGTTTCATAAACTTTTATTCATATCTCCACAAATAAAAGGAGTTTAAGAAAGTTTTTTTTTCATTATATACTTCTTAATCTTCCAAAAACAAATCACACAAGTTTTTTCATCAATTTTTCAGTTTTAATAATTTTTTATTTAAATTTAAATAATAAAAAATAAAACATGAATAGCAACCCCAAATTTTTTTTACATAAATCGATAAAGTAGATCAAGTAGAACCAAAATCCCAAATTTTTTAATTCAAAAACAATTATTTGCCGAGTTATTGTAAAAAAACTGAAAAAGACGAATTTTAGGGATCGTGTAAAAAATTACTTGGCGAATTCGATCCTAACTTGCATTATCGTTTGGTGATTGAAAAGCATTTGATGATAAATGTTTATTCAAATTATTGATGTCTGAAAAAAATCTAAAAATCTTTTCTTATTTCAAGTGCATGCAATGTATTTTGTTTGTCGAATTAACTTTAAATTATATCGATTACTATGTTTTTAAATATGTGTTATTTTCAATACAATTTCAAGAAGTGAGTATCAAAAATAAATATGCTAAAATATAATTGGAATTCGGTTTTCAGTACATTTTATTGTTACCACATTGCTTATTTAAAATTATTAGTGCCCACTTTCCTTGATTATAAATCATTGCCCAATCATTCTGAATAATTTTATTTTGCTTTCCTTAAATATCGTGTTAAGGTTGCGACCCTCGTTTTGAAATACGTGGTTTATATTACCGATAAAGGGCGACAAATTTTTAACAAACTTTTTGCAGCAATATTGATGAAACAAAAATTTGCATAAAAAAAGTGAAACATTAATGCAATAATCATGTTAGTCAATGTGATTATAACTAATCGCATTTGAAAATCTGTTCGTTATAAATAACCGTATATGCGACTTAAATTAAAATTAAAACTTTTATCTTCTAGTCTTTATTTTATTTCTGAATTTATAATTTCAAAATAAAAAAAACATTAAAAAAATCACAATATTAGTGAAGAAAGTTAAATTCTAGCATCCGTTTTCGAGATTATGTTAACCCAGTTCGTTTGTTGTTTTGAAAAGACGCAACCCAAATATTACTGTTTTCACTTGAGAGATTTCCCCCTAAACGAGTTTAAAATTAATGCTTTAATATCTCAGCAAATAATGCAAACTAGATAATACTTTTTTATACATGGGGTATTTTGAAGGTGCTGAACATTTTTATGTAAAAAAAATTGGGTGTTGCCATTGGAATTTTCAAAGTTGGTACTCATTTTAATATGTAGACGACCCCTTATGCATTTTTTGTTGCCATTTCTAAATTCCTTACGCTATTTCCTGAAAAATGACACCTTTCATAAAGTTCCTTGACTAATAGCAGCCGAGAAACGAAGGGTGGAGCGTTTTTTTTTCCCCAGCTGTACTAAATTTACAATTATGTTTGACAAACAAGAATGCTGAATTTTTAAGTAAGTGAGAGGTTGATAAAAATTTCCTGAAATAACTAAAATTAAATTAATTCTGAAAATTGGCACAAAAAAAGTTCATACACTGGAATCGGAAAAGTAGGGAAAATTATCAAAAACAAAAAAATCAACTTTTGTGAAACTGGGTGAAAAGGAATAAACTATTTAAAACCAATTATCTGATATCTGTCGTTTTTTGACATACGATTCTGAAATTTTTGACAGTGATTCTTTTAAAACATGTCTATCTAACCCTTTTCGACCAGCGGGCAGGTGGCGCTGATTTCAAATTATGAAACTAAATTCGGAGTTTTATCAAAAAAAAAATGCGTTAAAAAGCATCAATGCCAGAAACTCCTTTTAGTCCAGGCAACGAAGGCTGAAAAAAGGGTCTAGAGGGAAAGTTTTGGAACACAATTTTTGACTTCAGAACTTTGTTTAGACTAGTTAGGAGGTAAACATATCAAAAGTCCCCGCCCCTAGCCCCTGTGCTAAAGGGGGGAGGGGGGGTTGAATGTCCCATTTTTCGGTTTTTCGCTTATATCTCGAAAACTATGAGTTATAACTGTATAATTATATTGCACAAAATGAAAGCTGATTAAATTTGCTACAAGTTGCACCCCTCAAGTGTTTTAATATCTTGTATAGTTTTCGAGATATCCGCTCTTGAAAGTCAGTAATTTTGGAGAAAACACTTCTCCCCCCACATTTCCCCCCTTTTTTGACCGGATAACTCTTCAATAATGCACCGAAACACTAAATTTTGGTCCTAGATTGGTAGAGAATTTAATTCTTTTCAATAATATATCTTATTTTACTATTTTATCTATTTTCCTTCAAATTTTAAAGCGGTTCCAGTGTTGAGTGAAGATTGTACTGAAAGTCCCATAGAGCTAATGCATAAGTTTTGAAATCGCAACTTTTGGAAAACAATTTATTTGCCATGTTATTCCATTTTCACAAGGTATTAGAATCATCATAACATCAATTTAACACAAAATTGAAAAGAAAATAACATCCGGTTATTTAATTATTAATTAATAAAGTTTTAAAATAGTGGCGCCATCTGCTGTATATGTTTGAAATTTTAAAACTTCAAAAATATATAATTAAATAACTAGATAATATTTTCGTTTCAAATTTGTTTCATTTCGATGTTATGTTGATTCCCGTACCTGGACAAAAAGGGCTAACATGGCAAAGCAATACATCTGTGGAAGTTGTTATTGCAAAACTAATGCATTAGCTCTATCGGACTGACAACCCCTCTTATGTACACTTATTCTATACTGAACGTCTAAATAAAACTGATACTCATTTTGTAGGCACGTTGTTACTTTAATATTTTATCTATTTTATTTCGTTCGTCAAACACCAGCGGGAAAACTGTCAGATGCTATTCATGTTCTTCATCTTCGGAGTCAATTTGAGGGACCCCATTGATGCTGTTCCAATAGTAAGTTTGGCATGCTCTAGGACCTTTGAGGCTTGCTATATTTGCTGCTACACTTGAGCTGGCACAGTCTTTCTTACATCATCCGAACATAATTTTCAGAACATCGTCAGGTGCTGCTGCTGACTCACTGTGCACTGGGACCAGCAGAAGAGCTATCGAATCAAGAAGTCGCAGTCGGTTGATATCCTTTTCACTGAAGATACCAAGATAAACGTCAAACAAGATGATTTTCTGTCGAACAATTTAAATAAAATGGTCTCATCAACATACTTAAGGTGTAGCTTGAGGACAATTGAATGTAGGACCCTTCGAGCAGAAAGGGATGTGGACGTTCTGATACGGCATACGGCTGTGATAATGTCGGAAATGACACAATTACTTATTTTGCTGGCACGTTGTTATACTTTAATATTTTGTGTCGACCTTACAGTCCTCTTGATGGCTATAGCTGATGTGCATAAGGACATCGGTTTCAGAGACCCTGGACGTGGGAAGACAAAGGAATTTTTATTCTCATCCCAAGAGTTACAGCAACTGGGTTTAGGACGTGCTATTTTTGCAAACACAATAGCTGGATGCGACACTACATCTTTCACACTTCGAAAAAGAGGGATCGCATTTGTGAAGTTGTGTACGAAGTCGTCAGTGGTTTAGAAAGCAGCAGCGGTCTTTTCATACCCTTCCTTAACCACATATCAGGTACAAAAGGCAGGCAATACCTGCATCTTGAGGTGTTATGGGGCTCCAACGAAAGATTCCTTCCCCAATGCCACAGGTATAATTCACTCTTGAAATCCGGAGCCGCCATCAAGCCTGATATATCGCCTTCTTCCCACCGAGGAAGCAGTAAAACAGTATTTCCTCTGAATATTACACCAAGATGAGCTGTGGCTGGGAACTGACCTGCCTCCTCTTTTGTATGATTGGAAGATTGAGAATAACTGCCTGATGGTCAAAGTGCACAGTGAGTTAGCAGCAGCAACTGACAATATTATGAAAATAATTTTCTGCAGAAACATGAAAGTCTGTGCCAGCTTAAACTGTAGCTGTAAAAAAGTTCAAACTGTAGCTGTCTCAAATGTTCCTCAGAATGCCAAAATTCCCAGGGGACTAGCCTCAAAAGGGTCTCTCAAGTTGACTCCGAAGATGAAGAAGAACAGGGGGATCATCTGACCGTTTTCCCACTGGTGTTTGACGAATGAAATAAAATAGATAATACATTAAAGTAACAACGTGCCTACAAAATGAGTATCAGTGTTATTTAGACGTTCAGTATAGAATAAGTGTACATAAGAGGGGTTGTCAGTCCGATAGAGCTAATGCATTAGTTTTGGAATAACAACTTCCACAGATGTATTGCTTTGCCATGTTAGCCCTTTTTATCCAGGTGCGGATATCAACATAACATCGAAATGAAACAAATTTGAAACAAAAATATTATCTAGTTATTTAATTATATATTTTTGAAGTTTTAAAATTTCAAACATATACAGCAGATGGCGCCACTATTTTAAAACTTAATTAATTAATAATTAAATAACCAGATGTTATTTTCTTTTCAATTTTGCGTTAAATTGATATTATGATGATTCTAATACCTTGTGAAAATGGAATAACATGGCAAATAAATTGTTTTCCAAAAGTTGCGATTTCAAAACTTATGCATTAGCTCTATGGGACTTTCAGTACAATCTTCACTCAACACTGGAACCGCTTTAAAATTTGAAGGAAAATAGATAAAATAATAAAATAACATATATTATTGAAAAGAATTAAATTCTCTACCAATCTAGGGCCAAAATTTAGTGTTTCGGTGCATTATTGAAGAGTTATCCGGTCAAAAAAGAGGGAAAATGTGGGGGGAGAAGTGTTTTCTCCAAAATTACTGACTTTCAAGAGCGGATATCTCGAAAACTATACAAGATATTAAAACACTTGAGGGGTGCAGCTTGTAGCAAATTTAATCAGCTTTCATTTTGTGTAATACAATTATATAGCTAGAACTCATAGTTTTCGAGATATAAGCGAAAAACCGAAAAATGGGACATTCAACCCCCCCTCCCCCCTTTAGCACAGGGGCTAGGGGCGGGGACTTTTGATATGTTTACCTCTTAACTAGTCTAAACAAAGTTCTGAAGTCAAAAATTGTGTTCCAAAACTTTCCCTCTAGAACTCTTCGTTGCCTGGACTATTTAAAACAAAGTACTTTTTTTATTCAAATAACGAATGGTACAAGTCAGTTGCTTCGGTATGGAAATTTTTGAAGAGCTTGAACATTCTCTTTAATATCCGCACAATCGTGCGAGCCCGGTCGGAAAGGGATAAGTTAAGTTAGTTACAAATTCGTTCATCTATCTAGAAATCCTACGAATTCCAAAAGCTATGGGATAAAACAAAAATTTAAAAGTTGCCATTTCCGTCAATTGTTAATAACAAACCCTCCCCGTCCAAAGATATACATTAAAATTTAAAAGCACGTTTCAAGTTTCAAATTTAAAAAATTATGAACGATAAGCAGTTTCTTCTTTTTCTTTTTATTATTATTTAGCGATCACTAATGATTCAAAATAAATGCATGTAATTGTTTGCCTGAAATAAATCTATTTTGTGGGCTTCAAAATAGAAATGGATATAACCCAAGTTACATATTTTTTCGGTTTATCAAAATTCACAAATAAAGAATGATATAGCAATACGTAGCACTACCCAAACTCTTGTTATTATTTATCAAACTGCAAAATTCGGTTCCGTTTATTTTACTTAGTGCAATTTTATGTATTATTTTTCCAATGTCAGCCTTCCTATTCTTGTGAATGGAGATTAGTACCAAATTTCATAAACGTTCCTCTTCCATCGTAGAACGCATGTAAAACTTTGGACGCATTAGTGCGAAAAGTCATTTCAGATTTTGCTGTAGTTACTTTTAGAACACAAAAATATTTCATAATTTTCGCAATGTTTGGGAAAATGATATTTGTTTCAGATATTTGTCACTCAAAGTTTCAATCGCTGATGTTGACATTTGAGATTCGACAATTCTTTCCCACTTTTTATTTCTAAGATCAACTTCACTCATAATAATTAAAAGAATCGCTGCTCAAATCACTCGAACAAAATACCACAGCCCCACTTATATCATCAAAAGTAGCCTTATTACAGTAACATGGAAGTAAAGACTGAACATTTTTTAATGAAATAGCCATACTACCTTCAAACCTCCTTTCCTGCTAACTAAATATTTGGTCTATGTATGGAATAAATAAAGATATACTGTAATATGATTCGGCAGTTTCAGTAGGTTGAGTTTTCCTAATTTTTTGCCGTTTGGCCATTCGATTAGGTTAGGTTTGAATTATCGTCGCACTAGAGCTACACGAGGGCTATTAGCGACGGGCGTCGTATTTTAGAACCACAGTCAAGTGACGAGCCGACACCTGAATGGGCACCCAACGCAACCGTTAAAGGCGACATCGTACGCAGCGTTAGGACTTTAAAGGATATTTAACGTGCACTCCCTTACACGGGGTATTATTCGTTGGCCATTCGGAGAACATTGATTTCAAAATCGCGTTTTAAAGTAATTGCTTCTACCTTTTAAAGATAGATGAAATAAAAAGTTTCTAATGCCTTTTCGCTAATGTCTAAAAAACACGTTTAAAATCTTTCATTAGTTCTACAGCCTGAATACGTTCTAGAGACTTCAGTTATATAAGCCTAGAAACAAGCAAAAGCAACTTTTTGCATGACAATGTATCACATGATTCATTTTGGAAACTGAACATGAGCAACGTTTTTGGCTCCTTTTTTTTTCAAGAAAATTGTGCCAATTGACTTTGTATTTCATTAAATCACATTTTATAAAATTACAGAAATTCGGGAACATTAATTTGGACAAAAGGGCACTTTGTCACATTCAGGGAGGGGGCTCGAGCCCCCCGAGCCCCCTCCCTGGCTGCGCGCCTGGGCCAGATTTTATTTAGCCGGTATATTTATACCGGTCCAGGTGCTAGCCAAGGTTAAGTGTGGCTGTTGTGTAACTAATCAAAGCTCTGCAACAAAAAAGTAATTCCTGTTCAGACATCCTTTACATTTTCACCGGACTCGTTAAATAATAGTATTTGATTTATGTCACCAGCACTTAATTTTATCACAAGATTTTAATCGTTAGCATTAATCCACTGTGTAGATCAAGCATTCATACAAACCAAACCTAAGTTCCTTTGTTCCAGTTTGATTTATAACTTTTAAAACTTAGATCTCTGAGATGGCAACTGTCTGTAACTGCCAAAAAATATTGTTTGTTTACAAGTTTCATTAATTTTCCATTTCCTTCAAGATCGCGATTCTTCCCCGTAAATTAATGCCGATCACCTTTCTTTAATGTTGTAAGGAAGTCAAGACTTGCAAAATAATAAAGGTAAAAAAGTAAACAATGATTTTTATTGTTTAAAATAAAACTTTTTAAGTTCGCTTGTTTTTGTAGTTTATTGAAAAGATCTGCATAATAAGATCACCCACGTCATATTTAATTAGTGTATTTGCCTATAATTATCGTATTTCCTTTTGTTTCTTGGTAAATATTGATCGTTTTCTTTTCTGAGATGATATGCAATATTAAAATTGTCAGTACTAAGGAATTTCCATAAAATTCATTAACAATATGATCAAAACAAAACTGTTTTTTTTTCGGGCCAAATCTTAAATTGACTTTCTAAACTTAATATTTTATATATATTTTTAAAATATTAATATTATTATGGGGTTTTATGAATCTATTATTCTGACTAAATTTAATTTATTATTTATATTTTTTTCTAATAAAGTTTTATAACTTTGGTTTTGGTTAGATAAAGTAAAGCTAATATGTATGTTATTAAAACAAGTGTACCTAAACAACTATGTACCTTTTATATTTTTGAAACAAGTGCATATTGTTATACATACTTAGAAAGCCAATTACTTTTACACAAAATATTATTGCTATTATTAAAAGTTTAAAGTAATCTTCAACACTGTAGCAGGGCTCGAAAATTATATTGCCCGACATGCCCGGGGCATGTAAAAATTCCAACCGGGCACATATTTTTTCGCCTAACATGCCCTACCGGGCATGTAAAAATTTCATCAAAAATATTTTATCCATAAATTTATAAAAACATTTTGCATTTTAATAAATCCCCAACATATCCATTCGTTGCTTCTTGAAAATTGATAATTTTAATCTTAAGTCGAAATTAGTTACCTCACAATGTTGTCATTATGGCATCACATAGAAATTCTTCATCAATAAAATTCTGGTGGGAGCCGGGAAATGTCACCACTTTCTACGAATTTCTTGTTACTTTGACAAGGTTTCTTAAGGTATAATAGTTTGATATATATTTAATTAATATTGATAAAACCTGGAATTTTCTGTAAATTCTCCGGGAAAACCTAGAAAAGTCAGATAATTTGGTTTTCCAACTTACATAATGAAACAGTTTATTTCGTGAAATAAGTATACTGCTTACAAAAAATTTTACTCGTCCAATCATGCATTTTAGTTCCAGCTTTTGTTATTTTTGCCTAACTCATGCCTGGGTACAACTTTCTTCCCCCCTCCCCCTTTCGCTCGGCCTGAGCTTGGGCATGTTGAAGTTTTATTTGGGCACGTATTTCTAAGACTAACATGCCCGACAGGGCGTGTAAAAATTTTGAGATTTTTCTAGCTCTGCACTGTAGGTATTTTACTTCAAGTGTTATTTATAAAGTATTTTTTTTTGAGTGATTTTATTAAAGTTTTTTTCTTAACAGGTGCAGAACACAGTTGTCAGAGTCAAAATGCTGTTAGCGTATTTACTACAAATTTGATGAAATCAAATAAATACCTAATGGTAAAGTTCTTATTCATTGAATTATTTTGAATAATTTATTACGTATTTTATTTAAAACTACAGGAGGTGTTCTTCCTACTAAGTGAAATATTGTTTAAAGCAATTTATTTTGTAATGGTTCAAAACTTACAGGTTGTGCTGGGAAAATACTTAATAAGTTGTACTTAGACAGCCCAACCACATTACTTCAGTGATTAAATTTCCTTGTAAATTTATGTAATGTTCTTTTCCCTGTCATTTAATTCTTTAGTGTTTCGGTTTGTTTTGCCTGTAGGTTTGGCTATTATTCAAAAAAAAATATTATGGATGGTACATATTTAAATTTAAGAGTTTTCTTAGATTTAAAGAGAGCTGGCAACTAGCTGTAATTCAGTGTTGTGTATGGGTTGAAGCTTATTCTACAGTAGACGCCGCTTAATGTGATCACATCAGGACGAACGGGATTTGATAACAATAACCGATTGATCACAATATACGAAAAAGAGTTCAAAATAAAAAAAATTACTTTAACAAACGCATTAAATTAAAAATCAATTTTAAATTAGGAGTTGTTGCTGTAAAACTCTATGGAATTTAATAGAAATTAATGCACACTATTGAAAAAGAATTATTAGTGAGTATGCTTACGTATTGAATGATGAACTGCAGAAAACAATGCAAAATACAAAAGGTTAATTAATAACAGAAAAATAAGTCATCAATTATCGATTGTTTAGCATCCTTTCGAAGCAAGTCATTTACGAATCGCTCATAATCATAACGCTTATGAAAGTGTTTCGCATCGGCTTTGTTTTGCACACCTAGTTATAAGATTCGAAGTGCCTCCCTCATCTGAGCAGGCGTCGGAATTTTGTCCCCGATATAGCACTTTTGGGTTCATCAGAATATTGTGACGAAGCTTGATCTTTGACACATACGGCTTCGCAAATGTAATCATCAGTAACCGAAGTAGAAGTCACAACCTTCTCGTCGATCTCCATCCATGCTTCAAAATCCTCAGCATTCATATCGGGTTTTTTCGGGAAATGTACATGTAAACTGATAACAATAAACGAACATTTGATTACAATAAACGATGATTTTTCAATGTATTTTTATATAAGAGGACGGGACTAAGCGATTTAGAAAACATTAAACGATTGATAACATTAACCGTGATCACATTAAGCGGCGTCTACTGTATCAGGAATCTCTATCACTCTCTAGAATATTTTATCTAGTAATGCTTATTTTATTAAAAATCTTAAGCATATTCTTTTTAACTAATTCTATATCAGAGTCATGTTTGTATTTTCATATTAAAATCTCGTACCTGTTTTTTTAACTATTCCAAATATAGGATGCTAAGCATTAATCGTGCCCATCTTGTCTTCTCTCAGGTTTGAGTTTCGCTGCTGCCGAGCGCAGCCTTGTAATTCTTAGGGCCAGGTGAGTGAGCCCATGGAGTAAAGATCGCTTTATGACTCCCCACCAATCAGCCAAAGCCAATGCTGCCTCTCTTCTGCTCCCCACCACCGTTTACAGCGACCAAAGGTAAGCTGTTTTTTGGACAATAAATTGCAAAACTTTGCAGGGACAATATTTGGGAAGTGGTTAGTTTGATCCTGACCAATTTTTTAATATATTTTTTTTAAGTATCTTTATTGCGTGGTAATGACTTTTTGAATTTAGATCCATATAAAATCATCTCATATTTGGATTAATTTCTTACTGGGAAAGGTTTTGAAGTTTTCAAAAGTCGGGTCAGTAACCTGCATAGATATCATAGTTAAAGTATTAGATTGGCAGATCAGGTCTGGGGCGCAACTAGAAAAAAATTCTGGGGGGGTTTTCGATTTTTTTAATACTATTTTTTAATTAAAATAATTTTTAATCAAAAAAATATTTAATCAAAATAATTTTAATTGAAAATATTTAATTTAAAGAAAATTAATTAAAATGTTTAATTAAAATTATTTTTTAATAAACATTGTTTCCATTAAAATTATTTTAATTACAAATATTTTTAAGTAAAATTATTTCTTAATTTTAAAATTCTCCAAAGAATGAAATATTTTTACTATTATTATTTTTTTACTAATTACTTATTTTCGAAAAAATATTACCTTTTATTTAACATAGTAAGTTTTTTTATAACAACGTGCAAAAAAGTTCACTCTTTTATGTCATATTCATTCATAAATCGTTACGAAAATGACACTTTACGTGCTTACGTCACAGACAGTGCCGAAAGTAAGACTTTTGGTACTAGTGCGGTGAAAGTAAATAAGTAAATAAGAAAGTAATATCTGATTGGTAGAAAAACAAAATAAGGTCATGAATATCTCCATGGAAACTAAATGGTCATGAAAGTCACTTATTTTTATGTTTACTACTTTTGCAATTTCTAATATCTCCATGGAAACTACATTGTACAACAAAAATTATTAAAGGAAAGGACCATTTTTGAAGATGCAAAGTAGCTTACATATAAACAAGGCAAACAATGATTTATATTTTGAAAAGTATTTTGCAGAAACTAATAAATTAAATATAACATGCTAAAGCTCACCAATAAAACAATTAATTAATTTAATATTTTAAACTGAAACCAAAAGCTGATTCATATTTTAATTCATTTCACAACATCGTACAGGCGCGAAGGACCGATGTGAAATAATTTCAAAATTGCGTGCATTTATGTCGGTAAAAATAACAACTCATTTTCATAAGACATGGTTTAAATATTGAACAGCAATTAAAATTAAAAGAAAACAGAACTAAACAGCTCTTCCTAGAATTGTATCAATCACTATGACAAAACAGTAAAAAGAGGGGGGGGAAACTAAGTTCCTTACAATCCAGAAGTGCTGATCGGCCCAGAGCTAAAGATGCCCCCCCCCCCCCCCCTCTTTAAAAAGCGGCCCCGATTGCTTCCCTTAATTTTTATATTAATGTGTGGAAAACTCCTTTCGCATAGTTTTTTTTTAGAGTAACATATTTGGACATTAATAAACAAATCAACAGATAAATCATTTTGCAATGTTTACAGCGATTGTTCCACTTAAACAGTTACTTTTTTTTTTATATATTAAAATGAAACAAGATTCTTACCAAAAACTTGAAATTGCGAACTTCTTTCAATCACACAAGCATATTTCTTATCCCTAGTGCTGAAGCAATTGTCTTGAGTTATTTCGCCAGTCTCGAATTGGCGGGGGAAAGCCAGAAATACTTTCCGAAGGTCATTAATGTATCGAAATGTATAAACTGCATGATATTTATGTCAATGATTTAACAAGCTGTAATCGTTTTTTAGTATAAAAGAGGGATGGGATTGTTTATGGGAAAATAACTGTCAAGTCTAGTAGACGCCATCGAACAAAATTTTTAAGTAAAAAAATATATACAAAAATTGGAGCCACTTTCGATTCCAACATCGCAAAAATAACTGCCGATCCGACCTATTATGACTGGTCACTTAACTTACGTCGCTCGTCGCGAAGGGCGACGTAAGTTAAGTCGCCAAGTCCATTATGTACACCAAAACCGACCTTAAGTTTGCAGTATACAAATGTTTTACGATAAAAAGGGTAAATAGTTCTCATTTTTTAGTGCGAGAATCGAATACCAAAAGGTATTTCACATTCAATAAACAAATTTATTTGTTATTTCAAGACATAAATTTATTATTTTTATTGGTTTAGCTTCAGTTAGAGTTTTTTTTTAATTTTTCCTTCGATTTTGACGTAACACGGAGCACGAATATCAGGGTCGAAGGAGCAGCCAATAGTAGCAGGCGAAATTTCGGCGGCGGCGTTGTTTACGCAGATTCCTCCGCCTAGTACATTTCTCTGCTGCAAACTTAAGGTCGGTTTTGGTGTAGCTTTAGTGCGATGATAATTTAATCTAAACTAACCACATAAATAAAAAAAACGTTTAAAATGCCACCTGCACAAATATTATAAGTCAGTCAACAAAAATTTTAACCTATTTTTTTTGTCATTGAGGTAATTGCAAGTTTAGTTTGATAGAATTATAGTCGCACAAGAGGGCAATTTACGACCGGCGTCGTTATTTTAGAACCACAGTCGAGTGACGATCCGACACTTGAGTAGGCGGCATCCAACGCTATCGTTAAGGGAGACATCGTAGCAGCGATGGGGCATAATTAACGTGCACTCCCTCTACACGGGATATTATTCGTCGGACATTTTTGCTTGCACGGGCCATTTATAGGTCGGCAGTTATTTTGGCGTTGCCCGAACCCGAACTTGGGACCTTTCGCATGCTAGGTGAACGCCTAACCGATTGGGCTCCCCAGCTGAGGTGATTGCAAGAAAATTTTAAATATCTTACTTATCTCATCTTTTTTTTTAAAGGCTCGAAAAACTCCCCTAAGTTGAAGTACACCAATTTAAACTTGGATAATATAAGATTACTAAAAAACTTAAAAATAAACCGTTTACAGAAACATTCATCCTATAGTACGTGTGGAATATAAAGCGGCACCTCTCACCAAATAAATAAAAATGAAAAAATTATTTCCGAGATCTTATGCACGGTATTTTTTTATTGACTAGCTTTTGTTCTTTCTTTTTTTAAAACATTGCCACAATATAATAACCTTTATAGATTTGCGAACCCATACAAAAGCGTCAAAAATAAAAGTTAAAAAAAATCGGCTCCAGACATCATATCATCAGATTTGACAAGCTTTTTTTTAATCCCACTGCGAAGATTAAACGAGTTTCGTTTTTGTTTTACGCATATTTAAAAAACGATCATTCCTTATGGATTTTTTTTTCACTTAAGATTTTTTTTATCCTTAATGCAATAAATTTTACTATAATACGGGTTCTGGGGGGGGGTTCTGACCCTAACCCCCCCCCCCCCCCCCCCCCCCCCCGTGGTTGCGCGCCTGGATCAGGTGACCTCCAATGCTAGCGAAAGGACGTGCATGGAGACCAACAGTTTGAGGGCAAAGGGGCCAGTGAGGAGAGAAAAATGATAAGGCGTCAGTGAAATTTTTTTATCTTATTCTAAAATTACAAAAAAATTATTAAAAAAAACTAGCTACATTTTGGAATCTATACTTTCTATCTACTAAAGATTCCGCACTGCAGCTAGTATTATGATATTTTTTTGTAATTTTAGAATTAGATGGTACTTTTTCGATGATGCCATAGAATTTTTCTCCTTAAAGTGGTGGCAACACTGTCCCCTTTGCCCAACAGTGGGTCTCCATGTGCATCCTATCATTAGCATTGGAGGTCATGTGATCTGCCAATCAAATACTTTTAACTGATATCTATGATAACCCGTCACAACTAGTGGTACATATTTTGCAAAGCTATCTTATTTGTTTTCCTATGTTATTTTCTATTGGATACCAACTCAGGTGCTCGCCTTGCATGGAGAAGGTCCCAGATATAGATCCAGCATAACCAAAATTACTGCCCACCTATAAAAAGCCTGTGCTGCCAAAAATGTCTAGAGAATAATTCCCTGTCTAGAGGGAGTGCAAGTTAAATATGCTTAAAAGTCCCAAGTTGAATCGTCATAGATTTCCTTGGCTGATTTCTTTTGGGATTAACAGAGAGTTCTGGGTAAGAAAAGGGACAAATAATCCAAGATGCTACTGTAAGTGATGATCTATTGGATACCAACTCGGGTTTTAACCATCGTACATTGTGCCCAGTCGGTTAGGCACTCGCCTAGCATGCAAAAGGTCCCAGGCTGGAGTCCGAGCATCGCCAGAATAACTGCTGATCTATAAACGGCCCCTGTGCAGCCAAAAATGATGAATAATACTCTGTGTAAGTGGGTGCGTGTTAAATATCCTTCAAAGTCCTTAATTTGAGTACGATGTCGCCCTTAACGGTTAAGTTCTGTGCCTATTTAGGTTGTCCGCTCGTCACCTGACTGTGATACTGAAATCCGACCCAGGGTCGCCAATAGCCCTCGTGTAGCTCTAGTGTGATGATAATTCAAACCTAACTTCTGGTTGAAGTAGATCTACTAAGTAAATGTAACTAAATGAACGTTAAAAACTTTTAATATGATGATCACGCTTGAGGAAGTTAGATTGTGGACACTAGTATTACAAATTCTCTCCTCCTTCTCCTTTGTCAAATAAATATTTTTGCAAGTTAGCACTGAAATGAGATTTCAAACCTAACCTTACTATCGTATATTTTAGGGACTTCCCGATGCGTGTGCGTATCAGCCTGAAGCTCCTCCTGCTGGTCTTCACTGTGGTGGTGGTGTGCACCACCCTCTCCTACTGGAGCAACTGTGGGGTGGTTCCGGCCCCTCAGCACCCCCCTTGCGGCCTGGGGGCAACACACGAGCGCACGGGGGTGGACCTGCTGGACGATGGGGATGATGACATGCCGCAGGAGACCAGGTGAGGAATCCGTGAAAGATACGGGATGGTCCTATTTAAACTAACTGTATTCGGTGCTTTATATGGAGCATATAATTGGGCTTGTTTCAGGCCGTGAGTGGTAACGTTTTTAGCAGTTTCGTTTTTCTTCTTGGATCATCTGTTTTGAACCATACATTATTTTTTTACCTTACTGAATTGAGAAATTAGTACAATTTTTACCAATTATTTTAATGATGATTCACTAATTTAATGATGTTTTATTCAATAATTTTTTATTACAAGATTCTCTCTCCCATGTTGCTAATAGCCTGTATACCAAATTAATAGGGATTCTGGGCATTAGTTTCAATATATTGAAAGTATTATTTTTCTGTTCAACTTATATTTGAATCTTGCTTCATTTAAAAAATTTATGTTTTAACAAGTAGAAATCTACTATATAACTAAGTATTTCCATGAAATTTAATAATTTTTTTCCCACAGGGACGAAAACGAAATTGATTGTGCCATCAATGATGAGTATACAGTCCCATGCAAGCAGGACAAGGGAGAGGTATTGTTGGAATTCATAACTATTTAGGAATTAACACAGCAATTGTATCTTTCTCAAAAAAAGTTGATATACTATCCACTCTGTAACCAGCCTCTGTAAGACCTCAGTGTTCAGCTTTTTTTATATTTATAAACAAGTTGGTGAAACACCACTGTAGGTTAGCAACTTTAAGAATTAAAAGCACATTTCTGAAAATTCTTAATTTTTCAGAAAACTCTTGGAATTTTCTAATATCACAAGCCCTACGAATGATGTCTACTATAAAAAGAAAAGAAATCAATAATAGAACTTACAAATAATTATTTTAAGCCGAATTTACTAGAAAGTCTTATTAGAAATTACTTAAATTTTAGATTTAACAACAAAATACAGTGTTTACAACTGCAAAAACCAGACCGGATTACCATTTAATTGAAAATTTCCGATTATATGTGACTTACCTCTAGTCCCAATTAAATCAGATTATCAAGGTTCTACTGTATTTCTCCAGCTAACTTTGAACTTTCTATGATACGCACATGTATCAGCATGAATTGTAATAGTAGTTTTGAGAGTGGAAACCAGTTAACTATTACAGTCTGTTCAATTTCAACGCAAGCCTGCTTTCCTTACTCCCCTCGTTTGGTTTATCAAATAAGGTAGGTGTAGAACATCAACGCTCGCACTGCTTTGTGGAAAACCCCAGAAGGGTAGAAGAAGAAAGTGCTTTCTAAGCTTACACTGGGGGCTGGAGAGCCCAGTCAGTTAGGCACTCCCCCTAGCATGCGAAAGGTCCCAGGCTCGGGTCCGGGCATCGCCAAAGTAACTGCTGACCTATAAACTTTCCGTGCTGCCAAAAATGTCCGACGATAGGGGAGTTCACATTAAATATCCTTCAAAGTCCTAACGCTGCGTACAATGTCGCCCTTAACGGTTTCGTTGGGTGCCTATTCAGGAGTCGGCTCGTCACTTGACTGTGCTTCTAAAATACGACGCCTGTCGCCAATGGCCCCCGTGTTGCTCTGGTGCGACCATAATTTAAACCTTACCTAAGCTTACATTCAGGGTTCGTACTCCTCCTGAAATTACTGAAAAACGCCTGAATTTCATTTTTATTTTTTAAAGGCCCTTATAACTCCTGAAATTTGTGTATCATCTTCTGTTATTTCCCCCCTCTCCTGAAAAAATTGACGACATGAATCATTTTTTCTCCTTTTTCAGTCAGTTTTCTCTCGTACTTTATCAGGATATCTACCGGTCGAAAAAGTCATGAAATTAAGACAAAGGTCACGAAAATTTAAAAAATCATCAAAAAAGGAAAATTTTCCCCCAAATTAGCGTTTACGCCAAAACCTCAAATTGCCCACAACGTTTAAACCACTTGTTTCCTTCATTCTCGGTCTATGTCACTAGACCAATACAATTATAAACACGCATATTCAAATTTATTTTGCGATGCCTCCTGAATTTACATTGCTGCACTCCTGAAAAACTCCTTAGACTCCTGAATTTCACTATCGTTAAGATAGAGTACGAATCCTGTACATAGTTATCATAACTACAATAATCTCTCCCCTTCCAGGTATACGTACCCTTCTCGTTCCTGCGCAAGTACTTCGAGGTGTACGGCAAGGTGGTGAAGCACGGCGGCAACGGGGAGAGGTTTGAGTGGCAACACAGCTACTCCAAAGTGTACTACCCGAGGCAGAAGTACGACCCGAGCAAGGTGTTCCTGTGGTTCGAGAACTACAATGTGGAGGTCAGGGACAGAGTCAAGTGCATCAGTGGCAGCGAAGGCAAGGGTTTCTTTGGTTTTATATGTTACCGCCTAATTATTATTTGAACCGGAGGATATCCTATATTTTTAAAAGATGAAATACCGTAGTAGAAAAGAAATATGTACTTGCATGCTTGCTATGCAATACACGCAAATTCATTCAAGTGCCCAGAGTAATAATACCAGTATTTATAATGACTGGACAATGTAATAAATTGTCGTACACAAATGAAAGTTATTAAATTGCCTGGCCATTATAAATAATCAATGCCCACCTTGAACAAATTATCCTCATCCTATCTATCTTGCAAATCCTCTTGGGCCCAAAAGATGCGTGTTGAATGTGATTCATATCTGCTGTGAGCAGATAAACTGCAGTATTTGGACTAATTATTAGATCATTACTGTAAGCACTCGATAACTCGGACCTATAAAGGTGACTGATAAACTGATGACAATTTTTATGTCAAAAATGACCCAATTCACTGTGGTTATTAGTGCAATTTAACTGCCCACAGCAGTTATGGTAAGCAACATGTCGAAAAATTGAACAGACTCCTGGTGAGGCCCTTACTATAGGGGCTGATATAGCCATACCCATACAGTCCACTATAAGTAGTCTCATAAGTGGACACATCAGGTGTCTCTCTTTTGAGCTGACACATCAGGTGTCTCTCTTTTGAGCTTGGACAAAAGACATATTCAACGTGCACGAGGTGTAACTCTGCACATGCTTCTCCAGATCACATTTTGCAGTGCCTTGGGTCAGGAGAAGAATTAACTCTACTCTAGACCCTTACTTGTTTATTTCTTGAAGACTTTCGAGCTCATTGACTTGGTCTAGCCTGCGGCTGGGCCGAGAAGAATAAGCCAACAACGTGTCGAAAACATTTCCATTTTGCAAGGACAGATTTCGCTGAATAGAATCTGGCACTATGACACAGTATGCTCAGTCTTAATATCTTTCGTTGGAAATATTCCGTTTGGGAGCAGTTTTACTTTGGACGTACTTTGGATAAAGTACCCAAAAATTAAATGCAATGTTTTCTTCTTAGGTGTTCCCGTTTCCACCCAATGGGACACCCGGGGCCATTTCTACCCCATCCAGATTGCACAGTTTGGTCTGAGCCACTTCAGCAAGAACCTGACTGACAACCCACCCACCATTGTGGTGCTTGAAGATGGGGAGGCCACACAACGAGCCGAGTGGCAAACGGGAATGGGGATCAGGAAAGTGTATGATAATGTGGCGGAGAGCCTTGTGCTGGAGTTCAAGACGGAAGGTAATTTTTTGGTTTTTCGTAGTGGTAGATGTATGGAAAAGTTTCCTTAGTAAGGCTTTAAGGTAAAAAAAAATTTAAAAACTTTTTTTTAAAAGAAGTTTTAACAAATTTGTTTTTGTTGGCTTGCCATAAATTTGAAAGTTCCCAGTGAATTTCTTCCAATAATAATGTCTTACAATAACATGGTTAATTTTATTTTAAAAACTTAATCTTAAAACTAATGTATACACTTTAAACCCAGCGGAAGGCTGGAAAATTACAGGTAGTACGCATGAGGGATTTGAGCATTATTTTTTATGTCATGTGCAGAGTTCATTCTAGAATTAAAAAAGGGCAGGGCGCTTTTAACATAAAAAGGGCACTTGCAAAAAGTTTAGGGCATCTAAAATGCGATAAAATTTTTTCAGATTTTTAGAAAATAGAAAATACACTCACATACCAAATTAAATATTTATTAGTTTACTATTCCATCATTTTATGAAACATATTTCTAGTAAGTGAAGGAACGTAATGAGGCACTTATGCCTAACAACGAGCCAGAACTGCAAACAGATCTCCTCGTGCGAAGTGGTGAAAATCATTAATGCTACTTATCAAACAAACATGGATTTTGTTGCATTCAGCTCTAGCATTCAAAATTAAAAGCATGTTTCATACACTTTTTCCAAGTTTAGTTTAACTCCAATTATTCGAAGAGGTGCTGATTATAAGAATGCCAGAAAAATTTAACTTGGTCTACCTGTTACCGTTCCTCTTTATTCAATGTCATGTCTAGTTTTTTTTTTTTTTTGTACCCACAAAAAAAATTACTAGGCAGGACATCCAACACAGACGAACAGAAAAAAATACACTGAGTATAAATTATAAATCTCAAGTTTAATACACTCTTTCCAAGACTCTAACATAAGTTGAAAAAAAAACCTTTATAAAAAGAGATATAACTCAAACTGAAACAAAAGCTATAACCCAAACAACATCTTATAATTTGGATTTGGTTAAATTATATCTTTCGAAATTAAAATATATCTTTTCTCCAATTAACTCCAATTATCCAAATTTCCAATTATATGAACGTGGTTAGGTTCCAATTGCAATTGCTTAGATAATTGGAGTTCTACTATATACTATTCAAGAATTTTTTCCAGAAAAATTCAAGAATAATTACTAACAAAAATATTAATATATTTTGCATGTATAAGCAAACACTCCATAATAAAACTAAAACCAATCTGAAACCCTAGTATAGGACAAAATAAAAAAAAAAAGCCTACTAAGTTTCAAAAGTAAACAAAAAAAATCTTCATTCAAGCTGCTCTTGTGATCACAAGGTCACGACTCAAAATGATAGATCACAAGAAAATATTCTGGTTGGTCCAATTTGGCCTGAACCGGAGCTACAATAGTATTGAGACACTCTTCCCGATCACGTAAACGCAAAGTCAGCTAACTGTCAATCATTGAGAAGGCAATGTGACGTCATCGGTAGGTTTCTAAAAAAATTACTAGGCTGCAAAATAATCAAATCAAGAAGTATGTTCTGCACATTTTTGGTCCGGATGAAGATAATCCTCTTTCAATGGGGATTGCAAACCACCCGTTGGTCGATATTTGAAGACATCTTAGTGTAATATAATCCTGATTCATCCTTAAATTTTAATTACAATTATTACTTTTTTTATTAAAATCCATTATTTAAACTTGTTATTTATCAAAATTTAAGTTTAGTTTTCATCGATATAGACCGAGAATGAAGGAAACAATTTTTCTAGGTTTGGGTGTTGTGGCAAATTTTGGGCTCTTGTTCAAGGCATGATTTTTGATCAAAATGCTCGATCGTCTATCTGATTCTAAAATCGATTATCTTTGGTATTTTTTAATGATTAAGTTTAGAAAAACGGGTTTGTATAATATAACATAACCTGGGTTAAATAAATTTTTGAAAAAGAAAGATGGATAAGCGGAATTTTTGAAAAATTCGGGAAAACACGGAAATTTTTAAAAGAAAATCGGCAACGAGGGCGGGATTTATTTTGTAAAAACGGGCATTTAGGGCGGGATTTATTTTGTAAAAAGGGCATTTAGGGCGGGATTTATATTAAAAAAAGCGGGCAGGGCGCCGCGCCCCGTGAAAAACGCCTAGAATGATCTCTGGTCATGTGTTACAAGTTACTTGTGTGAGAGTAGATTTTCTGTACTCTTATTCATAAAAAAATATTGAAGCAATAATAAGAGTTAAAGAGGACTTAAGAGTGAAGATAAGTTCCATTCCACCTAATGTTGATATTTTAATCACATGCAAACAACAAGTTTCTTACAAAGACTATAAAAGTATATTTTGCATGATGATTAATTATTTGCTGAGTTTTTATTTGTATGTTTTTAGACCTATAGGTAATAAATAAAACTCTAAATTAATGCCATTTTAATCTTTTTATTTCTTCTTTATTATAAGCATGTTATAAATCAACATATATTTAACCATTAAATATGAATTTTTCCCAGGAATTTAATTCAAAAAGCCTTTAACACTTTTAGAAGAGACATTATACATTTATTAAGATATTTAAGGCTGGTGGTACGCAAAAATTTTGCTAAAAGTCAAGTGGTACACGGGTGCAAAAGGGTTGAGAACCCCTTCTTTAAACAACCCTAAATACAGGGCTGTAAAATACTAGTAGGGCAAGGAAGACTGAAGGCTGTTGACCTGAAATCCACATAAGATTAAAAGGGAAAATTACATTATTGGTTACGTTAGTTACAGAATTGGTTCTTTTTATCAATACAGAAAAACTAATGTACTAAAAGTATAGGGATAATAATTGTTGCAAAAGTTTTTAGTCTGATTAATTTTATAAAAGAGTTAGGAAGAATTAAAATATGCTGTTAGCAATTATTAATTCTTCCCTTGCTGTTCAAAATTTTGCATTTATTTGTTATACTTGTTAAGCAAAATATAATTAGGTATATGACATAAAATCTAAAATCCCCACAGGATTTTTTTCACCAAGTAGTTTGAGTTTTTACTACACTTTATTCATTTTAACCTAAGATCTATCACTTTCAGGCGAGAACAAAGAAACGCTCTCCATCGACGAAGGCATCGAAGAAGTCACGCTGAACTGCGACCTGCTCCTCACCAACGGCAGCTTGACCGTAGTCCTGAACACGGCCACCGACCCAAACACCATCTACCGGATCCACTACGTAGCGTCAGACGCGCTCATCACCATAAAAGACGGCAACGTTTTTTACGGGATCGGGACGTCTAATCAGTGGAAGACGCTTACGAGGGATTTGACGATAGATCTTCACAAGGGGTGGCTACAGATGAAGAAGGGGTCGGCTAAGCCGAGGAATTTGAGGGTCTATGCCTTGGAGTTGAGGGGCCATGGCCGGATTGATAATGTCAGCCTAAGGTAAGGTTTATAGCAGTTATAATTTAGGATAGTTGGTCTTAGCTGGATATTGGTCTCTTGGTATTGAGAGGTTAGGGTCAGATTGATAACTTGGCTATGCTTAGTGGTTATAATAATAATAACAATAATTCATTGGTATAAAATGAAAAGGTTTTACAAAATAAAAGACCCCTTGATGGGCAGTTAAGGCCCTTACAGAGGTATGGGATTTACTAAAACAAAACTTGTGCAAGCGTCAGACGCACTCATTACCATAAAAGACGGCAACGTTTTTTACGGGATCGGGACGTCTAATCAGTGGAAGACGCTTACGAGGGATTTGACGATCGATCTTCACAAGGGGTGGCTACAGATGAAGAAGGGGTCGGCTAAGCCAAGGAATTTGAGGGTCTATGCATTGGAGTTGAGAGGCCATGGCCGGATTGATAATGTTAGCCTAAGGTAAGGTTTAGCAGTTAGGGGAGAGTGTTGTACCTTAGGACAATTTTTACATTTTAATTTTTTTCTTCGATAATTGTTGTCAAAATAAAAATTTCAAAGCAGCATTTCAACACACCAATATATTCCTCTATAATATATTTTTTTAAATTATGGCAGCTTGAAATTAAAAAATTGCCACTCATTTAAAGTAGAGAGGATAAACTGTGCCAAGGTACAACATGATGTTGTACCTTGGGACATGCTTTATAATTCAGTCAATAGTCATACACTTGAACTAATTTGTGTCAGGAAACAAACTTTATTTCAAAATACATCAGAAAATGTGCTCTTTAGAACATTTCATCACACGGAAGGAAATAGATTTATCAGGTGTTGCCAGAATTATATTTTCAAACTTCAATCATTATAAAATATATCCAAAACAAAGCTGAGTTGTATTTTACATGTTTTGTGGAATTGCTCTTAAAATAAATAATAAAGATATTTTTATTTATCCAAATTATTAAGAATTTAATCAAATTATTAATACTGTCCCAAGGTACAACACACTACATGGTTTAAATAAAAGCAAGATAGTGGCCAATCCAAATGCATTATCATTATTTTCTCATAACCAAAATATTGTAAAATCTTCTCTTTTATGAAGAAAATAAAATGCAGTTGACTTTTTGTAAGAGTACTAAGGTAAAAAATTATATTAGAATGAGAAAAATATTTACTTTGGGGTAATGAAATATTATTTTTTGTCACCATTTCATCAATTCAATGATGCTAGTGTTAAATTTTATTATGACGATGTCTGTTGGTTAAGGCTACTATTAGAAATAAACAATGTATGAATATTGCCAATAGATTCTTAGAAATTGTCAGTGTCCCAAGGTACAAGCGTCCCAAGGTACAACACTCTCCCCTATAATTTAGGATAGTTGGTCTTAGCTAGATATTGGTCTCATGGTATTGAGAGGTTAGGGTCAGATTGATAACTTGGCTATGCTTAGTGGTTATAATAATTATAACAATAATTCATTGGTATTAAATGAAAAGGTTTTACAAAATAAAAGACCCCTTGATGGGCAGTTAAGGCCCTTACAGAGGTATGGGATTTACTAAAACAAAACTTGTGCAAGCGTCAGACGCGCTCATCACCATAAAAGACGGTAATGTTTTTTACGGGATCGGGACGTCTAATCAGTGGAAGACGCTTAAGAGGGATTTGACGATCGATCTTCACAAGGGGTGGCTGCAGATGAAGAAGGGGTCGGCTAAGCCAAGGAATTTGAGGGTCTATGCATTGGAGTTGAGAGGCCATGGCCGGATTGATAATGTTAGCCTAAGGTAAGGTTTAGCAGTTATAATTTAGGATAGTTGGTCTTAGCTAGATATTGGTCTCATGGTATTGAGAGGTTAGGGTCAGATTGATAACTTGGCTATGCTTAGTGGTTATAATAATTATAACAATAATTCATTGGTATTAAATGAAAAGGTTTTACAAAATAAAAGACCCCTTGATGGGCAGTTAAGGCCCTTACAGAGGTATGGGATTTACTAAAACAAAACTTGTGCAAGCGTCAGACGCGCTCATCACCATAAAAGACGGTAATGTTTTTTACGGGATCGGGACGTCTAATCAGTGGAAGACGCTTAAGAGGGATTTGACGATCGATCTTCACAAGGGGTGGCTGCAGATGAAGAAGGGGTCGGCTAAGCCAAGGAATTTGAGGGTCTATGCATTGGAGTTGAGAGGCCATGGCCGGATTGATAATGTTAGCCTAAGGTAAGGTTTAGCAGTTATAATTTAGGATAGTTGGTCTTAGCTAGATATTGGTCTCATGGTATTGAGAGGTTAGGGTCAGATTGATAACTTGGCTATGCTTAGTGGTTATAATAATAATAACAATAATTCATTGGTATTAAATGAAAAGGTTTTACAAAATAAAAGACCCCTTGATGGGCAGTTAAGGCCCTTACAGAGGTATGGGATTTACTAAAACAAAACTTGTGCAAGCGTCAGACGCGCTCATCACCATAAAAGACGGTAATGTTTTTTACGGGATCGGGACGTCTAATCAGTGGAAGACGCTTAAGAGGGATTTGACGATCGATCTTCACAAGGGGTGGCTGCAGATGAAGAAGGGGTCGGCTAAGCCAAGGAATTTGAGGGTCTATGCATTGGAGTTGAGAGGCCATGGCCGGATTGATAATGTTAGCCTAAGGTAAGGTTTAGCAGTTATAATTTAGGATAGTTGGTCTTAGCTAGATATTGGTCTCATGGTATTGAGAGGTTAGGGTCAGATTGATAACTTGGCTATGCTTAGTGGTTATAATAATAATAACAATAATTCATTGGTATTAAATGAAAAGGTTTTACAAAATAAAAGACCCCTTGATGGGCAGTTAAGGCCCTTACAGAGGTATGGGATTTACTAAAACAAAACTTGTGCAAGCGTCAGACGCGCTCATCACCATAAAAGACGGTAATGTTTTTTACGGGATCGGGACGTCTAATCAGTGGAAGACGCTTAAGAGGGATTTGACGATCGATCTTCACAAGGGGTGGCTGCAGATGAAGAAGGGGTCGGCTAAGCCAAGGAATTTGAGGGTCTATGCATTGGAGTTGAGAGGCCATGGCCGGATTGATAATGTTAGCCTAAGGTAAGGTTTAGCAGTTATAATTTAGGATAGTTGGTCTTAGCTAGATATTGGTCTCATGGTATTGAGAGGTTAGGGTCAGATTGATAACTTGGCTATGCTTAGTGGTTATAATAATAATAACAATAATTCATTGGTATCAAATGAAAAGGTTTTACAAAATAAAAGTCCCCTTGATGGGCAGTTAAGGCCCTTACAGAGGTATGGGATTTACTAAAACAAAACTTGTGCAAGCGTCAGACGCGCTCATCACCATAAAAGACGGTAATGTTTTTTACGGGATCGGGACGTCTAATCAGTGGAAGACGCTTACGAGGGATTTGACGATAGATCTTCACAAGGGGTGGCTACAAATGAAGAAGGGGTCGGCTAAGCCGAGGAATTTGAGGGTCTATGCCTTGGAGTTGAGGGGCCATGGCCGGATTGATAATGTCAGCCTAAGGTACGGTTTAGTGATTATAATTTAGCATAATTGGTCATAGACCAGAATCGGTAGCATTTCTAATTAGCATGATTAGTTGTAGCTAGATATTGGTCTCTAGGAATTGAGAGGTCATAGTCTTATTTTTTTATCTTTAATGTTTGCTAGATGCAATGCTTAGTGTTTATAATTAGTTTTAGCTTGGTATTAAAAATAATTGGCTTTAACTTCATATCAGTTGCATAATTAATTTGCGTAGTTACAGAATTGCATAATTAATTTGTATAATAAACTTGCCACCGAAGCAGGAATTCTAAGGTTAGAATTGAGGTGCCATGGTCGTATTGACGTATATAATCGACGACATGGTCAATTAATGACAAATTATACGACATGGTGGTATAACGTCTGCTTAAGGCTCTGCTTAGTATTTATAATTTTTATAATCAATTTTAGCTTGGTATTAGTTGCATAACAAGTAATCACAGAATTGCACAATTTACATAAGTAGGTAGCCACCAAAGGGGAAATGTTAAGATTTGAATTGCAGTGCCATGGTAGGATTAATAATGATAGCCTGCAGTAATGTTTAATGGTATAATTGGCATGATTGGTCTTATTCCTTAAAATTAGCATAATCTTCTTCAAATATAGATATTTTATCATGCTCTTACTGATTTATAAAATTCTAAACTGAACTTGTAGCTGAAAGGGTTGTTTGTTTTAACCTCTTCACTCCAGAAGTACACAAATGTGGACCCTTTGTAGAATTCACTTCACAACTTCATTTTACAATTTGTCTTAATACTAACTTTCCTATTGTAAACTAAAATGTCTGAGCTTCTCAAATATATGATACTAAAGCAGCTGATTTATTAATTATATTAGAAAATGAAATGGCATCCCAGAGGGTCAGGCAGATTTCAGATGTCTTGCGACAACAAAAAAAATTTCAACAAAAATCAAACAACATTTTGAATCAAAAACAATGTTAAAATATATTAACAATTACAAGAAAAAAACTGACAGAGCTTGTTTTCTCATAGCCCACATAAAAATTAAAATTTTTACTGCTTGGAATCTCGAATTCTGTTAAATTGACATTGCCCTCAGCAAATGTTAATAATTGTGTTTTTTTTTTAAAAAACTTCTTGTAGTTCAATTTTTATGTAATTTTCTTTAATGCATTAATTTTTAACTTTATCGTTATTTAGCTCAAGTGCCCACCTAGCGCATTTCTTCGCTGCAGCCAACTGGTTGGTCAACCACCAGGACGACAATGGTGGTTGGCCAAATATGGTCACGCGCAAGCTCTCCAATGGGATGCTGGAACTGTCTCCAGGCTGGTACTCTGCCATGGCCCAGGGTCAAGCCATGTCTCTGCTGACAAGGGCGTTCAAGGTCACGAATGACCTGCACTATCTGGAGAGTGCACTGAAGGTGGGTTGTTTGGATGTAGATTATACCATTTCTAGCCAGAATGTAAGCTTCGATAAGGCTCTCTTCCCCCATCCCTTCACTGGGTTTTCCAAGAAAAAGGGGGAACATCGCTTATCTAATCCTGGCAAGCTTGAGGTGTACAATCAAAACATTTTAGTATTTCCCCATGTAGGGTGGGGAAAAACCGAAACAGCTATAAATCGCCCCGTTTCCAGAAAACCACACTCGTGGATGGGGAAGGAAATGCTTTCCAAGCTTACATACTTAATAGATCTACTGTAGTTGTCCTGGTTTGTATTAGCTGCCACTTTTTGTGTTGATGTTTTGTTTTTTAACTACCTACTAGCAAATAAATACCTGTTTTTTGCACAGACTAAAAAAAGTTCAAATCAATCTAAGTATATGTACCATTCAATGTGTTATAGTGTGCTTATGTTATTGTTCCTGCTCGTCATAAGGTATAGAATCACATAACTTTTATTACCAATTAAAAATATTCTATAAAATGTGCATATGAATTTCATCGTAATTTCCCTCATAAAACCTTTTAGCTCATTTGGCGCGTTTTTGCTAATAAATTGGAAAAAGATAGTTATCAACACACCCATTAAGGTAATAAAATGACTTTAATTTTATTCCTGGGTACCTGAAACGAAAATCATCTTCATTTTTTTTTTCAAAAATTCCTTCATCAAAATCAAAAAGTTTCCAGGCAACTATAAAAGTAGTCTTAACAATATGGTTAACATCTACTGCACTATTAGCTTTTAATGGCTGGAGAGCCCAACTAAAAAAAGCACTTACCTTGCATGCGAAAGGTCCCCGGTTTAGGGTCCAAACATTACCAAAATAATTGCCAAGCTATAAATGTCTGTTCCGCCAAAAAGCCATACAAATAAATCTTTTTGTAGAGGGAGTGCATGTTGAATGTGCTCCAGAGTCTCAGCCCTGCATACGATGTCAGCCTTAAAAGTTGCGTTGGGTGCCTACTTAGGTGTCAGCTCGTCACTTGACTATGGTTCTACATTCTGACTAGCTCTAGTACAAAAATGCCATCTAACCTTTTAGCCTTTAATCTAATTGTTAAATTTTATTACAGGCAATCCAGCTATTCAACGTGAGATCAGAGCACCGAGGGATACTCACAACCTTCCTCGGGAAATACGTGTGGTACGAAGAATACCCGACCCTTCCCAGCTCCTTTGTACTGAACGGCTTTGTGTATGCACTATTCGGCCTCTACGACGTACAGCAATCTGGCAGCACGCACCAGCTTTGCCGCGAAGCTGGCAGACTCTTCCAAGAAGGCCTGGTGTCCCTGAAAAAGATGCTGCCTCTTTTCGACACCGGATCTGGGTCCGTTTATGACTTGAGACACTTTTCCTTAGGTACCGTTCCACCCAACGTGGCAAGGTGGGACTACCACAGCACCCACGTGAACCAGCTCCTGTTTCTGTTGACTGTTCACCCGGACCCGACTTTGAAGTCGGTTGCTGACCGGTGGGCCGGGTATATGAAGGGGAAGCGGGCGCCGCATAATTGATGATTGCCGTTGTCTTTACGGGAAACATCTTATCTTGGGTTGTGGGCCAGGGCAATAACTTGCTGTGGTCATTCCAGTAGCAGGGCTATAAAAATGCTTGAGATGACTGAAGAAAATCTGCCGTCTTTGCGGGAAACATCTTATCTTGGTTTCGTGGGCCTGGGCTGTATTTAGTTTGAATGGACAATTGACAGGGCAATAATTTGCTCATGATCAATCCAGTAGCAGTGATAAAAAGACTGTAGAGGTTCTGCCGTTTTTACGGGAAACGTCTCGTCTTGGGTTGTGTGCCTCGTTTAAGGGACAATTGACAGGGCAATAATTTGCTATGGTTAATCCAGTAGCAGTGATTAAAAGGTTTTGCACAATTTATTGAAGAGGTCTTGCCGTCTATCATCGCTGTCTATCATTATTGCCGTCTAACATCAAATCTGTTTGTACTCTCGCCGATATATATGGCCAAGCCATTGGCAATGATTAAAAAATAAGCATGCAGATGTATATAAAAAAACTAGAAAATATCTGTTTAAAAAAGATGTAAATAGTTTAGAGTAAAAGCCAAGGCACCATTTAGGGTTGTCTTGTATGAAGGCTATTGCGTCCAAAATTAAAAAGTTGATCCACAAGAAATCGTCACAAAATTAGAGGATGTTTCTGGTTTCAAAGTAATAGTATGGTTTGATGTTTTTCCTTCCCATTTTATTTGTTTTCTCATTGAGATATTAAAATCAAAAGTATACCTGCCACAAAATCATGTACATAATGAAATTATACATATTTTTTTAGTTAAGTTTTCGCATGAGTTATAATTGTTATTCTATCTCATAAACATGCTCTTTCATTTTACTGCTAATTTTCCTCTATATTGAAATATTGTTTTATGAGAAAAAAAAGCTTGTATATAGTCCTATATTGATATTGTATTCTGGCATACTAAATTTTAGAAAGGAGTCGATAGGTTGTGAGATTTGGAAAAATCTTCTTGTGTAAGATGAGGCGTTTCCATTAAAGGCGGCTTAGTTGTTGGTTTTCCTATTTAGAGATTTTAAGACTGGATGTGATTGCATTTATGCAGGTTCCTTGACTGAGCTCTTCCATGGTTCAGAATTATAATCTATTGTTTTGTGGCCTTTCTCTATGGATACTTAAAATGCTGCCGGCCTGGTTTGGGAGATCCTTCAATAAATTTACAAGAGCCATGTATGTGACTGGTTCGTAATGCCTTTTGGACTGTTTTTAACTGAGTCTTTGGTATTGTGGATGTTAATTGAATATAATTAACCTGTTACTATATCAGTGGTTCAGGTGGTGATCAAGTGTTCAATTTAACTATCAGTTGCTGGTAGTGGAGTCAGTGTCACTTACAATTTATCAGTCAAGTAACAGAATAGTATAAAATTTAAGAACAGTTTAATTTAAAGTTTAATCGCATGTTAAAAATTTTAATATTTTATTTAAATTCTGTGTTTTAATTTGTGCAAATCGCTCAATTGAAATTATTAATGTTCATGAGTTATTCTTATTTAAACTTAAATAAATACAAAAAATATTAGGGCAGCTAGAATAAAAAATTAGCCATCTAATTTCCACTGGCTCTGCCTATTAAATTAATGTTTTTACATGTTTATTGTACAGTAGTATTCAGTCAAGGAACCTACGTTATTGTGTTTGACTCGTATGCAATACGCTATTGAGACTTGTTTTACTATTTTTATCAAAGAAAGAACTGGAAAATACCCTTTCTAACCCGAGTCTAAATGACTTCAAAATGCAGCAAAGAAAACGGGTGGTGATGTTTTTAATGAGTATTTAACCAAATGCCAATTTGTAGATTCGTTGATCTAGAACTTTTTATCAAATTGTATCTAAACTGTTAATTTTTATGCATGGCTTGTTTTTCATTTGTAGCTGAATATGGCACTTACAGGGTTTGAACAATAAGTATAAAGAATAAATATAAATTAAGTAGGTACTTTCAGGGATTAGAAAGTAACTGAGCAGGGACTTTTGAAAAGTAATTATGTTTCAGTTATTTTTTATATAAAGTAACTAATCACAATTACTTTTAGAAATTTTAAGTTATGAAAAAAATTTAAATATAGCAATTTTGACGTTTTTGAAGAGAACAGATCCTTGTCTGATAAAGTAAAAGCAATCAGGAGAAAATTAAGAACGAAATTTAAGTTAAAAAAGTAAGTTGTTAAAAAAGTAAATTTCAAATAATTAAATTAAGAACTGTTGCCTAAAATATCCGTGAAGAGCAGTGTGAAAAGTACTGGACAAAACACTGTAATTTTTTGTAACTTCATTACCACTAAAAGTAACTAAGTTACAATTACTTTTTGAAAAATATAATGGCGCTACCTGAAAAAAGTAATTGTTACAAGTAACACCTTACTCCAATCCCTATTACTTATGTATTAATGCCACAGCAGTTGAAGATTTGATGGTTTTCAAGTGCCTTCAATCTTCACCTAAATATTAGTAGCATTTGAAAAATAACATTAAAAAACTTATTAAACAACTTGGCAACAAGAAATCCGAAAGATAACTGCATGCAAAAAACAGGATTGCTCGTTATTGGCATATTAGCGTAACTTCTGCTGCTGTGGTGTTAAAGGCAAGTACCATGAAGTATATTGATTGTGTATCTGCACATAAAATAAGATTTTAATACTTAAATAATATATTAGAATTGAAAGCTCTTAAAATGCACTGTTTGGCATGCTGAATAAAGACTCGTTCAAAAATAGCACAAACATTTTCATATGACAGCCTATTCTTGACATAATTGAACTAATTTTAAAAACCTTGTAGGTAAAAGTCGCCAACGAAACATCATGAATCGAGCCAATGTACTAAATAGTAATGTATACGAGGTCTAGTTTCTATTAAATTCTCTGTTGTAAAAAAAAATTCTTAATCAAATTATAAGAATCAATAATTAAGATGCTGCTCTTTACTGTATTTATCTTAAGTTAAATGCCAGTTGTTTAAATTTCTTTTTTTCATTTTGACTAAAAATATATTGTGATAGATACTTATTGGACAAACCCTGGAGATAATAGGGTGGATTTTGTGCACAGTATTGCCTTTGCTTCTAGTTTATACACGCTTTTAAAGTTCACTAGATCCGTCCAATCAGCAGACTAGCAAAGCAAACTTCATTTGAATGTAAAAAAGCCTCAATCTACAGGAGTATTTTCCCACCAGATTCTTGTCACTTGCAGATTTAGTTAAGGAACTAGCCTGGAGGGAAATCACCCTGTGGACTAGACCCTTTTCTACATTCAGTGACTCAAATATTTTAGCACCTTTTTCTTTTCCTATTTTGTGATATATTTGTATCTGCTGTTTTATTGTTAGGCTTAGGGTGTTCGTTTTATTTCTATCAAGGCACATAACAGCAAATCAATCGTAGGTTTTATAAAAGTAAACCGTTAAAAGTTTTTAATGTTAATACCAATGTGTTGGTATACAAGTTTTGCATTTGCATAGGCAATTTCATTATATACTTATTCTGTTTGAAACTGTAGTGTTATGAGTAGCATAATTTTTTTTCAACTGAAAAAGAATTCACTGTTTTAATAGTTATTTCATTTACTTAGTTTTTAAAAAATTTAGAATCATTTTGTGAGTAATGAGTTTTTTTCAACGACGCTGAAGAAGTTTATACTTAACTCTTAAAGAAACTTTTTAATTGCAGGACAAATGTTTTCTGTAACTTGTTAGGTCTATTGTTATATGTTTCCTATAAAATATTTCTCTTATACCTTGTTAGACTTAATTTTCTTATCCTTTTTTTAAACATGCTTCAATTATAATTTTGTATGGCAAAATCTCATTTTGTTTTATGTACTATCCTATGCATTGTAAATCGCTGTGTATGGTTTTAAATACCAATACACGGTAACGTCCAAGTGGTATGTACTACTAAATATCAAAAATAAGTTACAAGTATTTATATTTGCCATGAAGTATTTGATTAAGGAAGTTTTATTTTTAATCATTCGAACCCTGTTAATTCGAACTCGAAGTGAGCACCTTTTTAAAGAAACAGCAATTAAGAACGATGCATTTAGTTGCAAAATGCCAATTTTTTAAAATCCTGATTTTTTTTAATTGTTAAAATGGAACTTTTAGCTACACCATAATTAGGTGCAATTTCCGCTTTTTTTTAAAACTTTTGTTCTCAATATCATTTAAATATTTTTGTTTTGTCTCTAAAGAAATAGGTTGTTGATTTCGATTAATTTTATATGAAAATCGATATGTTTAAATGCAAACCACTTCTAATTTGTTATTTAGCTTTAACCTCTCTAGAAAAAAAATCCGCTTTTCTTGACTTAATAGATCATCTTACACTTGCCGTCTCATTAAAACTGACAAATCATTTTAGAAAAAATAAAATGATTTTCTAAGCCAAATTATTCCATTTTAAACATTATTGCAGCCATTTATATAAATAATATAACTTCCTTTTTCGCATGCTGTAATGGTATTTTACTTGCTCAATGTTATACTATGCAAAATATTCTGAACTGAAAAAATTAAATATTGTAAAGTGTTGTTGTAAGTTGAAATTTAGAGGTAGTTGAACCATAACGTTGCTTAAACACAATTTATACTGGTCTTTAATAGGTTCGTATTACTGCATTTTTCTATGGCTGATTCCCTTAAAGCTTATGAAGAGACTGCACTCCCACATAAAGTTTATAAACAACACTAAGGGAAGCGGGTGAATTGTGCACCTATGTTTTTTATTTGAATTGGCACTAACTAAACAATTAACTTGTTTTTAAAATACATAATATCAGAAATATTGAAGTATGATAGTCCAGGGTACTAAAAGATCTTTAATTTAACATTTGCTAAGTGTTGCATTTGTATAAAAAAAATCTATACATGATAAAAAGAAAAAAATTATGTAATTCCCAGGCCCACGGTTTAAAAACTGTAGTGTGTGGTAATTCAACCAACCAAATAAAAAACGAAGTACAAAACATTCCAAACCATTGAAATCAAATTCACTAAAAGCTACAGGAAAATGCAGGTATGAATCAAAATTAATTCTAAACTTAGGTTGTTTTTCTTTATGTTTTGTTACCAAGAGCTTTTGATAAAGGTTTCCTTGATTTGAATAATTATAAGAAAACTGATTTTATCAGAAAACAATTACAGTAAATCAAATTTTCTTGTGAAGCTACTTTGTGTTGTATATCTGCATATTTGTTTAAAAAATCATGTTTACTGTTATTGGAGAATGTGAAAGTTGTACTTTTTTGTCTGTTTTTTTTATAGTTTTAAGTGGTGAAAATTTTACTTCCAAGTCATTTGAGCATTGAATTATAAATTTACTTAGGTCGGACATTCACTATAACTTTGATTGTGCGATATTCATTCAAAATTTTTAGTAGGATAAAAAAAAAAACAATGTTTAAATGTTGTTTCCTTATTATTTAAATCCTGGTTAGAAGAAAATGCATTACAAAAATGGTCTAATCGACAGTCACATTTGTTATCAGGGGGAAAATTGTTTCACCACCTCAAAAGATATTAAATAAATTAACAAATTTGTAAAATGAAGCTCTATCTAATAAAATTTTATAATTTTTTGCAAAAATCTTTTTTAAGGCTTAAAATATTTTTTTACAGTTTATCAAGTATTCATTAGAATTCTACAAGTTTTAGTTAGTTAAGTCATTTCAAATTGAAATTCTTTATTGGTTGTTGTGAGTGTCCCACTGACGTAATTTGATCAAACAACTTCAGGATACCAGCTATTGTTGTTATTTACAAAAATATTTTATTTGGTTTATTTATATTTATTCCTTAATGTTGTGCCATATTATTTCTTTAAAAACAAATACTTATTATAGCCATGCAAACATAACAATCTATTAAGTTTGTGTTATTGATAATGATGCTTAATTTCAAATCCATTTCGACAGATTTGAAATTAATCGTATAAATGTTTATCTGCATTTTTTTTTTTTTTTTTTTGAGTGTGACAGGCTTCATAACTGCCTTGCATTTTTAAATTCCTCGTCAAATAAATTCATTACTTAAAGCTTGAACATCCTGTGTCAGTTTAAACAGCGTTAATTTTTTACGTATAATTAAGAATATATGTTATGCAAGTATAATTTTTTTTGTCCTTATCTCAATGATGTTACAATAATCGCCTTTGACATTAATTCATTCATATAAATTTTGCCACATATCATTATTTGAAATTTATTTTCTAAACTATTTCAGCCCAATTTTATTTTTCTGTGATTCCATTTGCTTAAACTATCATTGAGGTATTATGTATCACATGATTATATAATAAATTTTTAAAAATTGTAAAATGTCTTTTTTTCTTTCTCCCTTAAGACTCATAATATAAACCAATAACCTCTTTCCCTCCTTAACAAACTTATCATTTGTATAAATATCTTACTGTCAGTTAACAGAACATAACTCCTCTCAGATTCAGGATTTGAAATGTGAATTCTACATAAACGTTCGAAATTGAAATTAGCTTTTCTGGAGTTGAAATTGTAAGTAATATGTATTGCTTTGTCGGATCATTAGTTTTAAAAACAAAGTTCATTCGTAGAACATAAATATTAAATACTGATTAAAAACCTCTACCAACCCCATTTTTTTCACCAATCATTTAATATGCTTAAAGGTAGAAACGTATGTTTTCACATTTTAGTTATTTCTTTTTCAGTTCTAAGGGGGAAAAAACGGTAATAATGCTTTAAAATTTAAAAAAAAAAAAAGGATGGTACACATTAGTAAAGGGAAACCGAAATTAATTGAGCAAATAAATATATTGTGTTTAAATCTTGTGCATAAATTTTTAGAGATAAATAAACAAACCCAACTACAAATATAAAATTTTAATTAAAAAATTTTATTCACATTAAATCACAATTTTTAGTAATACTTTAACTGTCTTGATGGTTTCGTTTTCGAAAAATGAGAACTGCCCTAAGATGCTTTTTATTGTACGGTAATGCTTTAAATTAAAAAAAAAGATGGTACACATTAGTAAAGGGAAACCGAAATTAATTGAGCAAATAAATATATTGTGTATAAATCTTGTGCATAAATTTTTAGAGATAAATAAACAAACCCAACTACAAATATAAAATTTTAATTAAAAAATTTTATCCACATTAAATCACAATTTTTAGTAATACTTTAACTGTCTTGATGGTTTCGTTTTCGAAAAATGAGAAATGCCCTAAGATGCTTTTTATTGTAGAATTTTAAAACTACCAAAATATACTTCGTAACTTTTAACTTTAGTCAAGTGAAGCAAACTTAAGCTAGCGCTTAAGCAAGTTTTACTAATTTATAATTTAAATATCTTGTTATTTTAGAGAGAAGCAAATTTTTAGATGGAATGATTAACCAAATCGGTTTTTTTTTTAAATGCTTCGGTTAATAATTATTTAAATGGCAATGGTAGAGCTCACAACTACCAGATGCCAAACAAAACAAACAAGGTTTTTTTTTTTTTAAAAATAACTTTTAACTAATTTGAAAATATAATTATGTCTGATCCTCCATCTGTAATTTTTGTGAATGATTCACGTAAAGTCCCTGTAAATAAAGGTTAGTGAACGCATTTAATATTCTTCCAATGCAGATTTCGGGCAAGTATCTCTTTTGGAGCAGTTTGTGGGTATTTTATGTAAATTCATGGATATTGTGCCTTTTTTTTTTTTGGTTTACTTTTATTAATTGAGTTATATTTCTTAAGAGTTTAAGAACCAAATTCAAGAACTGGTTGATGCCTTTGAACTTTTCTGACAATATGGATGAATTTGAAAAAAATGTTATAGTTGAAGAATGAATTAAAGCATTAGTATAAAACTGATATTGTCAACTGGTACCGAGTTTTATGCTATTATTTAAGACATAACCAAAATTTTACATGAATACGGGACACTCAATTAAAAAAGGTAAAATTTCTTGTTTTTCTAGAAGAAAGAAATCTGGATCCTGTAAGAATACAGTAAACTCCCGATTATCCGCGGGTGGATTATCCGCTTTGCGGATTATCCGCGAGCCACTTTTTCCCATTTTTCAGTTCAAATATAAATTTTTTTTTTAAAAAATACGATAAATGCATTTTAATTTGTTTCAAATCTTTTTGGAAGAATGCATTCCAAGAAAAACGAATTCCTTTCTAGAACGACGAATACATTGAACAAGAACTACAAGTGCATTATAAAAAGAATGACTGTAGGAAACCTGGTGTTCGACCAGGTGTACATCACGAACAAGTTTTTATCAAAAAGCGTCACTTATAAAATAAACTGCCCGCTATTTTAATTGAATTGCTTTATGTGATTTTGATACTAGCGAAATGCGTGAGAAACTAAAAAAAAAGTAGTCTTGACAATTCAAGACGAACTACAACTCATTAAAAAGTTAGAAAACGGATCTTCTACAAATCAAATGTGCTTGCAGTGTGGCATAGGAAACGACAGTAATAGACATTTTGAGGTAAGTAAATTTGTACATGCTATATACGATTACTGTAATTTACTTTTAAATGAAATCCAGAAGAAATTTTGTTTATAGGCATTTTCTTCATTTTTGCGGATTATCCGCGAATTCGCTTATCCGCGGAAGCCGCGCCACCCAATTCCGCGGATAATCGGGAGTTTACTGTATTTACAGGTACTTTGAGATTATCCTGTTAACTTACCAACACTCGAAAAATCCTTTGGCTTTAGTTTGGATTGCCTAGATCGATTTCCGGTTGCCCACTCTGCTTTCCTTTAAACAGAAAATGTAACCAAAATCCAACAAAAATGCTGTAACTCGTGTGCTTGTTAAATCTCTGGAGTTCAAAATTCTGACTCTTCCAATGTCCCTTTAAAGGTGCCTGGTCAGGTGTCGGCTTCATCACAGTTTAACCTCTTGCGACCTGGCGTCCCCATTTGGGGACATTTTTTAAAACCTCCCCACAAACAATTAACATGTCAATTAGTTCCCAAATTGACCTGGTCTGATAAAAGAAGATCCGAAAATCAGTTTTAAGCCTTTGATTACATTTATCGTCTATTTATTTCTATGAAAAATGAAGTTGAACAGTGGACTAATATGATATTAGAGTTCTTAAAAAATAACCTTATATTAGCTCTTTCTTTAAACTTTTTAAAAAGTTCTTTTGGTTCCATTAATAATGGGTACGGCCTTTTCTGCATTTATAGCACAAAAAATGGCCATTATTCGAGCTTAAGGGGTGTCTCCCCAGTAACTATTAAAAATATTTTTTTTTTAAATAATTTTTTTTTTGGTATGAAAAGTGTGTTTAGATAAGGAATATGGGTGTAGGATTTTGGCGGGGTCTTAAGAGGTTAAAGTTACTATCCCTGTTGCTTACAGTTGTTCTAGCAGGACATTAATTACATCCTGACAGCAGGACATTGAAAACACCCTGACGAATGCATTTGAGCTTAAAATTTAAAAAATATATAGATACTAAAACCTGTGTTTCTCAAAACAAATTTAAACAGTTACCTTCACACATTTTTAATTTTATTACAGACCAATTATATTGTCTAGTTTCTTATACATGCCTCTTGTTTTTTATGCATATTTTTTTAATAATGTAGAGGAAATTGGTTCTTGTTTACAGTTTAAATAGACTGAGATTAATTGATTTCGTTTCTTTTTCGAAGTCGTATTATATTAACCGTAAGTTAAATTTTTCGCCTTTGTATAGGTTTTAAACTTGAAAAATTAAATCAGCCGATATTAGTACCATTAAAGAAGAAACTGAAAACAGATGAGAAAAAAGGCCTCAAATCTCTCAAGGTAAATTAGCTCTCATGTAACTACTTTTTTTTACCTGCATGTATTTTCAGTATTGTATTAACTACTATTAAGGTTAAAAGTTTCCCATCCTAGTTTATGATAATGAAAAATCTTGTTTATATTATTTAACCTCTTGCGACCTGGTTTCCCCATTTGGGGATATTTTTTTAAACTTTCCCACAAGCAATTAACTTGTTAATTAGTTCTGAAATTGACGTGGTGTGATAGAAAAAGATCCAAATATCAGTTTTCAGCCTTTGATTACAGGTATCAGTCATTTATTTCTATAAAAAAATGAAGTTGAACAAGGGTCAATACAATATTAGAGTTCTTTAAAAAAAAAAATTCAAACTTTTCAAAAAATTATATTAGTAGTTAATTTTAAAGGCAATTTTGCATTCTAAACAATGTTAAAATAATCTGTTAACTACAAATAAGTGATACGGCTTTTTTTGTTGCATTTATAGCACAAAATGTGTATTTTTAGAGTTTAAGACGTGTTCCTAAGTAGCTGTTAAACAACTTTTTTTTTAATTTCTTTGCAAAACATACTTTTTTAGCATATATTTGTATGAAAAGTATTTTAGATTAAGATTATATATGTAGGATTTTGCTCTGGTCTTAAGAGGTTAAAACTGGAATGTTTGGTAGTTATATCTTTGTGACTACATTAGGTGCATTACTTTCTTTTTTTTCCATCTTATTTTTCAATGCTGTAAAAAAATTAATTCAAAAACAGAGAACTTATCTTTGTACAATTAAATTTATTTTTTCTTTTTGCTAGTTATAATATGGTTTCACTTTGTGTTTGTTGCACCTCCTTGACAAGAGTTCACTTAACATGAAATTTATCTTAAAATGATTTATAATCATTTTCCCAGCCTATCAAGGTTAAAATTGTAGCAAAATATAGTACTGAAAGTGAAGCCCTTAATTACAGGAATCTGATGTACATAAAAAATTTGTAGGTTTTTTTTGTGAGTGGGTGAACTTCATTGTTCTTTTTTTAGTTAAAATAAAATATAACATAAATCGGTTATACATGATGACTATTAAAAGAATTACGAAATTACTTTTACTATTATCTTATAATTTGTCTTTCTTATACATTGGTTTTTAATTGCTGTTCCTTTAAAGTTAATTAATATTATTTTACATTATTAAAGATATATAGTCTTGGGGCCATGGGTAGCCTAGTGGTTAAGGCCTCGGAATTGGAAGGTCCCGGGATCAAGTCCCGATACCTCTGAAGATCCACCGAGTACGTGCGAAGTATGTGCTCATTAAATCTGTGGGTCTGAAATTTTTTTTGGCAGTCATGGCGCAGTTTCCTAAGGGTACAGGTCTCTGAAGACTATTTTCCTCTCCTTCAAGGACGTCTCTAAATTGCAGAGGTGGTGATAGATGGCAGCATCTGCCACTTATGTGTGTGTGAGTTGTGTCTGTCTTATACTTGACGAAGGTTTATAAGTGGGTCTCTGTCCAAGCACACAAACCTGAATGTATGTTTACCAATGAGCCAACCAACTATATTGTCTAATTTTTTTAATTTATTTGGATGGATTCCTCAATCAATAAAAACTTACTTGACAATTTACTGTGAAACTCACTTAACACGAACTACTTATTTTCCCCTTCATGTTCATGATAAGAGTTTAATTATGTTTAGTTTGTTTCAAATTTGTTTGTTTTTAGTTATTAAATATCTCAAAACTTATTAAGTATGATTATCTCAATACTTATTTTTAAAATATTTTATTACTCAGGATCTTTTAATGAGCTTCAATAAAGAAATGACTAAAAAGTTGGATGGCATTGAAACACGTGTGGACTGCTTGGCGGAAAACTACGACAATCTCGAGAAAAAAGTGGAAAGTTTATCATCAGCCGTTTCTGAGCAAGCCGAATATATAAGGTAGGTAATTGGTTATTGTCACCCAAATGTTTTTTTAACCCTTTGTATCTGGGAGATAATTCTTATATTTTACTTTCTTGTTTTGCTGTTAAACTGTATAAACATACCCAGGTAGCACAGCAGTATTGGTCAATCTCATTCCCATGGCCCACTGAATAATGAACTATGTTCTACTGAGGCTGGGCAATATCAGGGTGCAATATTAGTTTGAATATTATTTGAAGCAAATTTATAATCCAAAATTCTTGATTGAAAAATATTGTGAAACATAATATTTGCCTTTTATACTTGCAAAATACTATAAAATTGCAGTAAAATTACGTATTGCACTTTTCGTAATTTCCAGTATGAAACCTCAACGAACGGGGAAATCTGGTTAAAATCGGCAGAAAATTATTGGTTTCATCCAATATTTTCCAAGTTAGGCTGATACTCATGGGACATTGGCCGAAATTGTTGTGCTACCTGAGTAGATATTCCGTAATGATTTTTTTATACTAATAAAAAAGATACCTTCTAATATTCATAATTTTCCTAATATATTGTCTTTTCTCTATTTCAGGACAGCAGGTATACAAACTGGACTCTTAAAAAATTGATTGAGCAGAATATTCAGAATGCATGTTGTAGGAGCACCCTTTAATTTTTTTTTAAATTTTAAGTGTAATTTTAACTACTTCAACACATTTTTATTTAACTTTTTATTCTTGAATTTTAAGAATATGTTAGGTGCTTTCGTAGTACTATAATACTAGTACCGTATATACTCGTGTATAACCCGACTCCGTGTATAACCCGACCCCCCTTTTTTTAACCAAATATCCTTCCAAAAACGGTAACCCGTGTATAAGTCGAGGTAGGAAATAAGCTAGAGCCTTCTAAAAAAATAAAAGAAAAAACCGGCTCATATGACGGGACCGTAATTATTTTTTTTTACTTGCAAGCAAAATTTCATCCCCAATACAAACAAAAACAGGTTTCCGCTTTGTCCTTGACATTATTGTTGCCCCTGAATGGAGAAGCTAAGTTTAAACTATGTTCAGTGAAGCGTGAAGACCCCGCTGTCAAGGTCACGGACTGACAACGTTTCTTTACACCTCTTGAAGACTGGTTGACTGAACAGCCCTGTGCCAGAGCTACACGTGCAAATACCCATCACACAAAAACAGGTTTCCGCTTTGATGTCCTTGACATTGCTGACCCTGAATATAGAAGCTAATTTTAAACTATGTTCAGTGAAGTGTGAAGATCCCGCTGCCAAGGTCACGGACTGACAACGTTTCTTTACACCACTTGAAGACTGGTTGACTGAACTGCCCTGTGCCAGACCAACACGTGCAAATACGCATCACGCCAAGAACTAACAATTAAGCATCTTTTTACGGTAGAGATTGTGAATATAGACACCAATCTTATTTCATCTTCAGAATTGAACTGTTTTCGTGTCTTTATTTTTAATAGTTAGTAGTTAAACCTTAAGTTTGATTGAAATTTAGTTTTAGTTTAAGGATTAGGGATTTTTTCCCCTCGGAAATTTGATGTCTCGTGTATAAGTCGACCCCGTTTTTTACGGCACTAAATTTGACCAAAATTTCTCGGGTTATACACGGGTATATACGGTAATTATTTTTGAAACTGGACTATCATGTATATTGAGTATAAAAGGTGATTATATGGAGAAATAAGCAGTATTGTACATTACTTTTGGTAAAAAAATCTTTTTTGTATCTTGACCCATCTTTTTGTTGCAGCCCATCAAAGGTTTTAAAAAAACACCCCTGTATATAACACACCATACCAATAACCTTGGTTGACATATGAAGAGTACACGGGAAAAACCGATTGATTTTGTAGAGAAGTTTCCTTAGCAGGCCACTTTGGCGATGATAGCGAGTGATCGCCTAAACTTATGTAAAGAAACCAGTTAATGCCACAAAGATCATCGTTAAAGTAATAGAGTGGCAGATCACGTGAACTCCAATGTTAACGACGGGATGCGCAGTTAATGAAGCCAGTGTTGATCTTCCACTCTAATGCTTTAACTAATATCTCTGTGGTTTTTAGCTACCAAGATTCAGGCGATTGACAATCCTGGCACTTGGACCAAGCGAAGAAGAAAGAGAGAAACCGGTTTTCTGCCGCCAATGTCCGCCAAGTAGACAACTGCGGGCGTCCGCCTAATAAATCAATCGGTTCTTCCCGTGTACTCTTTATATGTTACCATTTCACTAAGGTAGTCATGACTCTGCCCACATTAGTAGAGCCATTATCTGAATTTTTTTTGTTTCAGCGGCTAATCAAGAGAATTTCTGCTTGGATGACGGATCTATCCCAGCCATCCCCATCACTTCAAAAGTAACATATGTCAAGCTGAATAAAGAAGGTATGCGGTCTTGTTTTGTTGTGCTAGGTAAAAGTATGTCTGAGTTAGGGGAAATGAGGAGCCCAGTCACTTAGGCACTCGCCTAGCATGCGAAAGGTCCCAGTTTCGGATGTAGACATCGCTAAAATAACTGCTGACCTATAAACGGCCCGTGCAGCCAAAAATGTCTGACGAATAATACCCAGTGTAAGGGATTGCACGCTAAATGTCCTTCAAAGTTTATAAATTCTTTGGCCTTTTACATGACTAGTGTGAGCCTGCCTGTCATCATGAGTAAATTTTAAAAATTTTGATGTCTCACTTTGTTCTTAGCTTGACTTTAACTTAGACATAAACCTAACATGCTTGATGTTATACAGCAGCTGATTAAATAGTCTGGAAAAGTGTGATAAAATCGGTCGACTGGCACCATCATTATGGGCAATCATTTGCAAACTTTTCCGTCAAAGGGCCTGCAAATTTTGTTATACCACAGTCTGTGTTTTCTTAGATCAGGCGCTGATAACAATTGAATAATTCTGAGAGAGATTAACCTCTTAAGACCCGAGCAAAATCCTACACGTTTATTCTTATATAATCTAAACATACTTTTCATACAAATATATGCCAAAGAGTATGTTTTGCAAAGAATTTTTTAAACAAATTGTGTTTAATAGTTACTTAGAGACGTGCCTTAAACTCTAAAAATACACATTTTTTGTGCTATAAATGCAACAAAAAAGGCTTTGTCACTTATTTGTAGTTAACATATTAGGATTATTTTAACAATTTTATTATAACAGATTATTTTAAAATTGTTTTTAATGCCAAATGCATTGAAAATTGACTACTAAAAGAACTACTAAAAGAAAAGTTTGAGAAAAAAATAATATTTTTTTTTTAAAGAACTGTAATATCTTATTGGCTCCCGCTCAACTTCATTTTTTATAGAAATAAATGACTGATACCAGTTATCAAAGGCTGAAAACTGATATTTGGATCTTCTATCGGACCTGTGCTGTTTCGCCACTAATAAACATGTTAATTGTTTGTGGGGAGTTTTTAAAAAATGTTCCCAAATGGGGATGCCAGGTCACAGGAGGTCAAACAACCCATGGTGGAAAGAAACAATCAAACCATCATTTCTGTTTTGTTCCTCTCTTACATAACATTAGTGTTTATATTGTAGTTCTTATTGGCAGAAACACAAAATTGAAGTTGAACATCTGCCCTTTCATTCCTATGCATGGAATTATTTTTTTTATGACAATTTTCAAAACATTTCAGTAAATTATACGTCACATACTCAATATATATTGCATAAAATAAAAAAGTATGCTTTTTTCAGAGGATTTTCCAAATGGCTCTTGGCTTGGTGACCCAGACAATCTTCAGTGCCGTGTGCGTTGCCATATTCAACCAATGTAAGTCTGCTATATTCTACATACTTAGTTAGGTTCAGAAATGCTTAGTATTTTTGTATTCCTGATTCAAGCTGTTCATGTTGTTGTTGCTGTTGTCTTGGCTATGAAATGTGCAAAGAAAGAAAGAGTCAAATTGCTCCAAAGCTGTTGTAGACAGCCTCAGCGACTTCTAGTGCTTTGTCGGAATAAATGAGGCTAAGTTTTTAAAACAATTGTAGCCAATGGTTAAAAAAAAACACCAGCACTTAAAAATAATACTATAAAATTATTAAACAAAAAAATATACAAATCCATTGCATTGACGTGGAATAAAAATACCAATGTTTGAAAAAAGTGTAATGCAAATTAATTTTTTAAAAATCTAAGTTATACAGCCATTTAACAAATCAAAAGATGTATTTTTAAATCTGCCTGTCCCTAGGTGGTTTTATACCCATGTATCCCTCATATAGTCTATATTTGATTTGGTTTTATTTGTGTGTTGATTGTGTTCTTGAATTTTCCCACAGTGACATGTACCATTTGCATTCGGTTTGCACCACAGCTGAAAAAATGGCGCTGACTTTGCTGGACTTCCTGTTTGATCGGGAGACTCAGGCCAGCTCCAACATATCTGGGACAGGGAAGCACAAGAAAAAGCAGCTGGACCCTCTACTCATATATGGCCTGAAATGTAAGGAAATGCTGCTTGTAAATGCTTGTTACGTTGTCGAAATTCATTAATGTGCAGGGTTGCCACGGTCTTTAAAATCTTTGAAAAGTGCTTGAAAAAAACTTTAATTTTAAAGGTTTTGAAAGTGCTTGAAAAACATTATCCAACTTGAAAAGTTCTTAATTTTTTTAAATCTAGCTATTTAAGTTGCAATGGTTTTCCAATTCTGTGTAGTTGGTTATATTTCTTGATGTTTTAGTGTATTCAGTAATAAATTTCTAGCTTTTACACTCTTATTTAATGCGTTAAGTAGCAAATTCAGTGGTTTTAAGCTATTTAATACTTTTTTTCCCTTGTAAATAATAATGGTATTTCTTTATTCCAGGTCATTTGAAATACCACTTCAATATAACTGAGCACGACTGGACCAGAATTAAACAAAATCTCGATTCCAAGTGTCGCACAGCCTTTCGCAGGAAGATCAAAGGTCTGCCCCTAGCCCCAAAGGTACATTGTTTAAACTGTTATAATTTCCCAAAATGAAACAAAGTTCTATAGAGATTATTCATTTGCTGACAGTTTTAGAGTATTTAATCCACACACCCAGGGCCTCAGTGGCTGAGAGGTTAAACGTGTCCGCCTTGTAAGCCCAAGGTTGCTGTTTCGAGCCCTGGCTGAGTCTTAGGATTTTATGGATGGGAAAATCTTGTTTATGCATGTCATATGATTATGTGACATGTAAGAGATCACTTAGGGGCCCATTTGGCTTGGGTTCTTTCGCAAAATTAAATCTCGGCATGCTTTAACATCCACAGAGAGCTCAGATTCATTGTAATCTGCGCATCAAAATTGGTAGCGAGGGTTACCTAGATGGTGCCATAAAAAATGGCTCTCGATTCTGGGGAATATGCTGAGTCTGCAAAGGCTTGACCGCCAATGTTGCAGCCCCCTTAAGAAAAAAAATCCACACACCTTCTTGTTTAAGAGACTGTTTGATTTTTTTAAAAATTCATTTGGCAATCTTTATTAAATCAGCCTTCTCTAATATACCATTTGTGACTTAATTATACCAACCAAGCATATTAATTAAACCTGCTTAGTTCTATTTTAAAACAAGTAGGTTTGTACCATTAATTGTAAACTACCATTAACTGTTTTCAAACATGATATATATCTTACAAACAAAATCACCAAACACAGTTCTAATTTAAAATTTTAGTCCCCAAGATTGGCTATTTACTTTCTTTCACAAATTCTATTAATATTTTTTGTCGTTTACTAAACTAATTTGCATTTCAAAGAATAAAAATATAGTACTATACAATTTCTTTCTTTAAAAATAGAAGCAAAACTTATCATAACAGCGTTCATTTAATAAATAATTGCATTGTTATTTTATGTAATATAAATTTTGTATCGGCATACATATATAATGGCCGCCTGTTCATTGGTGCTTGGCAAAGTAACACAAATTGCCAAATCAAGACTAGCCAATTATATCATAGCTATTAACCCTTTCAGTCCCAATGACAATTTGGCATCATCATTTTAGAAATTTTTTTTCTGATCATCTATAGCCATTTATGATATTAAAAAGCACATCATTTGATTCTTCAAACCTTTTCTATTAGAAAATACTTTTTATTGATCCCAATAGATGTCAGCCCTGTTTTTTTTAAAATTATGATCCAAACATGATGATGCCAAATGACACCACTGGGACTTAAAGTGTTAATATTTAAAAGGACAATTTAACTAGGAAAATAATGCAATATATGGTTAATATGGTGTAATATATATTTTTAAAATATATGGTTGGAAAAAAAGGAAACTTTTGCAATGTGAAAATCTAATTCCACCCTTTCTTTCAGAGTAACTCAGCTGGCAACCCTTCTAACAGTCAGTTGGAGGCAAAGCCAGAGGAATTGGGCTTTGATTCTGGTTCCCGTGGGTCTGAATCACTAGACCCAGAAAGCGGTCGAGGCAGCTACCTGCCCTTCCATGAGATGACCTCAGAAAGTGACGCCAATATTCTGGAGAGAGCCCTCAAAGATGCAAAGGTAAATTACAATGTAGGGGAGACCGGGGTTAGTTGGCATAAGGGGTTAGTTGGCATTGTGCCTTTAAAAAAATTCACCGTTTATTAAGAGCGCTACTGAGCCTGTCACATGATCGTCATTTAAACGTCCAACTTGCATGAGAACGCCAGTTGGATCCAGGCATTGCCTTTAGAGGAAGGATGGAAAAAGTGATTTTTATATAAGAAAGTAAAATTTTGATTATTCAGTATTTGTCGTTTTGTACAGTAGTACAGTCATTCAGGAATAACATTCACAAGTTTTTAGTATCTTTGGGCATCTAGCTAAAAGGTTATAAGTCCATTTCTGCTGAAGTTCATAAACAATTTTTTTGGTGGCCATGTTTATTTTACTTCCTCGATTGGGGTTAGTTGGCATAGGGACTCGGGGGCTAGTTGACATAAGCTGGCTGGGTATGCCAACTAACCCCGCAACAACGGGTAAGTTGACATAAGTATGCCAAAATTCATAGCGACCTAATTTTAGTTAGGTATAGGCTACTTCATAATAATAAATTATTATTATCTATACATATATAAATGCGGAAGGCGTTTTATTTTCGCAGTCATAACTCAAAAACGGCTGGACAGATAATAACTTTTACTTTAGATACTTTTACGTAGACTTGTCATACTCAGAGTTTCAAAAATGGCATAATTTAAGACTATACAAATTTCAGCTCGATTTCAAGCAAACGGTTATCTAGTTATTATTATGTAATAAACGGAAACTGCAAGTTCACTTTTTCTGCCTTACCTATCTATGATAATGTAAATATTTTTTGTTCAGATTATGAGTACCTATAAACGAAAAACTGAGAGGGCTACAATGACAGCAGATCATCGAAAGAGAGTTGTTGAGGCACACTTACTTGAAAAAAAATTTGATAAAAGTAGCGGATGAATTTAAGATCTCTGCTAGAAGTCTTGCATGGTATTGTAAGATCGCAAAATTAAAAATGAATTCTCTCTGCCCAAAGGGTACCAGAGGGTATTGGAGGATATGGGATAGTGCGGCAGGTGTTCACTCCTGAACAAGAATTTGCTTTGAGTGAATACCTTGTGAAGGCAAGTGACATATACTTCGGCCAGAGCCCAAAAGAGGCAAGAAAGTTGGCATATCAATATGCAGTTGCTAATGGCACTGCACATCCTAGTAGTTGGGACTCAAAAGAATCAGCAGGTGTTGACTGGTTTTCTTTTTTTCCTAAAACGTTACCCACAACTTTCAAAACGTACCCCCGCGGCAGCGAGTTTGGCTCGAACGTCCAGTTTCAACCCACATAATGTTCAAAGATTTTTCAACTCCCTAAAATCAGTAATGAACCAACATTCATTTACCGCCCAGGACATATGGAATGTTTAATTTTAAGCTGATTAACATTCATTATAATTACACCTTACATAAAGACGAGTAAAAACGCTTGCCTCACTTATGCCAACTTACCCCACTACCTATGCCAACTAACCCCGATACCGGGGTAGGTTGGCATAGTTTGACTGGACAAGGAAAAACATTTTTCACACAAAGTGGCAACAATATATTTATTCAATTGTATGTGTGATTTGTAGCCAAAATGTTTACCAACCTTTCCAACTTTTTACATTTCAAATATCTTCAAACCAAAGAAATTAGAAAATTTTTGAAGTGAAAAGTGTGCCAACTAACCCCGGTCTCCCCTATATATCATGGCATTATTCTTGTGTGGTAACTTTTTACTTATCTCTTAATAAAAGCCTCGTAAACTTTTGGATAGTTGGTTTTGTTTTCGGTAAGGAAAAGTCAAAGAAGTTTTTTTTTTGTAGACTCTTTGTAAAACTATTTGATTGTTGTAATGCTCAAATAGTAGTTTTTGTTATTGAGATCCTAAAAAAGAAAATGTTTCATCGTTATTTTTTTGCTAACCTTTGGTAGTTTGAAAGATAAGCCGATTAATCTGATTTCCTATAATTAAAAAGCCTAATTGTATATATCACTAATATCGTTTGTATTAGATTTAGTTACAAACATATTTAATGGGCCAAAATTACTTTGCTTTAAGTACAACTTTAAACTTTTCTTGATGGGGCTAACCAACTAAAAAGAAGACCAATACCTAGGATTTTTTTTTTTGCATGTGACATAATGAGAGTAATCTATCTCTTGTTTTCTTTGTTTATTGGAAGCGAACAAGGCAATTAGTCAACTTCTTGTTTTAAGAAGTTGACTAATTGCCTTGATCGCTTCAGATAAAACTGCTTCGATTAACACAATTTGAGTGTTGGTTGAACAGTGCATTCATAAATGTAAGAAAATTTTTGTGAATTCATACAATGGATTATTTAAATTTGGTGGAGCATGGCTTGTTGAAGAATAGGCAATGCTTGAATTGATGTAACTGTGGCCTCACTATAGCCTTGATCGTTCTAGAGTTTGGTTGAATTGGCTATCAGGTGATTTGTGAGCTTTAAAAAGGCCATTGAGATGAACTATTTATGAATAAAAAAAATCAGGATTTTACATGTATTGCTCCACTTTAATAATTTATTAATGATTTTTTAAACCCTATGTAGTTAGTTTAGCCAAATTAACTAATAATAAGTAATATTTAAGTGTTATTTTTAACAAAACTGTGAATTTTTGTTTAAATTAAAAACCAGTAATTTATTGATGGCTTTTCAAACCTACTTTTAATGAGCACAAAAATGCAACTCAGTTTAATTTGTTTCAACAGAATATCTGTTTTAACCAGGCTCTTTTAAAAATAACCAACCATATCCTTAAGAGTTGCCTTTTGTTGAATAGGGTGGCTTCCACATAGTGCGCCAAGCCACCGCCGAAGAAGTAGCTGAAATTCAAAATGTCCAGCTGCTCTACTGCGAAGAAGACAGGCTTTTGGGTCAATCATCCACAGACACCCAGAGTGATTTAAATGCTAGTCCTTTACATTCTCTGGGATACCAAGAAGACTCTTAAGAAGCCAAGAATGATGTACAGTGTAACATTTGTATATGGTACCTTGTAAATAAACTTAATATTTATAAGTAAACTTAGAATACTTGCTTTTTTGCCAATTTTTTTTTTCTTCCTGTCCGATCAGTTAACACATTTTGTAGTTTTACCGTTGGTAAGAAATGGATGTAAATAGGACAAGAATGCCAAGCCTGGTGACCTAATTCATAACGAGGAATGCGAGTGTTTTAAAGAAAGTGATGTTCGCTTACATTAGAGTCAATTACCAACTAGTTTAATAAATTCGAACTAGTCTGAATAATGCCATTTGACATGTATCTGAAAGGATTGTTGTTTGCAAATGAAATTGAATTTCAACTTCTCCATTGCCAGAAGGATGGTTTTAAAGTTACTACATAGGGTGTGAAACTATTTTAAATAGTTAGAACGTTTTCTGGAAGTCCTAAGAAACACATTTTGAAATTGTTTGGCTTGAAGAGGAAAGAACGTTTTCCATAATAAGCATTAAATAATTGATGTTGGCCAAGCAGACAGTTGGACAATATTTATCACAGTTCTAACTATCAAAAAAGTTTGGAAAGGACTAAAATAACCTACTTTCTTGTTACTTTAACTCATAAACAACGATTGGTCAGAAAATTTGTCATTTGAAAGTAATCCTTCTTAAATTTATCTAAATGAATAAAATTTCAGACGAACACACTGCTGAACAATTTATGTTGTACATTTTTTTAAAAAATGAATGAAAGTTTTTATTCGGTAAGGAAAGTGTTGATGGTATTCACAAAAATGGTATGTTTACTTGTTAAGTTGAAAAAATATTCATAGCATGAACAGATAAAAGTCATAACTTTCTAAACAGATAGAAAAAAGTATAATAGTAGATCCTTGATATATCCTTAGAAAAAAAAAGAAACGGTTTGCAAATAAGACAAAACGGTAATTGAAAGAGGCAGGTTTTGGAAGAAGTGACCGTATAATACTAGTAATAACTATGAAACTACTCATATATAAGCATTAAAAACGAAATAATTAATCAACACATTTTTTAATATGCGAGTGTTACACACAGACACTTTCAAGGCTCCCATTTACCTTTAACTAAATATCTTAATGGAATAATATATTTCATAATAGTTTTTTAATGCAACTTTTAGCAGTAAACAATGAAATATTAAGGCTTATATTTTTTTTTTCTTAGCTAAGGTGTGATATATTTTTAGTAAACACCAAGAATCCAAGGATATATATAAATTTTATTAAATAAAATATAACATAATATAACTATACAGTAACAAATCCTTCTTCTTTAAAGCACAATAACTGTAACCACATTTGATTTTTAAATGTCTTCAATAAATCATTCACTAACCTAGAAGATAGAGATTTTTAAAATTAATTTACAACTAACTTAAGTAAAAAAAAAGTACTCATTTTAAAAGAAAAAAATCCTAACAATTTGTAAGAATAAGCCAAAAAAGAATCAGTTCAATTCTTAAACACTTAACAAAAAAAAACATTTTCAAATGTTATGTTGCTATAAAATTTGCTAGAATAGTTTGATTGTTTAAATATAAATAAGAGTTAAGCCTATTTACACAAGCCACTCTACTCTAGTTTAATGTAATGAATAATTACAATAGACAAATATTTTATGAGGTACAACTGCAGCTTATTTAACTATAAAATTTATATATATTGAAGTATAAATTTGATATAAATAACATAGATTTTCTTGAATAAGAGTGACTTTAAAAAGCAGCATATGAAACACAAATGAAAAGTTAAAATATCTTAAGATCCATACAGACATTACAGGATTTAAGCCTGATTTATAGATGTGGGCTGGGCTAATGCCCAGTAGGCTTGACATAAATAAAATAGGCAATAGCTCGGGCCTTGCCTGAAGCATTTTTAAATGCCCAAAATAAGGGCATTTATGTACAGATATTATTTTAGTTTCATTTGCTAATCTGAATGTTATTTTTTGCGTATTCTATCAGCAATCTCTTAAAATGATTAAAAAAGATTTGAATGAAATATATTTTACTACAAAAGAGAAGGGAGTCGCCTTAAAAAAATACATATAATGTAAGAGAACCTTCAATCATAAAACAAATGTTGTGCTCTTTGATTTGTAGCATCAATACAATAAGCTTTTTGTTTGACAAAAAAATATTATATAAATTCTTTGCACCATTAATTGAATTTTTCTCAGAAATTCACAAAATGGCCAGGCATTTATGGAATTTTGGCATTAGCTCGGACATTTTAATAGGGCATTTGCGGCAAATTATAAATGCCTGGGCCTTACATCACTACCGTACTGGCCTTTCTTTAAGTCCACAAACATCTGCATGCTCTTTAAAACCTTTTAACTTTTCATTTGCATTTTATACAACGCTTTTTAAACTCTTGTGTAAATATGATAGACAATTAATAATTTTTCTAAAAATATGTAATGTTTAATAATACGTAAAAACAAACTTACTCTGCATCCTTTGGGTTAGGAAAAGGTTTCAACTTTCCTCGACAAGTCATGAAGTATTTGCTAAATTTAAAAAATAACAGTTATATCATCAATTAAGTTCCCACATGTGCTATCTAACTTTGCGAAACAGTTGAAATTTACTGAAAGGTAACCCTTGGCGAACTTTCCGAAATTGCGCCAAAAGTCGGACGATAACCCAACTGAAATCATAGGATGGGAGGACAGGTTTGAACTATCGTCACATTAGAGCTACACAAGGGAGAACCGAAAAACATGTTTGTTAATTTAACACCGGCTGTTCAAACTTTCTTTTTACATAATATCGGTCTACATAATGTAATGCTGAGATGTGTAACAAGAAAGTCCGAACAGCCGGTGTTAAATAAACGTGTTTTTTGACTCGCCCTGGTGTCTAATGCGACGATAATTCAAACCTATCCTAACACATCCCATTATTTCGGCCGCCTTTTGGCGCGATTTTGGAAAGTTCGCCAAGGGTTACCCTTCAGTTCATTTCTACCGTTTTGCAAAGTTAGATAGCACATGTGGGAACTTAAGAGACGATATGATGACTTTTTCAAAATTATCTATATTTTTTATGACAAATGTTGAAATTAGATCATACTTAGTATTGCTTGTCTTGAAAGCCGATAAAGCATCTTCTAGGGCTCTTATGTTAAGGGTTGCCTGAAACAAATCAAACATTTTTTTTTAATGTGACAGCCACATATATATGTTATACAGGGTGAGGCATGTGAAAGTAGCCCCAAAGTGGAGATAAGAATACGACAGAAGTGTTGCCAAGTCAAAAACCAATACAAAAACAGGTTTGCTAACTGAAGCTATTGATCACTTCAATGTTAAGCCCTAACACACGCTTAGTGACTTATTTGCCGGCAACTACGCTATATGGTTTGAGAAGCTAAATGAAATTAAATATAAACAAGGTTTGTAAAGCTGATCAGGAAAAGTTCCTACTAGTGATTATTTCGGTGGTCATTTATCCTAGTCAATCGTACTTTTTTTTTGCAAAACATTCTAAATTGATTGCAAGACACAAAATTTTCATTATGGGACGCCTTCATACAATACCAACTAAGATCTGAACTCGCCACTAATCTATGAGTAGCTCTAATGTGAAGCTAATCCGATCCAACTAATGCGAAAACAGGTTTCGGGCAGCTTCAATGGTTTTTCTCGCCAAGCATTTCAATGTATTCCTATCCCTAGACCGGGGCCACTTTTATTTGCTTCACCCTGTATAATACTATGTTGGCTACATTATTTTATGGGAATGACTTAAAAAGAAACTAGCAAAATCCTGCTAAAAACAGTATTTTGAATCCTAAAAGTTAAAGAAAACTAACTTTAAAATGATTAAGATTCAACTTTGGGCTCTACCTTTTTACGTATCATTTAAAAGCAGTGTTGTATCTTTTAAGCAAATTTGGCATTCAACAACTGATTTACTATAATGTTTTGCAAGTATTTATGTTGTCATTATGTTATTGTTCTTGTTTTATGTTATTGTTTATATAGTTCATACTCTATGTGCACAGTACCGCTAATTAGGAATCTAACAAACACAAATATACAGATTGTATTCCTTTAAAAAAAATATTTAATTAAGCTAAAACAAGTGCTTTTAATAAAACAAACCATTTTTAACCAAGGATATAACTATAGTATGTTAAGATTGAACAATAGGTTATTTTAATGATTGATAATTTAGGAAATTAGTACTTTTGGCAAATAACAGTAAATGTAGATAATCTCATAACTTTAACCAGTTTAAAATCTAGATAATTGATAGGTAATTAAAGAAACTGTGTGAAAGAATAAACAAATAAAAATTGAAACAACAAAAATTCAAAAACAAGCAATTGCAATTTGTTTTAGTGTAAAGATTAGGAAGCCTTAATATCAAATACTTTGGGAAAAGAAACAATAAAAATGAATATTATGAAACTTCAAGACAGTAAAAATATCAATACCTTAAGAACTGAAAATATACAAAAAGAAAATCTTTTTTTTTCTAGAAATCCCCAGAATACACTTTTCTATTATAAGTAGATTATTTTTCTGCCAAAAAAATATTATATCAGGATTTCTCATATGAATTTCAGTAGGAGTACAAACCCTGATTCTTTAAAGTAAGTATATTTAGGTTAGGTTAGGTTTGAATTATCGTTGCGCTAGAGCTACACGACAGGCGTCTTATTTTAGAACCACAGTCAAGTGACAAGCCTACGTCTGAATAGGCACCCAACACAACAGTTAAGGGCGACATTCTACCCAGAGTTAGTACTTTGAGGGATATTTAATTGCACTCCCTTACACAGGGTATTATTCGGACATTTTTGGCTCCACAGGTCGTTTATAGGTCGGCAGCTATTTTGGGCGATGCATGGACCCGAACCTGGGACCTTTTGCATTCTAGGCTAGTGCCTAACCGACTAAGCTCCCCTGCCCCCAATTTTGATAAGAATGATTAGAAAACTATTAAATATATTTTTAAATAACTCTCTTGAACTATAAATATTTTTTCAAAACAATTTATTTGTATTTAGTACTAATGTTATTATACTTTGAATACTGCCAAAGACGTAATTTCAAAACAGCTTCACTCTTTAATTTTGAATACACTTTTACTACTGTCATCTATGAGGGTTATTAGTAACTAACACTTCAAAATGTAATCGATGAAAAAAAAAACACAGATTTGTCGAGAGGGAGCTCTATATTTAATATAATAAAGTGGATTATGTTACTTGTTGTTGCCATATGGCAACAGTATGCATTAGAGGGTGAATAAAAAAAGCTTGGAGGCCAAAGCTCCTCACAAGAAAGAATTAACTCTAGCTAAGGACAAAGAAATCATGTTATAACAGTAACATTGCTACGGTTACCTGAATATTGGCATTTCCCTCATAGTTGTCAACACACTCATGTAGCCGAGCCAATTCTTCTACAACTGCTTCCACAACTCGGGTTAGAACCTTGCTCACAAGGGGAGGGGACACTGCAAACACCTGTGCAGGAAAAATATATTATTTTAAATATGTGGTGCTAGCAAATTTGACGTTCTAGTACAACTAACTATTTCCACCAATATGTATTATTGTATGATTATCTAACTTCTGTATATGCAAATTCGATTTATTTTGATTCTCTCTATAGAAGCGTGTACTGCTTATGTACCGGCAGTCTCGCTCTTACCAAAGTCTAAGCTTAGCACTGTGCCCTAAGCGCAGTTTTGATTTTTCTTTTATTTATTTATTTATTTCAATAAATTATACATTTGTTCCCGTTCATAACTAGCCTTATTTCAACGTTCAACACTTTAAGCTAAATTAACCTTCTGATCAAGAGTCATGTAGAAAGAACTGATTAATAGCCACATCAGCTAATCTACAAATATGATGCATTAAATTTGGGGAAATTGTCTTTTTAGTTGTATGAAACATAAAATAATTTTTTCTATAAATAATTAACTTTTTCATTCTAAAACAACAATATAGCTTATAGTAGTTGATAAATTGCTAAAATTATGGAACAACAACAATATTTCCAAGTCATAAAGTGGATTAAAGTGTACGTTTCCAAATGGCAATAGTATACATTAGAGCAGGGGTTCCCAACCTGGGGGAGAGGGGGATCGCCCCCAAGTGGGCAATTTGTGTTATCAAGGGGGCAAAAAATACTTGAGGGGCGATGAGTATTCAAAGGGGGGAAATTAAAGTAATGTTATACCTTTGTAAAAAAAAAAACATTCTCCTACCATTTATAAACCAGCCAAATTTTGCTTTCAACTCTCTTAAATTTTCTAAAAACTAATAAAAATATCTTATTTTTAAAAACAAAAGTGAAATAATTAACTATGTTATCTATGTTAACTAATTATCTTAACAATATGTTTTTTCTAATTTATTTAAAAGTGACCAGATAAAGCTTCTTTGGTTGTTTTTATAAAAGGTAGTAAGTGTTATAAAACTGTTTTAAAGTTTCACTTTAACTCAAATTATGATTCGACATAACATGAAAATTAAGAGGGGGCGATGAATGATTATCAACCTAAAGAACGAGGTAATGGTCCAGAAAAGGTTTGGGAACCGCTACATTAGAGGGCCGTATAAAGTTAATTATATAATAAAATGTGTCTTCTAAATGAATATCCAGATACTTTTGAGGCATCTGTGGCAATTATTTAAAGCACTTGTATTTGTATAGTTATTTGACTCAATGAGAAAACATTTGACAATGAAACAGCAAAAAATAAAACAATATAAACCTAAATATTTGGTGTTGCATTGATTTCTGTTACAAAGTAGATTGGATTATGTAATTTTCCTCTTGGATGTATTTGGTTATGTTTAAATAAACCTAAGATCTAGTTTAAACCTAATTTTCTTTTTAATGCATAAAATAAGTTCCCACAACAGTTTTTAAAAAAACAAAAAAGGTGCTGAAGTATTTTCTGTGCTCCAAAACATTTCAATTAAACATATAAAGTTAGAGGACTGATTGATAAATTTATTTGAAATTTCAGTAAACAATCAAGCTGTTTAAGGAACTGAAAAAAATATATATAAAAAATTAAAAGCTTTACCTCAGAATGAATTTCAATCATATCCATTATGGTTTGTTTTATGTATGGGCTAACACCTGAAAAACAAATACACAATGTAAAGTTTATACAGCTTAAGTTTATATATAGTTATTACAACTGAAAAGTTCAGAGGAAAAACTGCTTAATTTCGTAGAAAACATTCCTCGTCAAGCCTCTTTAGCGATGATGGCAAGTAATTGCCTAAACTGGTGTAAAGAAACCAGTTTCAAGACTTTATTTAACGATATTCATGCGATGCACGATTCCGACGCTTGGACTAAGCGAAGAAGAGATAAACTGGTTTTATGTCGCCAATGTCTGCCAAGCAGACACAATTAAGGGACGACTCCTAATAAATCAAGCTATTCTTCCCCTGTACTCTTCAACTGTATATTTTAAAAAATATATTGTTTTAATATTAAATTATAGCTCTAACATACATGAGTATAGGTTTGTTAAGTTAAGCAGGAGTGAAAGAAAACAGTTTTTTGACTACACAACACAATTTATGCAACAACAAAAAATTGATGTTAAGAAAGCAAGAATTTGAAATAACAAACACTACCTATAAACCAAAATGCTAACTAGCAAACCTGCCAACCTCAAAATCCTGCTATAAATTTATCATTTTTATCCTTACGACCTCTTAACATATGAATAGATAAAAAAATTTTTAAGAGAAAGCCAAATTGTATCTTCGGGAAACACATAGTGCAGTTTGTTTAGAAGAAGAAGCAGATTGCAATGGTGAACTTAGCATCTAACATTTCGCCCTAAAAACTGTTTTAATGTTAAGCCCATTATTTCAGCAATTTATGTATTGTATAATGAAAACAAAATAAATAATTTATAAAATTTCTAACTCTTTTAATTATTTCATGCCCCTGGCCAATGTTTGAAATTCGGTACAGAAATTTGGGAGTAATCAGTGCTACCAACTTAAAAAACTAGGCACAAATGCACAATGCTTAGGAACATTATTTTTTTTTTCATTATTTAAAAAATTCTTCAAAATATGGCCAGGAACTCTACATGTGATTTTATTATTTAGGTTAATTTAAGATTGACGGAGTTGCATGCTCATAGAATCACTGAATATTCGCTATTTTATAGAATCATAAATTTTGCAAGTTTAGATAACCAGAGTTCTAAAATTTAAGAAATCACAACGTATTGCAGTGGGGTTTTGTGGATATTATGGTCGCCTGTTTTTTTTAAAAGTTTTTGGGTTGTCAGAAATTCTATACTTAGTGTATTTTACTAACGACAGTCGCAATTTGGGGAATTCGCAAATTTAGTCTTATAGTTTCTCAGCATGATTGCTTTAGGTATAAGATTAGAAATTAATGTAAGAAGAAAAGAATAGAGGAATAGAAAAAGAGGATTGCCTAATTTTTACGATTATATGATCACAGCAGTGGTTTAATAAATTGAGGATCAGTGAGGATTTGCGATTTTAAGATAATTATTTTTTACGAGACTATTGGAAACCACAACAAAAAAAGGCTAATATTAATGATTTTGGAAAACTAGTCATTAGTCATGAAAACTGCGAGTAAATTCATTTCGTTATTGCAAAATTGAAAGATCCGGTCGCATTTTGTGACTGGCAACCATTAATTTTGAACACTGTCAATGTCAATCCAGTAATTAGTTAAAAACCTGGCATTGTCAGGTTAAATCTGGAGAATTGGCAGGTCTGAACTCTGAACTAGTGACTCTAGTACCATACCAGAAACAAAAGCAAATTAAATTAACTAACCGGTTGATTTGTATTCCAACTCCCAGTTGAAGCTTCCAGCGTACATCCTGGGCTCAATAGATCCCACCACTGGGTCACACTTGCGTTCAACGTAGGAGCTGAACAGTTTAGCGCTCACCTCTTGAAAGCGACCTGTACTGCTCTGCATAAACATAACAAGTTTCAGAACTTTGATGAAATAAGAAATTTTAGTGTTTATTGACTGAAATACTTAAAATGATGGGGCCTGTGCTACTCTATATAAAAAAATAGAAATCAATGTATCAGATTGTTAATGAAATTATCTTATCATTAATTACCTTACCATTAAACTAATGATAAGGTGTGTGTGTTTTCAACATTTTTCCGAATAAAAAGTATTTTATACTTAGCATGTTATTTTTTAAATTATATCCATGGTTCATATATGATAATTAAATTAATTTAAATATCCCTAAAATAAGTAGAAGAATAAACAATGTTTTTTTATAGCTAGACTACCTAAAAAAATGATATAGCTAGGTCCCCATGTAGCTCTAGTGCGACGATAATTTAACCTAACCCCTGTATAGCTAGGCCTAAATTAAAAAATTTATAATTTTAGTTATAGTCAATATTTCAACTGTCAAAAGTAAAAAATAAGACATTTTTCTTTTTTTCTACTAATGCATAGAATTGGAGACTTGAAATATAAAATATAAGGGTGCACATTATAGGTACCATTTATGTTTTAAATAGTTAAATATTGTTTATAAATAATGCTGATTGGTATGTTAATTACATTTTGTTAAACAATACAGTAATGCCTAGCATTAATATACTACCTTTATGACTAGCTGCATATCAGGATAACCGTACTTGATAAAAGCGTCCTGCAGTCTAGGGATGACGCTTTTCACAGTAAAACTGCAGTTGCTCAAAATAATTAAACACTTGGCATCCTGTAAAAAGTATGTTTATAATTTTTTTAAGAAAATTATTTAAACACTCTATAACAAAATACATAGCATTTTATATGGCAACATGAAATAACTGCCACCAATAGTGTTTGCACTAAAATAAAATGTTATCACTTAGTATTTCACACATTTTTTCTGTGTATAACAAAACTGCTGATGATTATCCTGTAAACTATTTTAACCCTTTCAATCCCAATGACAATTTGGCATTATCATTTTAGGAATTTTTTTCTGATCGGCTATAACCATTTATGATACCAAAAAAGACATCATTTGATTCTTTAAACTTTTTCTATTAGAAAACATTTTTTTTAATTCAACAAATAATGTCTGCCCTATTTTTTTTTATAAATTTTATCAGAAAAATGATGCCAAATGGCATCACTGGGACTGAAAGGGTTAAATTACTACTCTTAAATAAGCTTACAGCTCAGCTCTTTTTAAAACTAGTGACTTTATAAACTTGTACATGGAATTATTATAAGAGATTACAGTTACCGCCAATAAGAAATAATGCATACATTTCCCTGAAAATTTACCACCTCATTTTGCGCATAATTAATATAAAAATTTATTAAGCATTTATATTTCATTTTACTAAATTAAACATTTATACTTATTCACACAATATATTAAAAATATTTATAGCATAGGCAAAATCTAAACTTTTTAGCTTTTTGTTCCTTGTTGTTTGTGACGATTCCCATTTAACCAAAAACTAAATAACATTTCCACAGATGTGTTTTGCAGGATTTTAAGGCATTTTACAAGAATAACATTACTTGATAGCTTTATTCTCTTAAGACCCAAGCGAAATCCTACACGTATATTCTTAATGAAAACATACTTTTCATACAAATATATGCTAAAAAGTATGTTTTGCAAATAAATTTTTTTCAAATTGATGTTTATAGTTACGTCAGGACACGCCTTAAACTCTAAAAATACAAATTTTTTTGTGCCATGAATGCAACAGAAAAAGGCTGTATCAATTATTTGTAGATAACAGATTTTTGTAACATTTTGAATGCAAAATGCCTTTAAAATCAACTACTAAAAAAAAATTTCGAAGAGTTTGGGAAAAAATATAAAAACTTGATTTTTTAAAAAAATTATGCTTTATTATGATCAATAAAATACGATTTTATTCACAAATAAATGATTGATGCGATGCCTTTAATAAAAGGCTGAAAACTGACATTTGTATTTTCTTCTATTGGACCAGGTCAATTTTGGAACTAATTAACATGCTAATTTTTTGTGGGGAGGTAAATGGGGATGGCGTTCCCATTTGGGGGATGCCAGGACGTAAGAGAAGAGATTAACTTAAAGAATGAAAAACATAGTTACATCTGATGGATCATCGTTATCGTCGTCCATAAACATGGACTGGTTGAGCAGAGTCATTCTGGGGGAAAGTTGCTTGTTCAACCTGGAAGAAAATAATAGACAGCATTACTCTTTAGAGTGCTTAAGTAAAAAAAAAAAGTAAAATGAAACACTAAAAAAAAATTAAAACTTAATATAGAAAACTATTCCCAACATCTAGCAACCTTTTTAGCGTTTTTGTAGATTTTAGCATACTTGCTATAATTGTTACATCGCACATTCGGATATATTGCGCCTTGTATCATGTCTCCCAATTTTTCCCCTGTTTTTTTTATAGAATTTTTATGGAAAGTTTAACATGGAATCACATCAAAATCACACACAACAGATATGATGCTTAACACAACCAAAAAAATTTATACATATGCCTTACTAGCACTGTTCTAGACGTTTTCGTTGACTTGAATGCTCATAATGCTGGAGTCACGATAGCCAATGTTTTCTTTTTAATACTTGGTCAAAAATGGTACTCAATTCCAATATTATTTAAAAATTAGATAAAATTTTAGAGACTGTTTAATCGATGTTTACAAAGGAAAGTAGAAATATTGATAAATATTAATATACAAATGGAGTTTGTACTTCATAAAAAAAAGTGTGGTGAGGATATGTATGAAATATCGTCGCACTAGAGCTACATGAGGGCTATTGGCAACAGGCATAATGTTTTAGAATCATAATCAAGAGACTAGCCAACACTTGAATAGGCACCCAACACAACCGTTAAGGGCCACATCGCATGAAGTGCTAGGACTTTGAAGGATTTTTAACTTGCACTCCCTTACTCAGGGAATTATTAGTCAGACATTTTTTGATGAACGGGCAGCAGTTATTTTTAGCGATGCTCGGACCCGAGCCTGAGACCTTCCGTATGCTAGGCAAATGCCTAACGAACTGGGCTCCCCAGCCCCTTAAAAAGTGAGGAGGATTGATTGGTATTAATTTAAAGTTTACATAATATACAATTCACCATTATAAAGATACATATGCAATGTAAGGTTTATAAAGCTAGTTTAAAAATCATAAATGTAATCATACTTATTATCATTTTCCCTGTTAGAGACTGCTTGTGCCATTTTCTCTAAAGCCAAGGCAAATGCTCCGAGGAGGCTCTGGGAAGACTGTTTCACAGCAGCTTGCACATTTATTTGCAGAAATATCTGTGAAAGCAAAAGCATAAGATAAAGTAACCAAGAAACATTGAATGTTGAATCTAAAAATATTAATTGTACGTAATACTCAAGTAATAATTAATTATTTGCACATTTAAATGCAAAAAATAAGCTTTTATTAGGTAGTTGCTGTTAAAATAAAATGTTGATTACAAAGACAAAGATAATAATATAAAATTGTCCATCTATTGGTTATACACAACTAAAATATTATTTAAGGTTAGACAGTAAAAGTCATTTCATATTTTCAATCTAGAGTATCTTTGCTTTTAAATGATTATTTATTTAAAAAATTAAATATAGCAACTTATTTACATTTAAAAGGAGAAGGATAAATGTACAAGTGATGTGGAATGATAAAATAATAGCAAAAACAATAGGCTAAGATATTTTTAAAAAATAGTGATTTTTTTTTGTAATATAAATGCACAAATTATAAACTAAATTAAGGAAAACTTACATCTGTCTCTTTGGGGCCGCACATCAAAACAGTTTCTCGCACCAATTGAAGAGTTTCTACCACACGATTTTCAAAAAGAAGAGGCTATAAATCAAAATCAAATTTGCTTGTATGTATTTGTAACTGGGGTATCACTCAAATTTTTGGGTCTTTTTTTTAGAAAAATTTAAAATAAACATATAACAAGTTTGAAAAAAAAAAGAAAATGCATAAAAATTCAGTTAAGAGCTAGTTTAATTCTCTAATATAAGAAAAAACTCAAGGAAAATTAGTTTACAGTAACATATTTAAAGAACTTTTTTTAATCTCGAAATTAGGTTTGTGAAGAACTTTTATTAACTAAAGCGTCCTTAAAAAAACGGTTCTATTTAAAGAAAAAACAGGTAAGAATATAGTTGCCTTTTTTAAAATCTATTTTGCGCCTGTCTCCCAAGAAAAGAGTATTGATAATATTAACTTTTCAACCTTGAAAATTAATGTTAGGATAGACACAAAAAGGCAACAAAAAAATAACTCACTAGTTGTGTAGTCCCACCATTGATATCATCAATTTCTACAACCCAAGTTTCACGTTCATCCAAATTCTGGATATCTATTAAATTAAAAGAAAATATTAAAAATTATCTCTCAATATTTAAAATTAGAATTTAGGTTATGAAGATTTTTTTAGATAAGCTGAGATGAATTCTATGACCAATCCGTTTGACTTGAGTTTGTCAGGTTAGACATTTAGGAACTACAAACTGACAACCAATTTGTTTAGATTGATAAACTGTAAGCTTTTTTATACGTTAAAAACAAATTCCAAAAAAAATTAATAACTGCACATTGAAAAAATAAATTAATAAAATTTCTACCTTAACGAAAGTGCTCCTGTTTTATTTCTGTACAAATTGGTGAAAAAACTATGCTTAAAACAGAGAAGGAACTAAAATGTGCAATTGTAAGGTGTTCTAATATCATCTTTCCATTCATTGTACATTTAACAGTAAGTTATTATTCACATTTAAAATAATTTAACTCAAAACTTTTAAAAATTCTAAAACCGTCAAACAAAAAAAAAAAAACATGACTTCTCCCGAAGTTACAAGTATGTTGAAAAAATTAATTTCAATTCCTAAAATATATTCAAAAATTCTTAAAACAATCACATATTTAATTTTGGTTTCTGTAAAAATTAGAATTTTCTGTAACTTTTGAAATCTAAATGAATAAATACCTAGTGATACCGTAACAAAGATTAGTTTTTTAATTCCAAAAATATGTTCAAAAACAATTGCATTATTAATTTTGTTCAAAATAGAATTTTTTTAACATTAATAATCCTGAATAGAATTTCCTTTAACATTAATAATCCTGAATAGAATTTCCTTTAACATTAATAATCCTGAATAGAATTTCCTTTAACATTAATAATCCTGAATAGAATTTCCTTTAACATTAATAATCCTGAATAGAATTTCCATTAACATTAATAATCCTGAATAGAATTTCCTTTAACATTAATAATCCTGAATAGAATTTCCATTAACATTAATAATCCTGAATAGAATTTCACATTAATAATCCTGAATAGAATTTCCTTTAACATTAATAATGCTGAATAGAATTTCCTTTAACATTAATAATGCTGAATAGAATTTCCTTTAACATTATTAATGCTGAATAGAATTTCCTTTAACATTTATAATCCTGAATAGAATTTCCTTTAACATTAAAAATCCTGAATAGAATTTCCTTTAACATTCATAATCCTGAATAGAGTTTCTTTTCACATTAATAATCCTGAATAGAATTTCCTTTAGCATTAATAATCCTGAATAGAATTTCCTTTAACATTATTAATCCTGAATAGAATTTCCTTTAACATTAATAATCCTGAATAAAATACCTTGTGATGCTTGTGAAAACAGGGTCTTCATTGCGTGGACTTTCACATCAAATATCAATTGCTGGAGGGTGCTCAGCATGTCGTCAGGCATCTCCAATTTCAGAAGATTCGAAAAGCAATTCCTTAACAGAATATTTTTAAGTTAGTTATGCACTTTAAAATGCTGAAAATTTTTGTTAAAAGGCATTTAACACTTTTTTCAAATATCACATAGCAGCTTCATGGTTTTGTATAATGTTAGTATTCAGCATAATATAAAAAAAAGGTAATTATCTGTTAAAACTAAAATTGGTTTTTAATCATATGATAGTTCATACATTTTCTAACTAGGTTGAAGAATACCATTTTAGTTAAAATGATATGACATTACATTTTAAAACTCTATTAATCAGATTAGAAGACAATGTACTTTTTAAAATGTATCATCAATTGAGATGTTTTAGATGAGGAAGTTTTGTTTACAGGCTTTCATTGTTTTCTTCTTGGAATCAGTGCTCCGATTGGTCAAGTATTTGGATGTGACATGGATTCAACAATCAAGGCTCAAGAAAGAATTTATTTTGTTAAACATTTCATTTGCCACTCTAGGTCTGAAGCATTGGCATGTTTCACGTGACGTAGATTATTCCTGAGTTTCATTGGTGTTTTTTATGATTGGTGTTATGACACTGTAAACTCTTCCCACTGCATTGTTTGACCAATCGAGACTTTATTTTCATTGTTCTTGAGCAATTGCCACTTAAGAAGCTGATTAATTAAATTAACTAGATAAAGTCTGAAGTGAATTTTTAAAACTTGAATGCTATATATTAGCATTTAATAAGATTCAAGTTCATCAGTTCAACATAATGCTATTCCTCCTTAAATCTATTATTGATCATATGATGGTTTATACATTTTCTAACGAGGTTCATAAAAATCTCCCATTTTAGATTAAATTTCCAGACTTAATCAGATTAAAGGACAGACTACTTCAAAGTGCTATCATCAATGGATTAATTTAACTCGTTAACATGTGAAGCAATTCGTCTCAAACTTGAACCCTAAATATTACAATATTTGATGTACAATTTTATCCCTTCAACACACTACCCCGTCGACAGTATGACACATACCTGATACTTCTGAGGCAGTAGGGCAGCCAAGGTGTGAGTCCCTCAGACTTTGGCCACGTGCCCAAAGTCTGCAACTGATGAACGGAGGTGGAATGAAGGGTTTCCGGAAGGATGGACATTCGGACGAGGGAGCACAGACGTACCGTCACCTCATGCACCATATTCTAGAACAGAGTAGACATTATATAGGGTGGGTTGAAATTTACTTTTTATTTTATTTCAAATCGCTGTAGTGCCAGAAAAGTAGTTGGTAAAGACATGAAAAATGCACTAATTGTTATTTTTTTTTATTAATTTATCTTCCGTTCGTGCAAAGCGATCAAAATTGGCAAAAAAAATTTCAAAAACCAGAATTTTTTTTTAAAAACACAAAAGATGTTTTTAATTGCATTCCTGTCATGAATTAACAACTAAAAGTACGTAAAATCAATATATATGCAATTACTATACATTTGTGTCAAATCTTCCGGCCACACAACATAATAAAAACTGAGGAAAATTCATATTGTTTGCAAAATTTTGAAGTTCCACCTTGTTGTAAGTTTTTTGTACTTTTATGCCTATATATTGATTTTACATACTTTTAGTAATTAATTCATGATATAGGAACGCAATTAGAAACATGTATGAAGGCTAAACAAATATTAAAAAATTACCATTTTTGAGAATTTTTTGCTAACTTTGGCATTGTGCAAACGGAAGATAAATTTAAAAAAAATAATAATAATTAATGCCTTTTTCATGTTGTTACCAATGGCAACTTTTCCGCACTATAGCGATCCAAGATAAAAGAAAAAGTTTTTTCGGCCCACTCTAGTAGACATTTCATCGAAAGCGGAGATAAATTACGACAGACAGGGGTTTCAATTCTGCATCCACCAGTTTTTAATGCAAGTTTTTTTTTTAAAGACTGTGTGGTAAATTTATCTTGCAGCAAGAATACAAGTTCCACATGAAAAAATATGGGGAAAAAACCATCGAGTCAGTGAAACTGTGAGCCTTTGCAAACTTTTAAACGTAAATACACAATTAAGGACTATAGAGATTTTGATCACACATGGCAGCTAATATGAGGTCTGACCAAATTTTAGTACTAGAATAATTCTAGTACTTCAGTAGTTTAGGTGTTTAAAAACCACAACTCCTCAGTGGACCTCAACATGGCGAGAGCAAGAGTCGGCTTTTTGTCCCCCCGCTCTTCAAGAAAGTATGAGAGAGCACACATTTTACTATTTATATGAGAAACCTTAACCATTCTCATATTTCAATAAATTTATCCAAATAAATTTTCGTTATAAATTTTAGAATAACTGGACCACTTGGTATTAGTAACTTCAGGCTTTTGTGCTAGAAGGACGAAACTATGAATTTTTTTAATTTGACAAAATTCCCGGAAATTATAATAAATTTTATTCCAAACAACTTTACCAAGTCTTAATTTTACTAGTCTTCTAAAGGGCTTAAGGTAATGCATAAGCCTAATGACAAAAGAAAATCTAAATTTTTATGTTCCTCAGGTTAAGAGTAAAATGGTTCATTGTTTTTCCTACACAAGGGTTTAGTCAGGTAGAATGAAGGTATCACTGGAGCTTTTGGCAGCACCTTTCTTATTTAAAATCGCTTTCAGTGATAATACTACACTACTGACTACTGTAGATTTAATGTGCACAAAGTACTTTTATTGACAAACATGCATTACAGCAAAAAAATCAAATTGATAAAAATACGATTCAAAATTAGATTAAAATATAAAGAAGGATAACTTACTTTAAACTGGATATTTTTAGGGAGACCCTTATCAGATGCTTCCGAACTCTGCAAAAAAAATATGAAAAATTATTTAATACAAGCATCAAACATACTTTCAAATACATTATGTATGAATATTTTTTTTAGTATCATCAGGGCTTATTTCCATTTTCATTTATATAAAAGATCTTTGAAAAACACTTATTACTAACTATAATTTCAAAGCTAAATTTAATGTTTTTAATTTAGCAGTTATACAGCAGAGGTCAGAAGTCTGTCAATTTAACAATAGTAAATTCCGAAAATCTGCATGCATTTTTAAATCACATCACCACAAATTAACAGTTTCAAATTTTGCTTAAAATTGGCTACATTACATATCCTTTACTTACACAGTTAAAGAGGTTTTAGGATTAAAAAATTGATAAAAGAATTTAACCATACATTTGTCACAAAACAATATTAATCCCAGATCGTTAGTCTCAGCTTTTTCCGTATTTTGTAACCTTAAATTTTAAAATTTTATAATGAATAATTTTCATTCACGATTAACTTTTTTTCTTTTGGAAAATTTTTTACGCTTATCTCTTCAAAAATAAATCTAATTCTAATTTTATAAACAAATATGTAATTTGAAAAAAAATTAATTTAAAATTTATGCATTGAAAACAATAAAAACATATTTGCCCATTTTCAGGTCATTTAAAAGGTTAAATAAGTGTAATAAATGTGTACATAAAAATAATATTTTTTTTTGCCCATTTTCAGGTCAGTTTAAAGGTTAAATATGTGTAATAAATGTGTACATAAAATATAATATTTTTTTTTGCCCATTTTCAGGTCATTTAAAAGGTTAAATATGTGTAATAAATGTGTACATAAAATATAATATTTTTTTTGCCCATTTTCAGGTCATTTAAAATGTTAAATATGAGTACAAATGTATAATAAAATATAATTAAAAAATTTATGTACATCAAAAATAGCTTCACGCTTACTTCTCTGATGTGAAGCTGCCCTGTGAGGTATGCTTGCCCTAGCCTCCACATGTTGGGAAAGTGCTCCGTGAACTTCTCCGTGAGATCGACCACAAATTTCACAGCACAGGGCATGTCCTGGTGGACTGGAGCGAACACAGAGGGGTCCCTAGTCTCAGGGGAGGCAGAGGCTGAAAGTAGTAAGTGTCAGTGGAATCTTGTTAAGAGGGAATGGGCGCGCTGTACCGGGGGTCTCCAAACTCAAGTGTCTCAATGTTAATCCAATGGGAAAAAAACTATTTTCGTTGCCACATTTCTCCGGCTGTATTGAAAATTTGTACAAGCGGATTTTTTTATGTGATAAATGTAGCTGACTTACAGGTCCCGACAATCCCACTTTTTGAAATTAGTACGAATATTTTTTTTTAATATTCAATAAATTCTTTTACACAAAATATTCGAAGAAATTTTAAAAAGTGGGATTGTCGGGACCTGTAAGTCAGCTACGTTTATCACATAAAAAAATCCGCTTGTAAACATTTTCGATACAGCCGGAGAAATGTGGCAAAGAAAATAGTTTTTTCCCATTGGATTAACATTGAGGCACTTGAGTTTGGAGACCCCGGGTACAGCGCGCCCATTCCCCCTTAACCCGTGACGAGGATTCAAATTAGGGTAAGGTAAATTATAGCATTTGTCTAAAGACTGCTATGTTGCTAATGGTGGTTGGGGCACGTTAGGGGACGTACATAAATTACGTCACGCTCATAGGGGGGAGGGAGGGGTATGCGACAACGTGACGGATCGTGACATGGAGGGGGGAGGGGTAATCGCTTGCGTGACGTAACAGTTCAAATCTTCCAATTTTGCAAGGAAAATCTGTTTTTTTATAAGAACGATTTTTAGAAAGAAATCTGAAATCTTTTTTTTTATCACAAGATCATCATAAGAAACACTTAAACAAAGGAAAATATTAAAATCAACTTTAAAAAAAAGGGGGGGTGTGCGACAAACGTGACATAATTTTAGGGGGAGGGGTTCGACCAAACGTGACGCAGCGTGACATAGGGGGAGGGAGGGGTCAAAAAAGTCAAAATTTTGCGTGACGTAATTTATGTACATCCCCTTAAATATGTTGTGGCCACAAAGTCCTCCATGTTCCCATACCAAATTATACCTCTGGGACACCAGATCGGAGGGTTATTGGAATTTTAACTGGATCCAAATTCTAATATGTAAGTGAGAATGGATGCGTAAAGGGACCTTCCTGTAAAACAGATGTGTCATGCTGACGAGCAAAAGTTGGACTTCCTCACTTGTGGTGCTCAATAAAAAAGGAAGCTGCCCCACTTCGCCTAAAATCAGGTAGTTCTCTACTAGAGGCGTGGTTACCGAGTGGCATTAGAAACAACAACAAATATTTGCACTTGAACCACACGAGGGCGTCATAATTTAGAACCACAGTCAAGTGACAAGCTAACACCCGAGTAGGCATCTAACGAAATGTTTAGAGGCAACATACAAAGTGTTGGGGCGTTGAATCAAATTTAATTTGCACTTCCTCTACATAGAATATAGTATTTGTTGGACATTTTGGCTACAAAGACTGTTTACATTTGAGAAGTTACCTTAGCCATGCCCGAAGCTGTAGCCTTTTGTAAGCAAAGCAAGCGTCTTACCGATGAGGATATTTAGAATTTAAATTAAGAATTTACTTTTTAGGTTAAGTTTTTACTTGTGTTTATTGCAAAAAAGGTATTTTTATTTCAAATATAAATAAGGTCCTTTTAAAAAAATATGTAGTAAATAGTAAGTGGACAATTAAAAAGCTCAACATTTATACATTGATTTGCCTAACAATAATTTATATCTGTTATTTTTTTCGTTCCTAAAATTACATTTCAGTTGAATTTAAAATCAAATTTATATCAGAATTAAAGAAATAGCTGCATAAAAGTAGATTTTTATTTCAAATAAAAATTATGTTTATTTTGAAAACTATGTTGTCCAAAGGGTGACAGTTTTTCTTTTTGTCCAGGATGGCATTAAAGTCAGGGCAGGCCCTGTTTTATATTTGAATTTAAAAAAAGTAGTTTATTTTTTATTTCAAATAAATTATGTTTATTTTGAAAACTGTTGGCAGGGGAGGCAATTTTTCTTTTGGTCCAAGGTGGCATAAAGTTTGAACTCAGTTGAAATTTTTAGTCTTAAATTCATAATTATCATACCCAGAGCAATGTGCTTGTCTTTGGTCTCGTTCAGCACACTGAGGAGCCAGTTCTTGTTGTGGGATACACACTGCCAGGCAGGATCAGAGGGAGTTTCCAAGTTCACCAGGAACCTATCAAGTAGTAAGCAGCATTGTTTTACTGCTGAATTTATATAACGGTTCAGTGGCTGAGAGGTTTAACTTGCCCGCCTTATAGACCCAAGATCGGGAGTTTTAGCTCCGGCTGAGTCGTCGGATTTTCTGGATGGAAAAATCTTTGGCACGCATGTCATATGATTATGTTTCATGTAAAAGATCTCTGGAGAGCCCATTTGGCTTGGGTTCTCTCAGTAAAATTAAATCTAGGCATACTTTAACATCCACAGAGAGCTCAGATACATAGTAATCCGTGCATCAAAATTGGTAGCGAGAGCCGCCTAGATGGCGCCACAAAAAAATTGGCTCTCAATTCTGAGGAATATGCTAAGTCTGCAAAAGGCTTGACTGCCAATATTGCAGCCACATTGGAGTAAAAAAACTTTTGAATTTATAAAACAAGTTGTACAACTAATAGAAAGAGTGGAATTAAACATTTTCCTGGACATATCAGAAAAAAGTGCATCACATACATTAAAAATAATTTTACAAATTTTAAATATAACGTGTTGGTTAATTATAGTTTTCGCCAAGAATATAGCCTACCAAAATTTGGAAAACATTGGTAAAAATATTGAATGATAATTTAATAATATCTTTAAAAAATAATAAAACTTCCTTTATATTGTGCATTAATTTTTTTTTTAAATTACTACAATGAAAACAGAACCTAGATGCCAAACAAAAATTTTTGTAAACAATTCAACACAATTACATTAGGAAAAATAACAAATCAAAGAAAGTATGTTGGAATCCATTTGTTATTTATGTCTTCAGATTTTAGCAGTATTTAATTTTAATAATAAAAAACTACATTTATAACAGCTAAAATACAGGGTGTCTGTAAAAGAATGTCCAAGTTTCAAATTGTAATAGTATCAGATGTAATCATTCGACAGTTGTGATTGCTTCCTTTGGAGCTTTGTAAAAGGTCAGGTCTACCTCCCCTACAATTTACCAACCTTGAAAAGTTGAGTTGCACAGGCTGTTGCTTCCATTACTCTGGACTTGTTGCAGACAGTATGGGAAGAATTGCATTTTCGTTTGGATGTGTGCCGTATCACTAAAGGCACACACATTGAGCACTTATAGGAAAAACTAGGTTAGTTTTCCTTCAGTTTCAAGTATGATTTCTTACATTTGTATAAAATAAACTTTGGTAATATTCAGACATTCTTTTACAGACACTTTGTATACAAAACATAATAAAGAAGTTTCAGGCAGACTGAATAGTTTACTTATCTAGCAACGGCTTTACTTGATTTTTTACTAAGTAAGGACACCATAAAACTTAATGACTCACTTGACCAAACGCTTTTGCTCGTCAACAGTGGAAGGTTGTTCTTTCAACTTCTGTAGCAGTGTTTCTCGGAATTTTTCGATCCTTTGCTCAACTTCCTGATACACTGAAAACAAGATAATTACTTTTAAAATTTCTAATTTAGAATGACAGCATCTCAAAAGGTTACCTCGATTTCTAGCAATTCCTAAATGATATGAGAATAAAATCTGAAATGTATATTGGGAATTTTTAAGTATGTTGTTGTAAATGTCTCTTTTTGTAATTTGTATTTTATGCAAAAGTACAGAGAATATTTAGAAAATATACTCTCAGTGTTGACTAATAAAACAAGTTTTTAAACAAGTAAAATTAATTGATTTTTTAAAAAAAAAATGTGATAAAACAAGATGTAAGCAATAAATGGAAAATCTAAAAATGAAATGGATAAAATATGAATTAACTACCTCTTTTAAATACAGTCACTTCAGTGTCATGGAACAAAGACCTGGCTCTAGCATAATCGGTAATAACCATTTCGTAATCTCCCTGTTTACAAAATAAAAAAATATATAGGAATAAAAAAGTTAAACTAAACTTGGGTAATTGCACTACACCATAAACTGTTAAAGAGAAAAACTAAAACAAACTACATTCAGGCCTCCCAACAGTTTTCAACCCTAAAATTGTGTAAAATGGGGACCATTTCAGCTAAAATGTGGACCAATTGGGGACCATTTCAGCTAAAATGAGAACCGATTGGGGACCATTCTCAGGGCCGTGTGGTGCTATGACGCAGAGAGGCGGCCGCATCAGGCGGCAATGGAGTAGAGGCGGCACTAACGGGTTTAACGAATCCCCCTTTTTTTAAATTTATTTTTTAAAAAATCAGATAAACTTTTCTTGGTTGTAATTAAAAAAAAGAACATTAAATCAATTAAAGTTTTTTCAAACAAATATTTCCAAGTCTTCTAAAATGAAATTTATTAACATATAAGAGGGCCGATTCTGATGAATACGCCTATGTTTTGATTCGTTTCCTGGTTTTAAATGAGTTGCTTTGATTTAAGCTTAAGTTGCTTCTTTATTATAGAAAGGTTCTAAAAACTTCTACTATAAAAGTTAAAAAAAAAGCTCCACCTCAGTTTCGCATAATGTTCAAAGAATATGTCAAAAAAAAACATTGTATTAGAAAAAGGAATTAAATTTGTTAAAAAAAAAAATGGTAGTACAGATTTTGTAACATCAGTAGAACTTGCATCAGCATTTGAAGTTCCGGCAGTCACTAATAAGTGTTGATCAGGGCTTTTCTTTTGTTTGAAATTACTTTTGTGTTTTTCCGATTCCGAATGTCTTTTTATAGAATAAAATCCCTTTTCAGTAGAAGTTACGACATCGCAGACAGTACAACACAATTAATTATTTTCAGGCTTTTTACTCCATTCGATACGGTATGATTATTAGCATCTTTCATCTGCAACCACCAATCCAAGAAATGACATTTCCTCACATTGATATTCAATTCAATCACATTTATACCTCAAAAAAAAAAAAAAAAATTAACCAGCAAGCAGCAGAGGAGCACGTGTATAGACTGTTTTTATTTATTAGCGATGGGTCGGTCCGGAATGAGCGGGTCCACAAAAGGATCCGTTCCAATGGATCGGATCCGTTATTTCTAAAGGAACGGATCCGCCAAACAAAGATGTCCACAAAAGGAACCGTTCTTATGGATCCGTTCCGATTGATCGGATCCGTTTTTTCTAAAGAAACGAGTCCGCCGAACAAGATTTTGGTAGGTTACAGCCCATTCCAATGGATCCGTTCCGATGGATCGGATCCGTTTTTCCTAAAAGAACGGATCCGGCGAACAAAGATGTCCACAAAATGACCCGTTTTTATGGATCCGTTCCGATGTATCGGATCCGTTTTTTCTGAAGGAACGGGTCCGCCGAACGGGATTTTGGTAGGTTACGGCGTAAAAATTTGAAATTGCGGTAAATGCGGACCGAACTGCGAAAATGTGGACTTTTGCGGACTATGAAAAAAAATGCGGACTTTTGCGGGATTGCGGACCTATTTGGGAGCCCTGTACATTCAATAGATGATATGTTACTTGAATTGATTCATCACACAGATAACTTACTTGATTTAACCCTCAAACAGAGCAACTTTAGCACTTATGGGGAACTTTGGCCGAAGCTTTTAAATAAGATATAATAAAGATCAAGCTTTTAATAACTGTGAATTAGTAAATACTCTAATTTAATTTTTTATCCTTATTTTTAATTTATGGTGACTCTGTCTTTTCTTATAAATTAAAAAAAAAATTAAGAAAATTCATAATGGGATTGGACTAAACCTATTACAAATTATCCAGAAAAAGCAAAAATTCCCTACTTAACAGAACTTTAAATTATCAGTTTTTATTAATGAAAAAAGTTTAATTTTTAGATAGCTTAACACATGTATTTCAGTTTTTGCTCCTATTTAGTTCGTACACTCGAACCAGACGCAAAATAACATTAATAACTGTATGGGTGAAGTAGTTTAAGGGGGTCCAGTACCTTCCCCAACTTTTTTTTTTTATTTATGAACTTATACTGTTCAGATTTTGTACACTGGTGCATCTTGCATTTGCAATACTTATTAGCAAAAAAAAAATCTGAAAATGCCTGAGCGTTTTTAAAAATTTAAGTTTTTGTTAAATTTTTTAGCAATTTCAAAATCCCTACTTCTCATTTATTTTTAGACTTTTTATCACCAAATTTTTTTTATATAAGTTCCCTAATAATATCTGAACAAAACTATGCATCCAAGTTTTAATTGAGATTCCACTATATATATAAATATTTTTTAAAAAATATTTTTCAAAATTTAATCAAAAAATTTAACAAAAATAGTAAAATTTAAACTTTGACATTTTTTTCAAAAATACTGACAACATAAATGAAAAACTTAAATGCATAGTTTTGTTTATTATACTTTTAGGATGCTATATACATTTACAGAAACTTTTTATGTATAATATTAAACTAGGATTAGTATTTTTCACTATCTTAAAATTTAAAAAACACGAACAGAGATACGAGCATTTAAAGTATACATCTGTGGTAGGATACCTATAGAGTGTGTCGCATTTAAAAATTAATAACTCAAAAACTAATGCATAAAATTTTAAGTGTTTTTTTTTTGCAAAATGTTAAGAATAGTTAAAATAATATGTTCAACAACTAAAAAAAAAATTGAATTTTTCATGATTTTTGGGTACTGGACCCCCTTAAAGCTAATTATACATCTTGCAATCTGAAGATTTTTATACACATGCTCTTTGCACCAGAGGTCCATATTGAGGATGAGTCAACCACGCCCAATCGGCCTGTGGCTTGGCAATCCAAAGCACAACCACCAAGACACTGGGCCTCTTTGATTCTTTATAAAACATGATTTGAATTATATATTTGTTTAAAAAAATATGCTTATATAGTGAAGAGGTAATAATACTTAGTAGATTAAAGAAGTTTCACTGTAATTCATGAAAACTATCCATACACACCTTCCTGATGTTCTTTTCAATGTTGGCAGGTAGGTTGAAGAGGAACCTGTACCTCTGGAGTACCCCGAGGGCGTTCCTCGTGGCATCTGCCTTTTCCTTCCTCGCGAGGGTTTCCTCAAAAAGACCAAAGGCTTCCTCGCGCGCTTTCTGAACTGCCTGTTCTGCTGGTGTAGCTAAGTCCCAACCGAGTGCCTGGTGTTAAAAAAATTAAGGAACTTTTTAGAGGTCAGCAGTTATTTTGATGATGCCCGAACCCGGGACCTGCTGCATGCAAGACGAAAGTATTTACAGACTGGTCCCCTAGCCCTACCGAGTTGTATGAAATATGAAGTGAAAGGTTTAGCTAGTGTGGTTACAAAATCCTAGAAAAAAAGTTCCCTGGTATTTCCATGAATTCCCCTGATATTTCCACAAAAAATTCCTTGATTTTACAACTACCTAGAAAACATGCTATACACACAATTCAATGCAGTATAGAAAATTCAATCCAGATATCGTGGGAATTAAGACTTTCTGGATTATGGGCTTTTCTACGTTTCCAAAAATCTGAGTTTAAAGGAATCATGTGATCAGAATCATGTTATAACATGATTTGCGAGAAAGATTGATCCTTACTACAAGATTGATCCTTCAGGCAAATCGGATCAACCAGAATATTTTTTTTTTGATCAAGTGTCCGTTAGTAGTGATCCTAGAACCTAAACCTGCTGTTTAAGTTTTCCAAAATGGAAAAAATTCCCTGATATTTTGCAAAATTTGAAACATTCCATGAGAATTCCCTGATATTTCCAGAGTTAAAAAGTTCACTGAGAATTCTCTGATTTCCAGGTTCTGTTACCACATTTGGGCAGTTTCGTTTTGCGCCAATTGTGAAATAGAAACAGGCCATTATATATCATGTTCAGGCAATATGAATAGGGGCCTATGGGAAAGTCCTTAAACTCCCGGAAAGGCCTGGATAAAATCAGCCTCTCATATCAAAATGCAAAGATATTATAATATCCTGATGAAGTGGACCAGTGGAGAGGGGATCAATTGGTATAAAATAAAAGTTTACATTAAAAAAAAAGTACTAATTAGGGTTATTAAGGGTACACCCGTGCAACGCCGTGTATATAAAGCTAGTTTTTAATAAATTGGTTGCTTTACTTTGTTATTAAAACATTCCTAAAAAATAAATGTTTTTGGGTAGGAGCAGTAGCCGGATCTCCAAACAAAAGTATCTTTAAGTTATTACAATGTAAAAAAAAAATCTAAGCCAAATTACTTTGTTTGTATCGAATATTTTTACAGAGGTTATCTTAATATGATAAATGCAATTGATTTAATGTTCTATACAATAGCACTTTGTTAAATTAGTTTGAATACTATAAACTCCTGATTATCCACGGACCACGATCCTCCCTTTTTTCCCCCTACAAAAATAATAATTTAACAAAACTCTGAGAAATGAAATTTATCTGTTTCAAAACTTGAAAGAATGCATTCCAAGAACGACGAATACATTTAAAGAACAACGAATACATTATAAAAACAACGGAAGTACTTCTAAAAGAATGACTACAGGAAACCTGGTGTGTGCCAAAATGTGTTCGGACAGGTGCACATCAAGGGCTGTTTGTCATAAAGAGTCACTTGTTTCCTGTATTTGGGCGTAAGATTATATATTGAAAATTATGAAAATAGCCAAACCAATTTTAATAAAACAGGGATTGCAAAGACCTGTAAGTCAGCTATCATATACAGATACAGCTATCATACATACATTTATCATACAGAAAAAAAACGCTTGCAAGAAATATTCAATTCAGCCATCGAAATGTGGCTTAGAAAATGTTTTTTCCCCTATGGATTAACGCAGACCCACTTTGGTTTGGAGACCCACTGCCCATTAGGCTCATTCACCCTTAATGTTCATATTTCATGAAGCTTATGTTACCTGCACGTCCTTCTCAAGTGCTGCACGCAGGGCTTCCAGTGCCTCCAGACATGACACCACCGAGGAGACGTTGGATTTCATGAAGGCAAGCGGGCCCTCGTCATGAGTCGACACTTTTCGACGCAGGAAGGCCAAGCCCGTCTTCAGGTCGTCAAAGCGGGCCCCGTGGTGGTTCTCAAGCAGGTACCTGTTGGATGGAAGGATTGGGGGTTTGGGTGTAAGTTGTTAGGCGTAATGTATGTCTAGTAAGGAGGAGGGGCAGTAAAGAAGAAAGCAACTCTTTAGTGTAGAAATATCCATTTAATGAAGTGCAGCTCTGAAGAATTACATCCTCTCTCCACCCTTACCGCCTTTACTAGTGACAAAAAGATGGCGGTTCAGGGCAGAGTTTCAATAAGTGCTCGCTAGATGGCGCTGATACAACACTCTGCTATCCTGACGTTTGTCGTCCCGACAAATAGCAATTGAATAAAATAAAAACATGCTATCTAAATATTAAAAGTAAACATGTAGCAAGATAAAAATTAAACGTAAACACTTAGAAAATAATACACTTAAATTCACTACTAATACTGAAAAGAACTATAAAAATAAGCATAAACAAATAAAATACTTTTATGCATTTCTCAAGAAAATTATTCTAAAATCACTTTAAAATTCTAATTTGAAAATTATGAAATAGAAGAAAACACTTATAAAATTAACTAAGCAAGTAAGTAAAAATAAATTTTAAAGTCTGTGCAAAAAGTTCTTAGCACAATTTGGGAGAAAAAAAAATAAAGTTCTGGACTTCAGAAAGTTTGTAGAATAAAAGTCAAAGTTCAGGTTTTTGCCCAACTCTTCATTTGGTCGGCAGATGTGGATGTGCATGCTGGTCCTTCACCTGTACCGGTCTTGCGTACATCATATCTGTCGTTTGGGTGAACTTTAGTCACGACGTATGGGCCGAAAAACTTTTGACGAAGTTTTAAGCCTGTCCCGAACTGAGTACGTTTGATGGCGACTATATCATCAAGTTTGTATTTGGTAGCAGTCTTGCGACGAGTGTTATAGTTGTGCCTGCTCTGTTCTTGTTGTTGCAATATATTTGCTTTGGCTTCTTTGCGCATTTGTTGTTGATGTTGGACGACTGAGTGTATATGTTGTTCTTCTAAAATTTTCTTGATGTTAAGATCTTCTTTATTTTTCATTTTAACTCCTGTTAGAAGCTCGAAGGGTGTGTACTTAGTAGCTGAAGAGATAGTGCTGTTAATTACACGTTGTACAGCTGGTATGTGCTTGAACCACTTGTTCGGATCATCAAGGGATAACTTGGAGATAACTGGAATTAGCGTTCCATGGAATTTTTCAACCTGACCGTTTCCTCTTGGCTGACCTGTAGTGATTGTGATATGTTCAATCTTCTCATCTTCGCAGTATTTCTTGAATTCTGTTGCAGTAAAAGCTGATCCGCGATCTGATATTATTCGTCTAGGATTTCCAAATGTGGTTTGCTGAAGTTGAAGTTTGTCCAGAGCGTCTTTTGCAGATGTTGACTTGACAGGATATATCCAAATGAACTTTGTAAAGGCATCTACCACAGTGAATATGTACTTGTAGTTTTTGTTTGTGCTTGGCAGTGGCCCTAGAAAATCTATATGGTATGTGTCTAATGGAATGTCACCTTTAGGAATGGGATGGAGAAATCCTTCTTGTTTTCCTGTTTTTCGTGAGGCAAGTATGCATGGTACACAGCTGGATATTACGCTTTCGACAGTTTTACGTATGTTTGGGAAATAAAATTGTTGTTTAACTAAAGTTTCAGTTTTATTAATTCCAAAATGTCCTTTATTGTGTTCAATTTGTACGATTTGTTTTTGCATGTCTTGTGGTATTACTAAAAGCTCTTGGTCATTGACAATTTTGTAAAGAATGTTATTTTTGTATTTGTATTCTGATGTTGGAGAGTGTTCTAGTAGTTGTTTAATGCTTAGTGTGAACTCATCTTTTGACTGAGCTTCACAGATTTTTCTGGTTGTGTCATCAACTTGTATTGTCATGACAGGATAACGGCTAAGTGCGTCAACATGTTTCATCTGCTGTCCTGGTCTGTGAATTAGTTCATAGTCGAAATCTTCGAGCAACATTGCCCATCTGGCAACTCTAGGAGGCAGTTCTTTTTTGGACATTGTTTTTTGAAACGCTTGGCAGTCAGTGAAGATTTTGAATTTTGTGCCTACAAGATAATGTCGAAATTTCTTTAATGATTCTACTATTGCTAAAACTTCTAATTCATATGATGTATACTTTTCTTCTTGTGGGGATGTTTTACGACTCATATAGTGAATGGGATGCAGGTTGTTCTCGTTGTCAGCTTGAAGCAAAATAGCACCAAAACCTTTTGATGAAGCATCACAGTGTAATTGTAATGGTGAGCCCTGTTTGTATAAGTGTAACACAGGTTCTGTGGAGAGTGCTTGTTTTAGTTGTAGAAAAGCTTGCTGTTGTTCTCTGCCAAAGTGAAAAGGTGTGTTGTTTCGTAAAAGATCACTTAGTGGCCTTGCAATGGCTACATAGTTCTTTATGAATTTTCTAAAGAATGAAGTCAGACCTAAAAAGGATTGAATATCTTTCGTCGTTTTAAGCTGAGGGAAACTTAAAACAGCATTTGTTTTGTGTGACGATGGTCGAATTGTACCTTTTTCCAAGATATGTCCGAGAAAAGTTATTTTTCGTTGTAGAAAATTGCACTTTTTGAAATTAAACTCAAGTCCATAGTCTGAAGCAACTTGTAAAACTTTTTTCAGCTTTTGTAGACCTTCGAACTCATCAGATGAGGGTATAATCAAATCATCAAGATAGAGAATCAAAGTTCCATCTTCTAAAAGATCTCGAAAAACAATTTGGATAAATCTTTGAAAAACAGATGGTGCGTTGCATAGTCCAAAAGGCATCTTTGTGAACTCGTACTGTCCGTCTGGTGTTACAAAAGAAGTGTATTTACGACTATCTTCATGAACATCAACGTGATAGAAACCATTTTTTAAGTCAAGGTTTGAATAGACAGAAGCACCTTGTAATTTGTCAAAAACATCTTCGATGAGGGGTAAAGGAAATCTTTCTTTTACGATATTCCGATTAATCAACCTAAAATCTATGGCTAAGCGCGTTGAACCATCTTTCTTCTTACACAAAACTATTGGTGCACAGAAATCTGAAAAACTTTCTCGAATTATTCCACTTTGTAACATTTCCTTAATTTGTTTATTTACCTCAATTTTTTCTGACAATGCAAGACGGCGTGGTCTTTGAAATATAGGTGTGTCATCTGACAGAATTAATTTCATTTGATAATTAGTACTTTTAATTTTATTCGGTTTATAAGTTTTAACCATCTTCATAATAGTGTTTCGTATATTTGCATCAGATATGTGAGAAAATTCATCTTCAAAAAGCGTATCATCACTTACAATACTAAATATTGAGTTGGTCCCCGTAGTGTCTAATGGTTTGTTTACATTTTGCAATATGGGCTTGTCCCCTTGTACGTCTGAAGCGAAAATTTGGTGTTCGTAAGTTCCTAAATCTGTTAATTTGTTCGAATTATATTCATCAATTAAATGTGAAAAACGTTTCTTCATATCCGTATTATGAACGTGTGTGAAATATAAGTCATTACCGTAGTCACAATCCATTGTGGACGTAAAATCATTCGCCGAAGCGTGTTTTACGGGAAAGTAGGCTAAACTTTTACCGGTGGCGTTATCCAAATTTTGTCGGTAACACGTCTCATCTTCTGCGGCTAAAATTAATCTTCTGTCTCCGTCCCCGAGAGCGAGCGAATTTCTCCTTGATAGCTCCTCCCTAATTGTCTCTGATTGGTTCGTGCGTGTTTTTGAATCCTCCCTATTGTCTGGTTGACAGGCGATTGGCGCGTCGTCTCGTACGTCTTCTTGCTGCGGCGACACAGAGTCGGCGATGAGTTTCGGTGTTGTAGACATTTCGTCTGCGACTTGTTTCGGAGCGATGTGAATAGTATTTTGACATTTGTTTTTTATTTCCTGGTGCAGGATTTCTGTTTTCGGAGAGAGTGTACTTTCATTTTGTGTTATTTGTGATCTTTTTAGCTCTTGGAAAATTGAAGGTGGGATTATTAGATTTGAAAATAAACTTTCGCAAATAGCGGCATCGTATGTTCTCGGTTGTCTTTGTGGCAACGAGAGTTTTACCTTGGCGGATTTGGCGGTGTACGTGTCGCCAAATGCAGAAACTAATGTGATTTCTTCGTCATATGTTGTTGTTTTGGGTAAACAATCGGCTTTGACACAAATATGAGTGCATCCACTGTCAATAATAGCGCGCGTATTTTTATAATTAAGTTGTACATTTTCGTATTGGAGGGAACCGTGATCACGTGGTTTGGGTGTTGTTGGAGCTATTTGTAATACTGGACTGTTATTCTCGTGTGACTCGTTTTCAGATCGTTGGTTGTTTACATTGCGTTGATTGAAGCGAGTATTATTTGTTCCACGGGAATTTTGATTTTGTGGTCTACGAAAGTTATTGTATGGTTGCCGATTATTGTATAGTGGTCTGTTGTTTTGTTGATAGGTGTTATTGTTGTGTTGGCGACGGTTTACTTCGCTTAGAGATTTACGCTGGGACGTAAAGTATATATCAACTTTTTGTGCAAGATCATTTGGCTTTAGCCATTCTTCGCCTTGTGTGACAGCTATGTATGACTGAGTCTCTCGGTCAAGTGTAGAATACAATTTATCTGAAACCATTAATTGGCATAAAGTATCAAAGTCACTGACGTTTCTAATCTTGCAATAATATGCGAAAGTTGTTTGCAATCGTGAAGCAAACTGCGTGTGTGACTCATCTGCGAGTCTTTGCATACGGCGAAAATTAATTAGGCAATCCTGTGCGGTTGGTTGGAACTGACGTAGCACTGTATTTTTGACTTTTTCGTAGTCTTGGATATCATTATCCGAAATATTTAATAAAATGTGATTTGCTTTTTCGCCTAACATATTTATAAGTATTTCTGACTTTAATAACTCATCCGATATATTCTTCGTATTAAATGCTCGTTCTAACGATGCGAAAAATAAGCTGTAATTTTCTGGACGGCTAGGGATTGGCATTGAAAGAGTTTTAACAGAACGAATAAGATTTTCGATGTTAGGTGAATCATCGGTTTCGGAACTTTTCGACATATTATGTTGAGTTTCGGCATTGTTTTGAAGGGAAGCTAGTTCTATATTTCGTTCGATTTGTGCGAGTTTTACTTTTTCGACTTCTAATTTATTTCTTTCGACTTCTACTTTATTTCTTTCGATTTCTAGTTTAACATTTCTGTCATCTACCGTTTGTGCAATTAAATTTTTAACGAATTCGTTATCTTTCGTGTAGGTCTCACTGGACTCAATTAGCTCTTTAATTTTAGTTAACGTGGAATTTTCTGGAAGTACGATGTCCAATTCAAAAGCAACTTTCACTAAATCTTCTTTTTTAGTATTTTTATACATCTTGAATAGAAAAATAAGAAAACTTTTACCTTTGTGGTCGATTTTGGTTTTGTTTCGTCGGCGATGTAGTAGAATTTCTTACGTGCTCTGTGGACGATGTATTCCGTTTTATGGAGGGTAGTTTTGTTTTTCGGATTGACGTGCTGTGGACCTCGTCGTCGTGTGTCGTCTTCTGCTTAGCGGCTGAAGATGGATGACTCACGGGTGGCGTCTTCTGCTTAACGGCTGGAAAAATACCACTTTACGATGGGGTCGACGATGGCGACTGCGAAGGCGACTTCGGCTTGGCGGCTGAAGAAGGAATCGCTTGACGATGGCGCAGGAAGTTCCTTTTGAAGCGGGAGTTTTCACTTTTTTCGTGACGATGGCGATTTTGGCATCGCTGGTTTATTGCAGTGTAGATAAAAGTTCGTTTTTGTGCATGAGTTCGTGATTGCCCACCGTGGAGAGGAACTTTATGTCTGAACCTCGTGGGACTTGAACTTTCGTTTTGTAAAAGTTTAAATTAAATTTTTTTTAAATATATCGATTTTTGCGACGAGAGGCGGGTGGCAAGGCGGCGGTGAGCCCCCATGTCTAGTAAGGAGGAGGGGCAGTAAAGAAGAAAGCAACTCTTTAGTGTAGAAATATCCATTTAATGAAGTGCAGCTCTGAAGAATTACATCCTCTCTCCACCCTTACCGCCTTTACTAGTGACAAAAAGATGGCGGTTCAGGGCAGAGTTTCAATAAGTGCTCGCTAGATGGCGCTGATACAACATGTATATTGGGAAGAGCAGAATAACACTAATAGGAATGAACAATATAAAGAAGAAACAACACATCATCAAGAAAGAGTTCAAGGGATCATGTCGTCACTTAATTTCCCACATGTGCTATCTCACATTGTACAACGATAGAAATTTACTGTAGGGTAACCCTTGGTGAACTTTCCAAAATCGCGACAAGAGTCGCTCGAAAACCCAACCGAAATGAACAATAACGCTCAGATAGGGTTGCCTGAAAGCATCATCAATGCAAAGTCAAAGAATTCGATTAATCAGTCGCAGTCAGACCAGTTGCCACAAAAAATTATTTAGCGCCAAATCCTAAAAAGTTGGGCCAAGGGTTACCATATAATAAATATAATCCTTGCACAACAATGAGATAGCATATGTCGGAACTAAGGTGACGATATGTTACAATTTTTCAATTTAACAAGATTTCACATTTTTTTAACATTCCCAGAATTTTTAAAATTAAAAAAATAGTTAAAATTCTAGCAACATAAACAGAGTATACTATGATATCTAGAAAACTTCTTGGACTTGTGTCCAAATGCAAACAGTGTATATAGATTTTTGCGATGCAAAATTTTCAAAAAGCTTTTTTAAAAATAAATCAAATAGATAAAAAGTTACGTTATTTAGTTGCAAATTGTGTAGATCAACTAATTCACTATTGCTTTTATTTAATGTTTTAAGTTATAGTGATCACTTTTTAACGCACATGACTAACACTACATTCAGGGCGATTCTGAATAGAATTAGCCCCTATGTTATTTAATGGACAGAAACAGAGGCAAAAGGAGTCTTTCTCATCAGGTGGGTTGGAACACCTGCGACAAGATTTTCCCAGAATCCTCCGGAAACAATTCCAGTAACTCTGTGGTTGGAAACCGTTTTACGCTGGACTCATCTGAGTCTGAAGGGGTCATCAGGGTACAAATGAGACCCTGCTACATTACCCTACTACACAACTACTACGTTTCCCATCTACCTTACTACACTGGCTACTGGAGAGCTAAAATGGTAGAAAGAGTTTTTCTCACCATGTGGGTTCAAACACCTGGGACAAGATATCTCCAGAACCGTCCGGGAACAATTCCAGCAGCGCGGCGGTTGGAAACCATTCTACGATGGACTCATCTGAGAGTCTAAAGGGGCCATCTGGGTACAGCCGAGACCCTACTACATTACCCTTTTAGTTTACCTTACTACACTGGCTACTGGACAGCTAAAATGGTTTGGTTTGAATTATTGTCACACTAGAGCTGCACGAGGGCTATTGGCGACGGGCGAAGAGAACCACAGTCAGGTGACGAGCCAACACCTGAATAGGCACCCAACGCAACCGTTAAGGGCGACATCGTACGCAGCGTTAGAACTTTGAAGGATATTTAACATGCACTCCCTTACACTGGGTATTATTTGTCGGACTTTTTGGCTGCACGGGCCGTTTATATGTCGACAGCTATTTTGGCAAGGCCGTACCCGAACCTGGGATCTTCCGCATGCTAAGCAAGTGCTTAACCGACTGGGCTCCCCAGCCCCGACAGCTAAAATGGCAGTAAGAGTTGTTCTCACCAAGTGAGCTCAAACACTTGCGGCATGATATCCCCTGAACCCTCCGGGAACAGTTCCAGCAGCTCGGCAGTCGGAAACGGTTCTACCCTGGATTCATCTGACAGTCTCAAGGGGTCATTGGGTACAACTGGGACCCTACCACATTTCCCTTTTAGTTTACCTTACTACACTGGCTACTTAACATTGAAGAGATAGAAAGAGCTGTTCTCACCATGTGGGTTCAAACACCTGGGACAATATATCCCCTGAACCCTCCGGGAACAATTCCAGAAGATCTGCAGTTGGAAACCGTTCCACGCTGGACTCATCTGAGAGTCTCAAGGGGTCGTCCAGGTGCAACTGAGACCCTACTTCATTTCCCTTTGAGTTTATTTTACTACATTGGCTACTGGACAGCTAAAATGGTAGAAATAGTTGTTCTCACCATGTGGGTTCAAACACCTGGGACAAGATATCCCCAGAACCCTCCGGGAACAGTTCCAACAGCTTGGCGGTCGTTCTACGCCGGACTCATCTGAGAGTCTCAAGGGGTCATCCGGGTACAACTGGGACCCTACTACATTTCCCTTTTACTTTACCTTACTACACTGGCTACTGGACAGCTGAAATGGTATAAAGTTTTTCTCACCATGTGGGTTCAAACACCTGGGACAAGATATCCCCAGAACCTTCCGGGAACAATTCCAGAAGCTCAGCGGTTGGAAACCGTTCTACACTTGACTCGTCTTAGGGGATCATCCGGGTACAACTGGGACCCTACTACATTTCCCTTTTACTTTACCTTACTACACTGGCTACTGGACAGCTGAAATGGTATAAAGTTTTTCTCACCATGTGGGTTCAAACACCTGGGACAAGATATCCCCAGAACCTTCCGGGAACAATTCCAGAAGCTCAGCGGTTGGAAACCGTTCTACACTTGACTCGTCTTAGGGGATCATCCGGGTACAACTGGGACCCTACTACATTTCCCTTTTACCTAACTACATGGATACTGGACAGCTAAAATGGTAGAAAGAGTTGTTTTCATTATGTGGGCCCAAACACCTGCGACAAGATGTCCTCAGAACCTTGCGGGAATAGTACTGTTCTACACTTGACTCATCTGAGAGTCTCAAGGGGTCATTCGGATACAACTGAGACCCTACTACATTTCCCTTTTACCCTACTACACTGGCTGCTTCACAGTGAAAGAGGTATAAAGAGTTGCTCTCACCATGTGGGTTCAAACACCTGTGACAAGATATCTCCAGAACCCTCTGGGAACAGTTCCAGCAGCTCGGCAGTTGGAAACCGTTCTACACTTGACTCATCTGAGAGTCTCAAGGGGTCATCAGGGTACAACTGGGACGGGGAAGTGGGACGGTTCTTCCCAAACCAGGACTCGTCCACCCAAACTGCAGATTCGTCCGTCAAACCTGCGTTGGCAAAAAAAATTTAGTAAGTAAAACCAGTGCAGACATTGTTTATGATATTAAAACCGTATTTTTAGTACTAAAAAAATGTTTACAAATTGTGTTTTGACAAATTATTTCTAAATATTAGTTAGTTTTACTATGTATGTAGACAAATTTTTCTTTTACTAATGTAATATAGTAGACATATCTTAAAGACCTAAATGAAACCGAGAGCAATCCAGATAAGCGAAAATACAGTTAAACTCTAGAAGATAAATGTTAAAGTTTAGATACACATTTGATTGCATATTTATACATTGATGATAGCTGTCTTAAGAATAATGCACAAATGAAGTTTGAGCCATTTTATTTAATGGATTCAGGCATTACAAGTTGCATACTATTAAAAAAAATCCGATTTTTTTTTGGCTGTAAAGTCTATAAAATCTTAAACTTCACTCAAAGTTTCGCCATTTTTTGTCCCCGCATCATATGAATGGAGGATTGATAACAAAACAAGCCATTTTAAGTTTTTACAAGCATAGTGTAAAAGCACCGGTCATGACAAAAAAATAGCTTCATGTAGGGGGAACAGATTAAACTTGGTAAAGGTGAGAAAGGTATTTGGTGATTAACACACGTAGTAACAATCGGTTCAAGACATTGGGAACAATAAAGTTGGACAAAATGTAATGGTTAATGAAAATTTGCCAAGAGTTATAGAAATATCTTACCGATGCACCGAATCGACACCTTAAACTGGACAGTACATGTCCCCTTGCCACCAGATTTGGTGGTGACAATGACGTCGCGTACTGTGGCACCAGGACAGTTCCACACCATGCAACGATTTTGCTTGGGGAGTGCCACTCGGCGCACATTACGAGCAACATAAGAAAGACTGGCACATTGAGTTTTTTTAAATGAGAAATTAAACGTTTTTTGGTAAATAGTCTATTAAGTTTTTCAAACAAGCCAGCTTCCTACAAAGAGTTATAGAAATATCTTACCGATGCACCATACCGGCACCTTAAACTGGACAGTACATTAGGGTGGAGCGAAAAACTTATTTTCGAAAATCAAAAACGGCTAGTGCGGAAAAGTTGCCTTATGGCAAGACTATTAATGGGGTAAAATCTTAACTAAATCAAAAAATATCTTCAGCTGCCCAAATGACCTTGAAATTTAGCCATTTTCCAAAAAATCGGCTAAAATTTGTCTGAAATCCCTGTAGCTTCAAAATTATAACGGGTAAAAATTATTTAATGAAGAAATATAGTAGTTTGACACTTCAACTTGCATTTGACACCAAAAAACCGTGAAAAAATTCATAATTACTGTATCTAATGACCCGCGAAGCGACCCCTGCTTTACCCCACAGTATCAACATGAAATGTGGTAAAACGGTGCATCTGACCCGAAAAATATTTTTTGGGTTCTTGTTCAACAGAAAGAAACCTCCCAAATAGTTAATAAATGTTTTTAAGCTTAAAAAAGATGTCTGTGTCATTTCGGTAAATTTCCGGCAGGCCCGTCGCGTGGGCTGGGGACTACAGCAGTCACCCCATTTGTAGCTTCTTTACAGTACTATTTTTGGTTTTCTAACCAAGATATGAAACTTTTAAGAAAGTTTTCTTCAAAAGAGTAGAAGTTTTGAATTCTATCAATCAGCCCACAATTATGCACCCATAGAGGCCCATCAAAAGGAGGCACATCTGGATTATGAAGCGCACGTTTTAAATTAAAACGCATCACATAATAATCGACAGTTAAGTTTCCATTTGAATGCATAGAAACCCACATGTTAACATTAAATCAATCGTCAAGTACCCACTTGGGGAGGTTCTGTCTTACACCTACCCCCCACCCCCCTCTCACCCCCCATCAGGGTTGTTTGATGATAGGACGTTGGCATACGAGTATGTGTGGGATATTCAACCAGCTATCTCTTCTGCATTTTTGCATTTTCTCCATTATCTCGTGTTCACTATTCTATTTTGTATTAGTGTGCCAGTTTATGAGAATTCGTTGATGATAAAAGTAGTCAGCTTCAATTTGCCTTTAACACGTTTAAATAACTTTTATCCGGTATTTGGTGCTCCAGAATGTTTAAAAGAAAATATTCTACCAACATATGCTGATATCATTAGACATTACACGGCAAGAACACTTGAGACAGAACTAAAAAGATCTAGTTTTGATGATGTGAGTTTACGATTGATTAACCACTGAAATAAAAACAAAGTCATCATGTCGAGATGACATTCTGCATGTGTTTAACATGATTAAAAAAATTCTCGATATTTGCCTGATGATCTAAAGAACAAAGTTCATCAAACTAAATATACAAAGAAATGGATATTTTGGACAGACGGAAATTTTTTGTTGACAATTCTAATTGACAGCAAGAGGCATGTTAGAACTTAGACTTTGAAGAAATCTAAAGTGCAGAAAATTGCCAAAAGAAAGACACAATATTCGCAGATTTTAAATATCTAAACTCAATTTTGAAGCCGGAGAATATTTCGATATGATTGATTGGAGTCACGTTGAAATTTCAGAGCCTCCTCTAACACCCATTTCTAATGATGAGCTTAATGCCATGATATTGGAGGTTCCTGATGAAATTGATATTGAAAAATATCCATGCCATATACATAAGCAGTAGTGAGTAGAGCGTTCTATTAAACTTGTTATAGAGGCTTCTGCTGCAGTTTGAGGACATGATGCCCTTGACGGATTTATAAAATACAGAATTGCATCAAGAAATGCATTATCAACATTTGAAAACAAACGTCAGATCCTGAAAGCTATGCGAGAACTGTTAAGTACAACTATGAAAGGGAAGGAGGGTGGTGAAACTCGATTTGCAACCACCTCCACGTGGTGAGTTCTTTGTTGTTTTCTGAAAGAAAACAATCAAAGATCTGAATGAAAATTTGGTAAGTACTTTTACTACTTTTCATGTCAGAATACATATTTCAAAAGAAATCGCAACAGAACCATCGCAACCGAACCATCAATAACCGCTTATCGAGCGTGACCGTCTTTGTCACCTTCCCGGCTGACGGGCCTGTAGGAAGGCTAATAGATATCATTTCAAATTTCAACTCTTCTATATGCTGCTTAGATAGTTTTATGATGTTAGTTAGAAAACCACAAATAGTTTTAAGAAGCTACAAATGGGGTGACTGCTGCAGTCCCCTGCCCAAGCGACGGGCCTGCCGGAAATTTACCGAAATGACACAGACATCTTTTTTAAGCGAAAAAACATTTATTAACTATTTGGGAGGTTTCTTTCTGTTTGACAAGAACCCAAAAAAATATTTTTCGGGTCAGATGCACCGTTTTACCACATTTCATGTTGATACTGTGGGGTAAAGCAGGGGTCGCTTCGCGGGTCATTAGATACAGTAATTATGAATTTTTTAACGGTTTTTTGGTGTCAAATGCAAGTTGAAGTGTCGAACTACTATATTTCTTCATTAAATAATTTTTACCCGTTATAATTTTGAAGCTACAGGGATTTCGGACAAATTTTAGCCGATTTTTTAGAAAATGGCTAAATTTCAAGGTCATTTGGGCAGCTGAAGATATTTTTTGATTTAGTTAAGATTTTACCCCATTAATAGTCTTGCCATAAGGCAACGTTTCCGCACTAGCCGTTTTTGATTTTCGAAAATAAATCTTTTTCGCTCCACCCTACAGTACATGTCCCCTTGCCACCAGATTTGGTGGTGACAATGACGTCGCCATACTGTGGCACCTGGACCGCTCCACACCGTGCGACGATTTTGCTTGGGGAGTGCCATTCGGCGCACATTACGAGACACATAAGAAAGAGTGGCACATTGAGTTTTTTAAAACGAGAAATTAAATTATTAGCTTTTCGATAAATAATCTATTGATTTTTTCAAACATGTCAGCTTCCCACGAAGAGTTTTAGAAATATCTTACCGATGCACCGAACCGACACCTTAAACTGGACAGTACATGGACCCTTGCTGCCAGATTTGGTGGTGATAATGACGTTGCCGTACTGTGGCACCCGGACTGCTCCACATCGTGCGACGATTTTGCTCGGGGAGTGCCCCTCAGCGTACATTTTGAGCAACTTAAGAAAGAGTGACTCATTGAGAAGTGTCTATTGAACAGGATAAATTAAAAGTTTTTTTTCCATAAATAATCTATTGATTTTTTCAAAAAGCCAGTTTCCTGCAAAGAGTTACTGAAATATCTTACCAATGCACCAAACCGAGACCTTAAACTGGACAGTACATGTCCCCTTGCCACCTGATTTGGTGGTGACAAAGACGTCTCTGTACTGTGGCACCCGGACGGCTCCACACTGTGCGACAATTTTACTCCAAGAGTGCCACTCAGAGTACAATAAGAGAAACATAAGAAAGAGTGACACATTGATCTTACTGATGCACCGAATCGACACCTTAAACTGGACAGTACACATGTTCCCTTGCCAAAAGATTTGGTGGTGACAATGATGTCGCCGTACTGTGGCACCCAGACTGCTCCACACCGTGCGACGATTTTGCTAGGGGAGTGCCACTTGGCTTACATTACGAGCCGCATAAGAAAGAGTGACACATTGAGTCTTTTAAAACGAGAAATTAAACGCTTTTCAGTAAATAATCTATTGATTTTTGCAAACATGCCAGCTTCCTAAGAAGAGTTATAGAAATATCTTACCGATGCACCGTACCGACACCTTAAACTGGACAGTACATGTCCCCTTGCCACCAGATTTGGTGGTGACAATGACGTCGCCGTACTGTAGCACCCGTACTTCTCCACACTGTGCGACGATTTTATTGGGCGGAGTGTCACTCAACGTACATTACGAGCAACTTAAGAAAGAGTGACACATTGAGAAGTGTCGATTGAAAACAATAAAGGTTTTTTTGGTAAATAATCTATTGATTTTTTCAAACATGCCAGCTTCCTACGAAGAGTTATCCTTTACCAATGCACCGAACCGACACCTTAAACTGGACAGTACATGTCCCCTTGCCACCCGATTTGGTGGTGACAATGACGTCGCCGTACGATGGCACCCGGACCGCTCCACACTGTGCGACGATTTTGCTCGGGGAGTGCCACTCGGCGTACATTATGAGCCACATAAGAAAGCTTGACACATTGAGAAGTGTCTATTGAAAACGATAAATTAAAAGTTTTAAATAAATAATCTATTGATTTTTTCAAACATGCCAGCTTCCAACAAATAGTTACAGAAATATCTTACCGATGCACCGTACCGACACCTTAAACTGGACAGTACATGTCCCCTTGCCACCAGATTTGGTGGTGACAATGACGTCGCCGTACTGTGGCACCCGGACCGCTCCACACCGTGCAACGATTTTGCTGGGGGAGTGCCATTCCGCGTACATCAGGCACTCCACACCACAGATGGACAGGCCTGTAAGAGGGGTGCAACACAAAGGAATGTAGGGAGCGAGGGAGCACAAAGGGTTACAATAATGATAAAAATGTTTCATTAGGTTTGTATACATATATATTGATGGACTGATGAAATGTGCGAGATCTGGGAGAAACATGACTGCCTTCCCATAGGTTAGGTTAGGTTTTGCATTATGTAAGTAAGATTAGGTAATTATTATATGTTTCATAAGGTTTGTATACATAGATATATTGAAGGACTGCTGAAATGTAAGGGATCTGGGAGAAACATGAATGCCTTCCCATAGGTTAGGTTTTGAATTATCGTCGCACTACAGCTACATGAGGGCTATTGGAGATGGGGGTCGGATTTGAGAACCACAGTCAAGTGAAGAGCCGACACCTGAATAGGCACCCAACGCAACCGTTAAGGATGACATCGTACGCAGCGTCAGGACTTTGAAGGATATTTAATGTGCACTCCCTTACACGGGGTATTATTTGTCGGACATTTTTAGCTGCACAGGCTGGAAGTTATCTTGGTGATGCCCTGACCCGAACCTGGGAGATTTCTGTCTTCCCACAGAAAATGACGAAAAAGCCAAATTTTGCATAAAAAAGCTAATAAGCATGGGAAGAAAACTTATTAAAGAAACTATCTGACTTTCAAATAAAAAATAACAGCCAAAAGGAATTCCTTTAAAGTATCCTGGCAATAGTGGCCCTTTTAACACTGAGCAGTCCATCAAGTTAATTACAGATTGATAGGTTTATAAGGTTAAACAACAATCAAAAAGCTGATTGATCACTTAACAGTTAATTGAGCTATTTCAATCAACCAAACAGAAAATGACATTGGGAAGTGTGTTTTGAGGTTTAGGTTGATTATTTTGGATTCTAAACAAAGACCAATTTACAGGGCTTATTGGAATCATAAACATGTAAGTGTACAACAGAACACATGTAATAATGGTCGAATCCAAGTTAGAGAAACAGAAAAGGTATTATGTTTTTGATAGGAAATAGGTATCATGGACATTTTTATTGGTATCGATGTACAACTCCAAAGATTTTTTTTTTTGTTAAATATTTGTCAAGGGTTTAGTACACACATGAAACATAAAAGAAAGGCAAAAATTATGTATGGCTTTAAACCCCCAAATCAACAATGATCTTCGTGAAATTTCAGAGTTTTCAGGCAACACATGGTAACATAATTATGGCTCCATTGAATTGGTTACATTTTTTAAAAAATTATGTACGCATTTTGAACAATATGGCATGCATCAGTAACATATTATATTTGCAAAAAACAATTTCAAAAATAAATCTACGGTACAACAGGTACATTAAAAAAAATTTGAATATAAGAACATCCATGCTTTAAGTAGACCCACCATATAATTTCACAATTTAAAACCTGTGTGTTAGCCAAGATGGAAATAATGCAACAAAAGATCAATTACAAACTCAAAGCATTTTGGCAATAAAAAATTACCATTTTAGTTTATGCAATACTTTGAATATTTTTTAATGTACAGATTTTCAACTATTCAGGAGGTAAAGATTGATACTGCAAATAATACTAGACAATGAAACCAAAATACTCGGCTGTTTCATGTACAATAAGAAAACCACTCTTTTTATGACACAAATTTTGACCGGGTGCAGCAAAATTAGCGTCATAAAAAGAGAGGGGGGTTGGGGCTTATACACAAGTGCAGCATACCATGATATATTTTGAATTAATTCAAAAATATTTAAAAAAAATAAACGTTCAAAATTTTGATAAAAAATGTAATTTAAGTTTTTTTTTTTGCATGTAAATAGCTAAAACATAGGGCCTATCAACATTATTGGTAGATCACCAAATAACTTCACAAAAGACTTATAATATTGAACTCACTAAGCAAGTCTCTCTGCGAGGTTCCCAAATTCTCTCCTCGAATGGTAACTTTGGTGCCTGGTTCGCCTTCTTTAGGGGACAGGCCAGTTACTTTTGGTGGCTCCATTCTTCAATCTCTGAAAATAAGTTTACTTTGAATAATCGTAGCACCATGCTTAAACTCATAGTTTCCTTGCAAAGAAGCCACAACCATGGGCGGAGCTATAAAACAAACAGAGCAATCAGATAAAGAGAAAATTTCAGCCGTTTTATTTTCTTTATCCGATTGTGCCGCATGTTTAATAGCCCTGTGCAAGGAAACTATGAGTTTAACTACAGAGCTGCACAAGAGCTATTGGCAATGAGCGTCATAATTTAGAATTATAGTCAAGTAATTAGCCGACACCCAAGTACGCACCCAATGCAACGGTTAATTCGTATGCAACTTTGGGAGGTTGAAGTAAGCTTAATGTGCACTCCCCCTACACAGGGTATTATTCGTCGGACAGTTTTTGCTGCATGGGCCGTTTACAGGTTGGCAACTATTTTGACGATGCCAGGCCCAAGCCTCTACATAAATGGTGAACACTTTAACCAACTTTTAAGATATCGAAGTAATTTTATATGTAGAAGTATTTTAGGTAAAAAAAAAGTAATTTTAGAGAAAAGCAGTGATACAATGGAAGGTCCGATGGAACCTTACTTTGGTAGCAAACAAAAATTTCCGAATGTAGTTAACAGTCCACTTCATATTTCATACAACTTAATAGAGCAACCCTATGTTAAATTTTCAAGCTTGACAAAAGTCGATAATGAACAGACCATAGAATTAGAATAAGTAAGCTAGAGGGCGAAAAAGAAGATCGAACCGATGCGCCTCAATGGGGGTCACGTGATCTGAGGACTTCGAAGAGAAAACCGAAAGTCTTTTTCTATGGCCCACAGCGATAAAACTTCGTCTGCTCAAGCGGAATGTACTAAAAATGGTTCACTATTGTTGTGCGTATGGCTGTAAAGAAAAATTTATTAAAGGAGGACCTGTTACATTTCATGGGTAAGATTTTTATAAACTTTTCTTATTGAAATCAAAACAACTTAATAAATAAAGTCAAAAAGAGTGTTGCTAATCATGGTTTAAAAAAAATATTCGATATTTTATGTGATTTATTACGATTTCCTCTTATAAATTGCATGTAAGAATAAAAATGGATGCTTTTGTTTAATAATCGGCATCAATAAAAAGTCTTTCAAACTTGTATTTTTGCTTTTTATGACTTTTTTTTTGGAAATCACTTGGCACTTGGCGGTGGCGCAATTGGCGTTATTTTGGAAATCAAAACTAATAATTATCTTGGAAAAGTGTGCGTTGTACTCGGCAGTTTTTACAATGTTTCCTTATATTTCTTGCATTTATTTTTTATGAAATTAAAAATTTAAGATAAGAATTTATGGTTCTATTATATATTTTTTATTTCCGATTATAATTACGTATTTTTATTATTGATCTATTTAATTTGGTACTTCCGATTTACAAAATCAGTACTTAAATGCTTTTAATTAAATTTGAAAGTTATTTAAGTAACGGTGCACGTTTGAAGAAATGTCAAAAGAGAAAATATTAAATAAAATGGAATTTACATGTTATTTCAATGGGTAACTGCTGGGTAACTCATGTCATACGTATTAAACAAAAAAATAAAAAAAAATAGAATGGCTCGATTCATATTTGAAAGGGGGTACGGGCAGAGGCAACGCAAATTTTCAACTATTCCGTTTTGTTATTCTTTCATATAGTCATATAAAAAAAATAGTTACAATTATTGCATAAAACACAATACAAAATTGTTGTATCGATTTAAAATTGTTTTAAACTTAAACACTAATACTGTGTTTTACTCGCACGAACCAAACGCATAAAAAACAAACATAGTTCCCTCAATTCTGTTTTTTAAAGTTTTCTTAACTCGCAATTTGAAAGAAAAAAATTACCAGGCGCCAAAAAGGGAGAAATTTAACAGAGCGGCAATCCCATCTGGTGATTGACCTTGGATCAGCGTCAAATATCACAGCCCTAAAGCACGTGACGTGAGTGGAACGGTTTTAATGTTGTTAACAGCAGTTGAATAGGAGATTTGCATTATCGCTCTCTCTCCTTATTATAACTCTATGGAACAGACCCACCATTAGATCATAACTGTACTATTTTTTAGTAGTATTTTAAAAATCTACAACAGGCAAATTCCATGTAACTGTAGTGTAAATCACAATTTTGAAAACTTTTTCAATTTAAAAAACATATCTAATTAAATAAAGCAAATTACATTATTTAGTTGCAATAAGTGTAGATCAGGTATTCTGCTAATTTCTTTTCATTTAATGTCAGAAGTTTTAGTGATAATCACTTTATACATGTAAAATAAGTTGACAGGGAAACTTTGGATTAAATTAAGTCGTTTTTGTTTAGCTGCTATATAATAGTAAATGATAAATTGGTTGTCTGACTTCGACGTTAGACTGGGACGGAATGATAAAAAAAATAACGAAGAATCTCGAAGTTCTTCCACCGACTATCAGAGGCGTACCATTTTACGAGAAAGTTTGAAAAGATCAAGTTTAAAATGTGGTGACTAAACAGTTTCTGTAGGAACTACTGATCAAAGCGACTGTTTATGGCTGACAGGGTGCGGTTGGGATGTTAAAATACTTAATGATATTAAGGAGGTGTGAAAAAGGTTATTTTGTTTATTAACTTTAATTGGGGTTAAATATATAAGATTTTGAGGGGTTAAGTTATAATATGTCATAGTACACACATGCGGCCACCATCACAGAGGCTAATTTTGCATGGAATTGGTCAATAATAATAGTTTTGAAATCAAGAAACCTTAAGTTATTAAATACACTAGTGCTTTTTAATGTTATAATTTTTTTTTTAATTCTTGTATTTTTCTAGACGCATGCACTGCCCATGCCTAAACAATGAAAAATAAATATTGTCAATCTAAGACATCTGGTGGCGTAACAAATGTTGACAAAGATCCTTCTTAAAATGGGATCAGATTTACTGTATGGTCAACCTTGGCGCAATTTTTTCGGATTTTGAATTTATTTTTTCAGGCAACCTGTCTAACTTCGACTGATGATTAAAAAAAAGTCTACTTCGCACCAATGACGTTTTCCGGCAACCCTATTGGACCGCAAAAGTCTCCAAAATACAGACTTTTGGTGCGATTTTGGAAAGTTCGCCAATGGTAACCGTACAATAAATTTCTACCCTGATGATTTAAACTCTCTACTTCGCACCGATGGCGTTTTCCAGCAACCCTACTGGACTGTAAAAGTCTCCAAAATACAGACTTTTGGTGCGATTTTGGAAAGTTCACCAAAGGTGACCGTACAGTAAATTTCGACCCTTAAAATGCGTCCCAAAAACAACCAAATTTTTTTTACAAGGTATTCGTTACAAACAATGGAACAGAATGGCCTGTATCGATTTGGCGATGAGAGCTATGTTACCAAGTAACGGAAATAATTAACTGTGCTAAAATTTCTATTTCACATTTCATTCAACTTAATAGGTATAGCAACCCCATGTTAAATTTCCAAGTTCGCCAATGGACAAAGCCAATCAGCCAAATATCCGCTGAGTGATACCCGCACTCCGCAGTCTTACACAAAACGAATGAATCATTTTTAGTTAAGCCATGAAACGAGTAAATGTTTACAGCTTATAAAAAAGTTATTACAAACTCTTACAATAGTTATTTCAACTCTTAATGAACAGAATACACTTCCGCTGTCAGATTTAGTAGGCGGTTCCTAAATGAAGTCAGAAGTAAATTAAGCATCCCTAGTATTTTACTTATGTTTGAAATTTTAATTCTAAAGTTAATCTTTGAAACATATAATTTTTTTTGTTAAAGTTAAATTAATATTTAAACTTATGCTAGTTAGTTTTATTTTACTTTGTTTGTTTACATGTCTAATTCAAAACTTTTAGTAGGTAGATAGGTACATATATATTCCAGCGTATGTGCTTGCTCAGAGAACCGCTTATAGGATTTTGTCAAGTGGTACAGACGCAAAAAGAGTTTTTACAAGCACAAGAGGCACACAAAGAAAGGACAACACAAACAGATAGACAAATAACAACATTTATTGACGGTTACAAACATCTATACCTGACCAAGATTCGAGCTCGACCAAAGCAGCTCCAAAGGCTAGCATCTTAATGGTTGCGCTACCGGGACAGTAAAAACTTTTTGTAGTTCAGTTCACTTCAATCAGGAAAATGCAATGTTTATTAAACAAATTATAGAGCTTTTTGCGTGTGTAAAAAAACTGTTTAAAGACTCTTTATGAATAAAATTTTTAAAGAGGGTAATTAATTTTCTTAATTTCCTGATATATAGAATAAAACTAAGTTTAATCTTATAATCTCCTTCATAAGAATGTTCAAAATAGTCTTGTTTTGCGTGACGTACACATTCCTGGATTTCATTGGTGGTTTTCCTCATTCCTATGGAACTTTTGTTACTCAAGTCGTGAAGCATGCGAATAATAGCTCAATAAATCCTGGTTGTAGAAAAATGCTAAAGAACAAAAGTTATTTTAGTCGTCGTGGTAATTTACAACATTTGAATTTATAAGATCATTGGTGCCGCAATGGTCAACTGGAACGACCACCCCTTAGGAAACTCGAAGGTTTACCATAAGTAGTGGTTTGCATTGTAGCGCTTCCAGTTGACAAGGAGCTCAAAGAAACTGTCACAAATCATTGACGGCTCATTTTATGGAGAGGGTATTTCAAAGTTTGTTTACAGATATGGCAAATGCTTTTTAATCGTCAAAGTGATTATATGGAGAAATAAGCAGTACTGTACATAGCTTTATGTTGTTGTTTTTTTTAAACTTTTTTGCATTTTGACCCGTCTTTTCGCTACAGCCCATCGGAGATTGAAAAAAAAGCCCTCGTATATATTTAACTAATCAAAATCAATGTTTCAACACTTGAATCAGTATTTTTTTTTTTAATAATTGATAAAATATCTATAGACTATAGATAAATGATTATTTTTCACGAAAGCAAAGCATCAAAACAATCAAATCTCATTTTTTCCCATAAGAATTTTTTTTAAATATTTTATTAAAACATACATTTCACAAAAATGAGCTTTTTACACTGTTTTTAAATATCTTTACAGAACATGAGAATATACCTTCAAATGTTAGAAAAAGTTTACACTTAAAAATATGCTTAAAAAATATTACAGAAATCAAATAATTTAATCAATCCTGAGAACTATTTTCATGATATTTTTTAAAAAATATTCTATAATTATCTATATGTATTTTAAATATGATGATGCATGTCTTTTTATAAACAACTTTCTGGAAAAGTAATAACCAAACAAATACATGCTTCATATTCTCTGAGATTTATTTGAAAAAATTATAATGTTTTACCTCAATGTCCGCCTTTATTAATAGTCTTAAATTGCATAAATTTTATATAACAATTAAAGCCTCAGTCAAAAATCAAAAATATTTGTCAAAAATCATAAATTATTCTGTGTCTGCATGTAGAATCAGGTGGAGCATTACTTAGTTATAAACCTTATGATAGATAAATAACATGATTTATATTTTAGATTTCTTGCAGGTTGTACTGAAAAATATCAATTTCTTTACTAATCCTACCTGGCCAATATTTTTACAGTACCAAACTATCGGTTTAATACAACTCCCCGAATGGACAGTTTTAAAGGGGAATGGGCGAGCTGGATCATGGGTATCCAGCAGTTTTTAATAATAAATGTAGAAACATACATGTAACTAATACATAGATAGGATAGATAGTAACTTATACATACATTAGGATACATAGATAACTTACAGGTCTCTATAATCCCAATTTTTAAAATTGCTTCGAATACTTTTTGTAAAGTTATTTGTTCAAAATTTAAAAAAAATATATTCAAACCAATTTCAATAAGTGGGATTGTCGGGAACTGTAAATCAACCACATGCATCATATAAAAAAATCTGTTTGTAAAAATATTCAATACACAACGGAGAAATGCTGCAAAGAACATTTCGGAGACCCACGATCCAGCATGCCAATTCCCCCTTAACAGATTAATGCATGTCATATTTTTGTCACTATATCTTATTTGAAATATTGATGAAAATATAACTACCTGTCTTTGTATAGCTGAAAACTGACTAAAAACCCTTTCAATTTTAAAATGCATTTTCCACAAAAATATGTCTAAGTTTTGGCCACCGCTGTATCTCATAGCCTGCATTTTATAAAACAGCATGACAAATTCAAATGAATATTGAAATATTTTACACAATGTACTGAACCACCAACATTGCCACATTACTATAAAACCTCCTTATCCACAGTTATATTTTCTTGTGTGACGAGTTTCACACTGTTTGTTGATATCTTTATTTACCTTTAGAGGGATGTTCAGTCCCATAGAGCAAATTCATTTGTTTTAAAATTAAAAAACCTCTGTGAAAGCATTGCTTTGCGGTGTATGCATTTTTGCACCAGGATCACCATTGCAACAAAATAAAACTAATTTAAAAGGAAAATATTGCACTGTATGCGGGAAAAGTGACCGATCACACATGACTTTTAGAGTTGTAAATGCTAAAATATTCAAAATTTAAATGTCTAGCGATTTAAGCAAAAATGTAATCAATTGCTAGAATAGTTGAAATGCAGTAAGCGAATCAATATTTAAATGCTATAATAAGCAAAATTTAAATATCTAGCGATTAAAGAAAAAATTTAATCAATAGTTTTAATGCAGAAAGCGAATCGTTATTTTTTCTATAATGCAATGCAATGGATAAAATAAACTGCATACGATTTTTGGGATAGGTCTTTTTTTCTGCGTACAGTGCGATATGCAGAGATTATTTAGTAATTAACTGATAAGTTTAAAAATGATGTCACACTTTTCAAAGGATCATTGTGAATAATAAAAAAACTGATGATATTTTCTCTTTCAACTTTGTTTAATTTTGGTATTACAGACTCATAACTAGTTTTTTTTAAAGCTTACATTTCAAAGCAATACTTTTTCAGAGATTGATATTTGAAAACTAGTACATTAGCTCTATGGTTCTGACCATTCTTAACAAGTGACTCTTCCTCAAAGTGATTTTCAGACCCGGAAGACCTCTCATTCGACTCTTCATGAGTCAGAGTCATCAACCTCAAAGTCTTTGGTACATATTTTTTACTCCAATATGTCAAACACATAGAGATAGTAAAAATGTGAGCTTTGGCACACTTTCTTAAAGAGAGCAATTTTAGTATAGTTTCAAATTACACAACTCCTCGGCATGGTATTTTCCTTTACCTGTAAATACCATGGTAAAAACCGGTATTTACCGTCTTGGGAAAAAGATTATTGAAACAACAAATAATTAATAGATGTTATGTAATAGGATAAATTGTAATTCTATAAATTTTGTATTTCAATAAATATTTATCACGGACTTAATATTTTAAAAAATTGACAAATTCTGCTTAATTATCATACGGCTATGTCAATCTAATAATCATGCATTCTGATATTGTTTATTATTTAAGTTGTACGCGTCTGCATAAACATAAATAATTATTTTAATATAACTATGATAAATATTCATAAAAATATGGAACATGATAAATAACTATTGAGCTCTGTCTACTAAATCTAGAAATAAAGTCGTAGCACAATTACAATCACAGTCAAAATACAAAGTTTAAGATTTAAACAAAAAAGAAAAACTGGTGTTTACTTTTGTAAAACTTTTAACTAATTAAAAAGAATTTCCCAGAAAGAAAGAGGTATAGGTCGTAGTTGTTCCTACTATTTACCAATTATTCCTGGCATTCACCAGTTTTTCCCCGCTGGGTAGGGAAATAATTGTTTTGGACAGGAAAAACTCAACTCGGCCCCTCAGATGAGCTTCAACATAGCTGCAGTGCAGTTTCAAAATCCACTCTTAGTTTTTTGTTACATGTAATCTCAAGAAAGTGTGCAATAGAGCCTGGTTTCATTACCTCTATGGTTTAAAGTCTTCCTCAGACCTAATTGGAAAAGGTCTGGAACTTAATCCGGACAGCTGAAATCCTGACAAGCCAAAATTACGAGAGCAAAAATCATTAAAACAAAAGTCAGTAATTAAATAGTCCTAAATTAAGCATTACAGCATTAATTTATTGATTTGTCAGGCGTTGAAACCTGTTGGAATTTCCCTCCCTGTCAGGTTTGCCTTGTGGGAGAATGGGCACGCTGGACAACGGGTCTCCAAACTTAAGTGCCTCAGTGTTAATTCAATAAGAAAAAATTATTTTCTTTGCCACATTTCTTTATCTGTATTGAATACTTTTACAAACATTATTTTTCAATGAAAAATGTATATAACTTACAGGTCACTATAATCCCACTTTTTTAAATAGCTTTAAATTAATACTTTTTAAAAAATTATTTATTCAAATTTAAAAACAAAATTCCGACCAATTTCAAAAAGTGGGATTGTCGGGACCTGTAAGTCAGCTACATTTATCACATAAAAAATCCTTTGTAAAAATATTCAATAGAGTCGGAGAAATGTGGCAGAGAAAATGTTTTTTTTCTCCAATGGATTAACACGGATGCACTTTGCTTTGGAGACCCGAGATTCAGCGCGTCCATTCCCACTTAATTTATTGACTTGGCAGCGTTCCACCTTGATGGAATTTTGTCCCTGCCAGGTTTGTGGGGATTTCAGCTCACAGGAATATGTCCGGAACCAAAACTGGAACCCTTCACACAAGAAACATTTTTACACTACTATAAAACCTCCTTATCCGCAGTCACATTTCCTTGCACGATGGGTTTGACACTGTTCGTCTGCGCCTTTTCCTTAACCGGTGACTTCTCTTCAGATTCCCCTTCAGAGTCCTCTTCCGACATGGAAGACGTCTCGTCCGACTCTTCTTCTTCTTCCTCGGAGTCAGATTCTTCGTCCTCGGATACTTTGGTGCGCTTCGAGACTCCGTTGTGTCGGACCTCGTGTTCGGAATCTTCCTCGGAGTCATCCTCCGACGTGTCCACGTGGGGCCTTTTCTGTCCGTTTGCCCTCGGTTTTGATTCTTCCTCGTCTTCTTCAGAGTCGGATTCCGATTCACTGGATATCTCTTCAGAATCTTCTTCATCGGAAGAGATGGCGGCTGATGGTTGCGGGTTGGAGGGGCCTGGGTTTGCCTGGTTGGAAGGAGGATCTGATTTTGCTTCCTCTACATCCTGTGTATTAAATAAAAAAATAAAACATTATCTTAGCATTACAAAATTGTATGTAGTATGTAAAATAAGTTCCTAAACTGCATCAATAATTCTGAAAAAGGGGGACACAACAAGCATATTAATTGAATAATTATTTTAAAACTTATCAACTACCAACAAATATTATGAGTGGTGCAAGAAGGCTCCAACCGACTTTCGGAAAGCAAATTAACCAAGTTTTTTTATCTGTAGTTTCATCAAGATAAATTGCAAAATTGAAGCTGCATATTGTCAAACGATAGAATTATACAAGGAGGTTAAACAAACAAATGGATTGATTAGTGCCAAGCACATTGCTAAAGAACACAATTAGAGAAATTTTACTAATTGGTTAAACTAACCTTTTTTTCAATCCAAATTCCCTTCTTTGGATTACATGCACTGTCTAGGAACCGAGCCGGGGACAAATATATCCGTAGCCGAGTGCTCTACCGATCAATCTACAGCGTACGATAGCAGTTCTTTATGCTGCAACAACTTTGGTAATGACATGACAAATTGCATGAGAAGCCACTTTGTAAAGGCCATAGCTTGTAAAATTATTGAGCATCCTTAGCATGAAACATAAAGTAACCCTTCAGTATATCGCGCCTTGTACCATGTCTCCCGATTCCCCCCACCCCTTTTTTCAATATGTACTTTCCTTAAAATCACCATGAGATACAGGGTTAAGATTTTAAATATGGAGAAAAAAAATCACAGGAAAAAGGTTTAACGAGAAAAATCAAAGCAGCTAACTTTAGATGGAGTTTTTTTACTAGAAAAACTAGAACTTTTTTTTACTAGAAAATTAGTGAAATATGTATAGTTTTAGATGAGTAAGGATTAAAGTAATTAAAAATAATAAGTTCTTCCTAAATTTTTGTTTCTTCTTTTTTTTTAAATTAGATTATTTAATGATTTAGTTTTATCTTTCAAATGCATACTGTACTTTAATTAAAAAACTTATTTGGGAGTTTAAATACACCAAAAGTATAATATTTATCAAGTTGCTCGTTATATCATGCAGTCGGTTATATCGCGGTTTTTTGCTTGTCTCCCCGGAAGCGTGATATACAGTGGTGGCCAAGAGTGTGGAAACTTTTTGAAAGTTTCATGTGTTTCAGCTGTTACCTGTGTTCTTGCATCTATTAGATTTCGCTTAAATACAAACATTTAAATATTAAATTGAAGGTAAGTTAATGTAGAATTACATTAAAAAAACAGAATTAAAGTATCTGTATTACAAATAAAGTTATGCTCATTTTAGTTGAACAAACAAGCACAATCAATGGATTCTCTTATGCTGAAATTGAAATACAAGTTGGTGGTTCAATGACTTGCAAAACTAAGGCAGATCATACTATTAGTTGCATAACTAATTCTTAATACAGATATTGTAATACAGTATATATTTTTAATTCTACATGAAATACCTTTGATGATGATGTCGTGTCCATGCATATAGATTATATGGGACCAAAGGTCTCAGACGGCTTTAGAGATCTGCACACAGTGGTCCTCATAAAGATTTAATTACTTTTAATTTGATATACAATTGTTTAATTTGATATACAATTGATATATTCTGTAATCACACAAAGTCGAAAAATATGAAACTTTCAAAAAGTGTCTACACTTTTGGCCACCACTGTATATGGAGGAGTTGCCGTACTACAACTGTAATACTGTACCTTTGTTTTCTCCTCCCCTTCTTCATCCTCATCCGTGTCCTCTGGCTCCTCCTCCAAATCCTCATCTTCTTCATCCTCATCCTCAGAAGAAGACGAGGAAGAAGAGGCGACCTCCGTCAGCTTCTTCTTGATGCTCTCCAGGAGGTCTTCCGAAACCACTTCCTCGGGGAGGACATTGCCTGTCGAATAAAAAAAAACTTAAAAATCCCAGCCACATTGTAGTCAGACAGCAAACCCATCGGTAAAATAAGAATTAAAGAAGCTCTTTAACCCTTTAGGTCCCATTGACAATTTGGCATTATCATTTTAGAATTTTTTTTCCGATCGTCTATAGCCATTTATGATATCAAAAAGCACATCATTCGATTCTTTAAACTTTTTTCTGTTGGAAAAGATTCTTTATGAATCTCAATAGATGTCAGCCCTATTAATTTTTTTTAATTATGATCAGACAAATGATGATGCCAAATGGCATCACTAAGACTGAAAGGGTTAAAATACCATGAATTCTATAAATATATTCCATGCTAACATTATTTTGACAAAAGTAAGTTTTATCTGTATAATAAACCATACTTATTACATTTTTTGAAACATGCAGTTACTTTTATATGGGAAAATAAAACAGCTACAGGTGTTAACTTTTGTGAATTGCATTATTATGTGTTGATTGGTAGTATTTTCTAGATTTATAGTTGTTCGAAAAGCTTTAAAACCATTTTCTTCCCCCAACCCCCTATTGTTTGGATCATTATTTTATTGTTTTCCAGGAAACGGCATAAGCATCCTCACTATCGATTTTATCTTCACTTCACTTGTGTTTGAAAAGCAATAGTGGTTAACCTAAAGCAGACCTTCAAACAAGGTAGGTTTAGAACAGCAAAGCTTATGCATTTTCTTGGAAAATCTCATTTGGGGATAGAGAAACAAAATGCTTTTCAAAACTTTTGCTGTGATCAGATGGACTCTAACCACAGCACGAAAATATTTTCAAGGAAAAAGATCTTGAAAGATCTGAAGATCCTTGAAAACAGATAGGCTTTATTTAGCTTATCTAAAAGGATATTTAAGGACTGTGGAATATAAATTACTATTTTGGGAAATAAAAAATTAATAAAATAAAATACAGCGTCATAAGAAATCGAGTAGTTACTGGTACATAATCATCAGCCAATAAATTTTTGCCCTATTTTTTTTTTGGCAATATCTAACGAAAGCATTTCAGGAAGAATTTTAAACTCCCAAATAAAAACACACTAATAAAAAAAGTGTATGTCTGTCGGTCTGTGTGTATGTCTGTGGATCGCAAAAGATCTACTTAGACTGCTCTAAAAAATTCGAAATTTTTAATATAGATTCCTTTTAATACCTACGTGTGCACCTGAGGCTTAGTCTTTTCATATTTGATTGTGATTTTTAATTAATATAATTAGTTTCAAAAATACGTGATCCACGTGGGAGGGCGGGACCATAACAGGGCTTGAAAATACATGGACCGGGCCGAAACGGGGGCTTGGCGCCATCCTCTATTAGTTTGATTGATTGAGTTTGGTTGAGATATGCACTCGCCCTAAGGCTGCTTCATCCTCTATTAGTGTTTGCTTTTTTTAAGTGTGCATGCGTCAACATGAATTGAATTTAGTTTAGATATTGAGTGTATTTTCACAAGTTAGCATGCCTCAAAAAGGAAGCAATGCGAAGTTAACGGGTTCAAAGTAAGGCGGGACCATACTGCTAGTCTTATCTAAAACCACAAATAAAACTTTCAAACCCGTCCTGAACCAATTCAGATTCATTTTACAATATGCTGTTTGTAAGGAACTTACCAATGGTCTTGAAGGGGGAAACATTAAAATTATCTTGGAGTCTGGAAACGGTTACTACCGAGTTACGTATGGAGAGTTGGCAGGATAAATTAACGTCCCACTAGGGCAACAGTTGGCAGGTGTGACTGTTGCCCTTGTGTAACGTTACTGACCTGTTACCCACATGCTTTTGAAAATAACAGTACAAACCTGCAAAGTGTTCTGACCAGCACTTGAGGGCGTCCCATCCCCCTGAGGCAAAGAACTCTTTTCTCAGTCTTCGGTTGAAAATGGCCTGAAGGCATTTGGGCGCTGTAGACATGAAAGCAAAGCAGCTGGAAAAAAGACCGAATCATTAACAAAATCAAATAATAAATTAAAAAATTGAATAATCAAATAAAATAAACATATGAAAATATAGACAAGAACGCAAAGCATTAGAAAAGAGCATGGAGACAAGATCATATTATCTGTTCAAATTAAATAAACAGTTGGGGACTAACACAAACACAATTCAAGACCTTAGTGGCAAAACATGGCAAGTGATAAAAAAAAGTGAAAACGAGAGGTGATCTTTTAAGTTTTTGTATTCACTTGAAGAGTACACGGGAAGATTCGCTTGATTTCGTAGAAGGCTTTCTTTAATAGGCTCTTTGGGGATGATAGCAAGAAACCGCCTAGACTGGTGTAAAGAAACACCGGTTACTCACTTTGTTTATCTTTCACGGCAACCCTGATTCACGCCAGACATCAGTGGAACGAGTCACACGTTTGTACCGCAAATGAAGAACCAAAAGAAAAACCGGCTTCCAGTCGCCAATGTCTGCCAAGCAGACACAATTAAGGAAAGACTCTAAAGAAATCAAGTGGTTCTTCCTATGTACTCTTCACTTAGATACATTAAAAACGGCACTTGAAAAAGGCAAAAAATATGCATAACTGAAAGTTTATGAAAAGGGGGAAAGTTTTGTTATCTGTAACGAAGGGATTACCATGCTCTTTAACACGAAAATCGATTTTTTTGTCAAAAAATGTCGCTTAGCAAGCATGCTCTTCGACTAAGTTCTTCAATTCTTTATCTTTAAATCTCGTTTCGTTCGTTGGACAATAGCAGAAGTTTTGACTGCCTCTTACTTCATTATCATTAACTAGGGGCGTATATATATCGGAAGAGGAATGAAGTATATATGGTGTAGAAAGAGGGTGCAAAGCGAAAGTTCACTTTAATAGACACTAGCTACACAAGAATGGAATTAACCGTACAGCTAGGATATGATGGCTGGACTGTTTATTGGTGACTTCTGGTGTAGGGTTGCTAACTATTGAGTTACATGAAATATGAAGCGGAATGCTTGCCATATTTGGCATTTTTGTTACTTGGTAACGTAACGCAAATCGAGACTGGCCATGGTAGAAATTTACTGTACGGTAACCATTGGCGAACTTCCCGAAATCGCGCCAAAAGTCCGTATTCTAGCGACTTACCAGAACCAGAAACCCAAATCGCCAAATCCGAAAAACTGCGCCAATGGTTACCATACAATAAATCTGATCTCTGGTCATTATATCACAGCTGTACCGAAAGAGGTTAGGTTAGGTTTTGAATTATCGTCGCACTAGAGCTGCACGAGGGCTATTGGCGACGGGTGTCGTATTTTAGAACCACAGTCAGGTGAAGAGCCAACACCTGAATAGGCACCCAACGCAACTGTTAAGGGCGACATTGTACGCAGCGTTAGGTTTTTGAAGGATATTTAATGTGCACTCCTTTGCACGGGGTATTATTTGTCGGACATTTTTGGCTGCACGGGCCGTTTATAGGTCGATAGCTATTTTGGCGATGCCCGAACCTGGGACCTTCGAGCGGTTAAGCGAGTCCCAGTCGGTTAAGTGAGTGCTTAACCGACTGGGCTCCCCAGCCCTCTGTACCGAAAGAAGTTTTAAAGCAAAAGTTCAACAAAGTGTTAACCGCTATTTAAACACTAGCCGCAGAAAAACGAAAATAACTTACCCATTGATGATACAAAACAGGTTAAGCTCTGCGATGAACGCGCACACCATACAGAAGGCCAGGAAGACGTCGTCGCCGTCGTCCGCGGAGCACAGACGGAGCGCGCGCGACGTCAAAAACGTCATAAACTGCTCCGTGGACTGCTGAAACGTCTCAAAAGACGTCACGAAGAGTCCGTTGAAGACTCCGCGAAGCGCTAGACATAGGCGGAGCACCGCTGCGGCCTCTTCACCCGAGCTGTCGTGCGGGGGATGGTGGGAAAAAACGTGGGGCAGCTTGACAGGTAGGTCGAAGATGGTGTTGTACTCGCGGAACACGTGAGAGAACAAAGCTGCGGCGAATTCCTTCAGCTTCGTGTCCCGGTCCATTGTTAGTGTGTGTCGGCTGATGGGCTGAAATTGAGTTTATTCCATGGTGAGGAAGGCGAAATTTAAAAATTGCTCTGGGCAGTAGAGACCGTAAACAAAATCAAACCATCTTTATTCTTTGTTGTTTGGTTTTGAATTTCTTCACTTCGCTTCGGACTGATGTCAGTTATAAATAAAGTTGGGGCTTGGTTTGGTTGAACTTGATGCAACGGTTGGGCTACCATGAGCAGATTAATCTCTTTTCTTGGGGCCCGGATGGCCGAGTGGTAAGCATCGCAGGCCAGCAGTCTGTGTGCTGTAACGGGCGCGGGCTCGATTCCCGCCTTTGCCCTGGGTGTATTTCCTCTCTTTGTGACAGTAAAAAATCTTTCTGTGTCTGTCTTACTTGACGAAGACTTATAAGCGGCTCACTGAGCAAGCACACAAGTCGGAATATATATGTAAAATACCCTACCCTACCCTCTTTTCTTCTAGAAAAAAAAACGATGGGAAAACAAAACTTCCTAATGGTATTCTACAATGGGCTTTTTTCAACACTTTTTCCAAGAAAACAAAACAACCAATGAAATCTCAGTATGAAGAGAGGGACATCATAGGAAATATTACCATTTGAAAATTTTAAAATATTCTGATTCGAAATTTTTTAAATATTCTAATTCGAATATTTTTAAATATTCCAGTTCGAAATTATTAAAATATTCGAATTCGAAATTTTTTTAAAATATTCTAATTCGAAATTTTTAAAATAGTCGAATTCGAAATTTTAAAATATACAAATTCGACAATCTTAAAATATTCTAATTCAAAATTTTTTAAATATTCTAATTCGAAATGTTAAAAATATTCCAATTCGAAACTTTTAAAATAGTCTAATTCAAAAATTTTAAAATATTCTAATTCGTAACTTTTAAAATATTCTAATTCGAAATTTTGTAAAAATATATTAATGAATAGATTCGGTTTTTCTAGTAAATTTTCAATGCTATCTATCTTTGCCCCTCTTCTCATGCATTCAAACTTTATTAGAATAAAAAAAATTTTATTCTAATAAAGTTCTTTAGCGCAAACTTCAAATCCGTTTACTTTTTCACACGAGATAATTATGTTAAACAGGTAATTTAAAAGTCAATTATGCTGCTACTTTCATTTGATTGCCATTCTAAATGAAATTTAGGCCGATTGTCTTACATGAGGTTTGCTTTGATTATATATTGTATTTTTTCGGAATAGCTGTATTCTAAATTTTTGTCTATATGCATTTTATAAAACTTATGACGGTGTGTCTGAGGAACTGGATATATTTTATATGCCTTTTAATGTTTTTAAAGCTAATTGTCGGAGGCTATTATCTTTGTAACACTGTCTTTTTAACATGTCCATCATTTTAATGTTTTCTTTTTATGTGTTCTCGTTGTTTTTGCATTGTCTTTACTCTTTTATGATGTGCATTGTAATTGGATTTTTTTCTGCTATGTGAATCTGAAACAAATAAATATTTTCCGCAATAAGGGAATATTTAACATTTTATTTGAAGTTAGAAGTTCAAAACCACATGAAATTAATTTCTCTCAATATCTATTAGGGTATGAGTTTGTTTTAAACCCATATATTATTATCGAAATTCTATGCTTAAAATATAAATGGCTAAAATATGTATATAATTTAATCACATTTTTTTTTAAATTCAAAGAATTTTTCCCCTTATTAATAGTTGGTTACTGACATAGTGCAGATTTCCGTTTGTCACGTCCGTTTTTCGTGTTCGACAGTTAAATTCAAAAGAATTAAAAAAAAAACCCCGAATGCCAGGTGGATATGTCCGTTGTCAGTCTATCCGTTCATCTGTACTCCTTCTAAATTCCGTAAGGAAACCAGGAAAGGAATGAATTGTAAACAGAACTTATATCCCTTGTAAAAAGCGTATTATATTTGTCAAAGAATACTAATGAAAATAGCCAAATTTGTATTTTCAAATTTTAAATTACAACTAAATGCTGTGCTGATCGATATTTTTTCTCTAAGGTCTTCTTGAGCAAAAGCAGTTCAACTTTTCCTTATTTCTTTATCCGGCATGATCAGTCTGTAGGATGTCCAAAAAGACGATGACAGAACCTGCGAGTGCACCCTTTGTAGCCTAACTCATTTACCCACCGCTCTTTCTTCATTATAAACAGCGGAAGTATAGCTAATTAATTCACCAACTTCCAGGACCCAAATTGCGTTTTAAAAATAATCCTTCACATGTCCACTTTCACCTGTGTGAAGCGGGAGAGTTGCCTTGCAAGTCGTATCGAGGCCAATTCCAAAGAGCAACAAAGGGAGCAGGTTTCGCGCATTTGACTTTCGGACACGAACGGATATAGTGGTCAGGTAAGAATTCTTATCTTTAAGATATTTTTTAAAAGCTTTTTAACGATACTCTTCACTGTAATTCATAAGGATTTGACCTTTTTTTTTTAAAAAAAAGTTGTATTTACAGTTGATTGTTAACCTTATTCTCAAAATTTTAACTAATTAATTATGTACTAACAAAATTATATTTCATTATATGCTCGGTTAAGTGTGGGAATAAGGTGAAAACTGCACACAATTTCAGGAAAACCCCGACTAAAAACAGAGCATTAAATTTAAACTAATATCATCAGGTTTAAACTTGCATACATGCATTCAAATGATCGGAATAGCACGTGGTTTCGAATAAAAAGCTTAGTTAAATCACTAAACAAAATGTAATAAAATAATTGCAAAATTTAAGCAAACATATTAATTAAATTGAAAACTATGGAGAATGTGATTTTTGGAACTACAAATATTTAACATTAAAAATGAGCGGAATACAGTTACTTTATGTCCAGATTTTTACTACTAAATATATAAAAAAAAGTAGAGAACCAAAATCTTCCTTCAGGGGGAAATGGGCGCTCTGGATCGGGGGTCTCCAAACCCCGGTGCAGTGCCTCAATGTTAACCCTCTAATGCATGAATTTTTATTTTCATCCCAAAAATATATATATGTATCTTTAATACTCACACATTATGGGAAAAATACTAAAAAAATTTAACTACATTAGAATTTAAATAATTTTAATTTTTAAAAAAATTTCTATATGACAAAAACCAACTGCAAAATTCCAATTTTGATAATAATGACTAGAAAACTACTAAAAGTATTTCAAAATAACCCTTTTTAACTATGATTAATTTTTCAAAACAATTTATTAGTATTTAGTACTAATATTATTATTCTTTGAATACTGCCAAAAACGTAATTTCACAACAGTTAATAACCTCACTCTTTAATTTTGAATACACTTTTACTAATGTCATCTATGAGGATTATTAGTAACTAAAACTTTAAAATGAAATGTAATAGATGAAAAAAACAGATTTATCTTGGAGGAGCTCTAATTTAATAGAATAAAGTGGATTATGTTACTTGTTACCCAACGGTAACTGTATGCATTAGAGGGTTAAGATAATTTTTTTAAGGCTTTTTAACGATACTCTTCACTGTAATTCATAAGGATTTGACCTTTTTTAAAGTTGTATTTACCGCTGATTGCTAACCTTATTCTCAAAATTATAACTAATTAATTATGTACTAACAAAATTATATTTCATTATATGCTCGGTAAAGTGCGGGAATACAGTAAATAACTGCACATTATTTCATTAAAACCACGACTTAAAACAGAGTATTAAACTTAAACTTGCATACATGCATTCAATTGATCGGAATAGAACATGGTTTCGAATAAAAATCGTAGTTAAATCACTAAACAAAATTTTAAAAAATAATTTCAAATAAGAAAAATATTAATTAAATTGAACACCATGAAGAATGTGATTTTGGGAACTAAATATAATTTAAGATTAAAAATGAGCGGAATACAGTTACTTTATATCCAGATATTTACTACCATATCGAAAAGTAGAGAACCAAAAGAAAAAGTAGAGCCCTGGATCGGGGGACTCCAAACCCCGGTGAAGTGCCTCAATGTTAACCCTCTAATGCATGAATTTTTATTTTCATCCCAAAAAAATATATATGTATCTTTCATACTCACACATTATGGGAAAAATATTTAAAAAATTTAACTGCATTAGAATTTAAATAATTTCAATTTTTAAAAAAAATTTCTATATGACAGAAACCAACTGCAAAATTCCTATTTTGATAATAAGGACTAGAAAACTAATAAAAATATTTCAAAATAACCCTTTTTAACTATGGTTATTTTTTTCAAAACAATTTATTAGTATTTAGTACTAATATTATTATTCTTTGAATACTGCCAAAAACGTAATTTCACAAAAGTTAATAACCTCACTCTTTAATTTTGAATACACTTTTACTACTGTCATCAGGATTATTAGTAACTAAAACTTTAAAATGAAATGTTATAGATGAAAAAACACAGATTTGTCTTGGAGGAGCTCTAATTTAATAGAATAAAGTGGATTATGTTACTTGTTACCAAACGGTAACAGTATGCATTAGAGGGTTAATCCAAAGGGGAAAAAAATTATTTTCTCTACCACATTTCTCCGGCTGTATTGAAAACTTTTGCAAGCTGTTTTTTTAAATAATAAATGTAGATAAATTACAGGTCTCTATGATCCCAATTTTTAAAATTGCTTGGAATACTTTTTGTAAAAGTAATTATTCAAAATTTAAAAAAAAATTCGAACTAACTTCAAAAAGTGAGATTGTCGGGACCTGAAAGTCAGCTACATTTATCACATAAAAAATCCGTTTGTAAAAATATTCAATACATTCGGAGAAATGTGGTAGAGAAAATATTTTTTTCGACATTGGAATAACACTGAGGCACTTGAGTTTAGAGACGACCCCCTAAACTCAATTTTTTTTAAAAAGTTGATAATAAAAGTTTAGAAGTTATATTTCGAAATTTTTTAGAGTAGTAAGCATTTTAAAGAAGTTTTTGTGAAATCGAAATTATTAAAATAAATACTTATTAAAATATGTTAACCAGTATACTAAACATTACTAAATATATTTTAGCTAAGATTTTTTCACTATTACCATTTCCAAATGTATTCAACTAGTTATAATTGACCACCTTTGCTTTTAAAAACACGTTTTCAATTTTCTCTGCGTGATTGCCTCCACGCGGGATATTCGAATACATTACAAAATGTTCTAAAAAGACTCGTTTCATTCTTCTAAACACGTGCTGCCCTCAGGTATAGACTATAATGAAGGACACGAACATAAACTTGTAGATAAACTTTGTGCCACTCCATTGTTTAAATTCTGATTATATTTTCACGTAATTTGACCATTGAAGAGCCTAGTGCAAAAACGTGCTAAGTGACAGTTTGGAAAAAATTGAGATTTTTGTGTCAATGAACGTAGTGTTCGATCTTTTAACACGTTTACCTTTTTGCATAAACTTTAAGTTTAATGTATTTAGCTTCCACATTTTACGTTTATGACGTAAGAAGTGAAAGGTATTATAATCGTTCAATCCGTCTGTCTGTCAACAACTTTCATAGCCCAAACTGCAAATGCTACGGACAAGTGTGATACGTCAAAAAATTCAGTGCATCGAAATTAGATTGAAAATTTCATAAAATAATTCGAAGTACTTCAATTATTTAAAAAAAACCCGCAAAATTTAATGTTCATTTAAAAAACATAGAAACCCATTTTTATTAGAATTAAATCGCCATTGCTATTCGCCACATTCGCTATATAAACTTTAATTCTTGAAGACAATAAATTAAAATAAAGTTATTTTTACGACATCGATTAGTTTGAAATGACGTCAAACATATTCCACTACGAGATTCTTTATATGTTGATATGCAATGTTTTCATTCAATTTAAAAACGAGACATATTATATTATTTTTTCTTTAAAATGTAAAATAATTTTTGTAAACGATAAGTAGTAATTATTGAATATTCGAAACAAAATAAATGTAACTAGCCAATTTTAGCATGTAAACGTTTAACATAGAATTAATGTTGGATTTTGGGGCCTTTTTACCTGTTAAACTCAATTGTTGTGTGGAAGCGGGTTAAGTGACAGATTCTGTAAACAAACCTACTTGTTTTTTACCGTTTGAAAGTACCCTTTTTAACGGATTTAAGTGCAAACTAAAAACTTATTTAAAGCTTATTTTCTCGTTTTCGCCTGGTTCTTCATTGCTCTAATTTTGAATATGTGGTTATTGCACACATGAGAGATGCGTAAGGTGGTGCTTCCATACATAGGGAGGGGCATGTGAGGGGAATAGTGAAGGGAGAAAGACTCCTTTAGAAAATATGGAAAAAGCGTGTCTCTTCTAAAGGAGATCTTTAATAATAGGATAAGGTTTCTATTGAGTGCCTAATAAAATTATTTGAGCCACAATGTTACTATCTTTCTGAATTTTTGAATTAAAACCAATATTAGTTAAACATTAAAAAAAATGTGAGTTCTGATATTTAAAATTTTGTAAATGTATGCTAGAGTTAAAACTATTCGATATGGTTTTTGCATTGTATTAAAAATTCAAACTCGTCTTTACATACACAGCTTAAGAGGATTTAGTATTTTTTATAATTTTTTGAAGTTAGTAAAAAATGGAGTACGCATTAAGTTCTGACTTCAAAAAATTATTAAAAATACTAAACATGTGATTTTCACAAAACAATTAATTTTACACAATCTACTCCTTTCGTTCTTTACAATGATACAAGAAACTAGTAACCTTTTATTAAAATTGTTTCGGTAATTGACTTGCGAATGTTTTCCATAGGAATAACATTACGATTTTCAAGATTGAAATTCCCAAGGGAGTCCTCTTAACGATATTAGTGAATTCTTTTAGCCGCCATCATGGTTCAGTGGCTATGTGAGGGGTTCGCAAACCATGGTATTCTAAAGCCACGCTTTTCAGGAATTTTCTATCTGCGCATCTGACACGGGTGGGAAGTCCACGATGCCCTAATATTTTAATTCAATGAACTTAATTATAATGCAGTGCAAAACTATCATATAAATACTTCGTTTATGAAACTAAAACGTCTTCGTGCATGTGACATAATGACAATCTTCCTAATCTGTCCTTTTCCTGATACGGAGATAATTAAATGGTCATTCAAATGGCCCCTCACAATGGTCATTCATCAACCAAATCCATCTATAATTGTCTTCTTAATAATGTCTATTTAAGTTTGCTGATTGATTTGTTGCATGTCTCGAAAGGAAACGAACAGGGTCAAAGCATCTGAAAACGGACAGAAGAAGGAAGATAGTAAATATTTTAATAGGATTAATTAATTATTTAATTATTAATTATCTTAATAAGATTCATTCTTATTACCTCTTCTGTCCATTTTCCAATTTCTCCATCCGACAAAGAATACCATATCGTCACTTAAGTTCCCACATGTGCTATCTCATTGTTGTCAAGGATCAGATTTACTGTACGGTAAACCTTGGCGCGATTTTTTCAGATTGGGCGATAAATAATTTCTGTGGCAACTGTCTGACTTCGACTGATGATTCGAATTCTTTGACTTCGCAACGATGACTTTTTCCGGCAAACCTATCTGACCATTATTTGCTCATTACAGTTGGGTTTTCGTCCGACTTTTGGCTCGATTTTGGAAAGTTTGCCAAGGGTTATCGTTCAGTAAATTTCTACCGTTGTGCAAAGTGACAAAGCACTATAAGTGGGAATTTAAGTGACGATATATGATTGCGCAAATTTCAGATCTTAAGTGGCAGCAGTAGAACTGAATGTAAATTTATTCATCATCGAGCCTCGTTTAGAGAATCAATGTCAATAGGGGAACAGAGCATAAAGCGAAACACCTATCGTTAGTATGAGCAGAAGTGAAAGATGAAAGGACATACGTCGCATAGACTAACACAAGCTAAATGGAATTTACTAAAGAATATTAATGAACACAGCCAATTTTGGCTTTTAAAAATTTAAATATAACTAAATGCTGGAGGGCAGGAAGGAACGCTGAAAGGAGTTACGTCACAAGAAACAAGCCAATTAAACCCACTAAAAATTGATTCATTGTATTACAAAGACAACAAATGTTTGTTTACATTTTAAGAACTTTTCCCCCTAAACGTACAATACCTGGCGAGTTGTTAAATATCTTTAGCGACATCCAGTGCAAAGGATAATTATAATTAACACAACCAATCCTTTATTACGGAAATGCAAACTTCCTAATGGCCACAGCGCGATTGAAATGAAACAATAGTGTGGTCACTTTTACATCGAAATCCAACGAGTATATCCGCAAGTAATTATGTCAGCATATGATAACATCAATAAGCTGATTGATAGGTAGCGTGATCAGAGAGAAAGCTTGACACAGACTCGACAAAGTAGACGACGAGTGTTCCGAATGCCAATTAATACTGCATTCATACTTCAATACATTCACTTTCTACTGCTCCATTTAATCCAGTGTTTTGAATAATGAAACTAGACTTGTGTAGCACTACACGACTTTAAATTGCCATTGAATAAATTAACGAAAATTTTAAGGTGCACTCCTTGTCAACCAAATTTGGGTAAATAGAAATGTGCTATGGAGAAGATATTTCCGCGGATGTAAAGAGTTCCATAAAGTATTTGTGAATCCACCCAGAAAACATGTTTAAAACATTAATTTCATTTAAGGTCTAACACATTTAATATTATTTGAAAAAATTTGGCAATTTTATTAGAATGAAAAGCGTATTTTGGTTAAATTGAATTCAGATCATTTTGTATGCAAATATTACAGTACAAGAGTTTCTAACTAATGGACCAACCGCTCTTTTCCCCTTGCCTTTTTACTATTTGTTTTTACCCAAGTTAGAGTGGCAAGGAGTGTAGTTAGATACAATTTAATGTAATTTCAATAACTTCAAAACCTAAAGAGTTTTATGGGATTTATACCAGTTGCGTAATGCGTATGTGCGACTTTCTCAAAACCAATTTAATGACGTCCGATACTTTTGATTTCTGCAGCTCTGAATAGTTTTAACATAATAAATCCCCAATATACCAATTAAAGCAGAGGTAGGTACCCATACAAAAGATACAAAAAAAAAATTTGGTGTCGTTTCGTAACTTGATGAGATTCTAAATTACGAAGCCCGTCGTGTGTAAAACAGAAAATCTCCATTTCGGAATTTCGCCTCATCGCAATTTACTTTCATTACTATATTAAGAAATACTACCATAACTATGGGGTTTAAAGTTTTAAAAAAATGATCGAGAAAGCTTGACATAGACTCGACAAAGTAGACGACGAGTGTTCCGAATGCCAATTAACACTGCATTCATTCTTCGACACATTCACTTTCTACTGCTCCATTTATTGCAGTGTTTTTGAATAATGAAACTAAGAGTGGGGGCCCGGATGGCAGAGTGGTTTGGACCATTATGCCAGCAGTCTGCACGCTGTAATGGTTGCGGGTTTGATTCCCGCCTTCGTCCTGGGTGTATTTCCTTTCTATGTGTCAGTAAAAATTCTTTTTGTGTATGCCTTACTTGACGAAGGCTTATAAAGCGGGTCTCTGATCAAGCACACAAGCTTGAATATATATGTATCTACCCCTACCCCAACTAAGTTAGGTTAGGTTTGAATTACCGTCACACTAGAGCTACACGAGGGCTATTGGCGACGGGCGTCGTATTTTAGAACCACAGTCAAGTGACGAGCCGACACCTGAATAGGCACCCAACGCATCCGTTAAATACCTCAACTAAGAGTGTGTGTACAACAAATGCAGTTCAATATTACAATAAATAATCAATACATTAAAACGAAATTATGTACATAAGGTAATTGTTAAAAAAAAACTATAAAACACAAAAAGTTAAATGGCTTTGCGGAGGAGCAAATTTCTTTTAAAATCTTATAAAGACGTCCAACAGGGAATGGGAATTCGTAATAAGTTTAACATCCGTACCTATTTTAGTTCCAGCTGTAAAGTGGATTCAGACAGCCAGACGGACCAATGTTTAAAAGACACTTTTATGATATCAAAAAGCACATATCATTCGATCTTCAAACTTTTTCCGATTGGAAAATAATTTTTAAAAATCCCAATAAATGTCAGCCGTATTTTTTTTTTTAAATTATGATCAGAAACATGATGATGCCAAATGGTATCACTGGAACTGAAAGTGTTAAAATGTACACATTATTTGAAAAATATCCCATTATCCTAACTTTTGAATGCGAGCCGATTTAAATTTTTCTGATATTAAAAGTTCTACTATAGTAGAATACTATAAACTGTATTTAGTATTCTATTCTACAGTAGTAGATAAAAACTATAATTTTGTGTTTAAAAAAATTCATATTTCGTTAACCTAAGAAAAAAAATTGTTTTATAGGAAGCTGGCATCTTTGGGAGAGATCTCAACCAACGCCACCAAATGGATAAAAACGTCGTTTTAGAAATAGACCACATTCGGTAAGTTTATACAAATATAGTCTTATTATTTGAGTTTTTTAAGCAGTAAACTCCCGATTATCCGCGGGTGGATTATCCGCTTTGCGGATTATCCGCGGGCCTCGATTCCTCACCCTTTTCCTTGCAAAAATAATAATTTAACAAAGCACAGAGAAATTAAATTTAGATTTTTTATTAACGATTTGTAAAAATGCACTCTAAGAACAGCGAATATCTTTTAAGAACGAAGAAAACATTCAAAGAACAACGATTATATTTTAAAAACGAAGAGAATACTTTATACGAACAACAAAGGCATTAAAATAAGCATGACTATAGGAAACCTGGTGTGTGCCAAAAGGTGTTCGGCCAGGTGCACATCATGTGCAGATTTTTGTTAAAAAGTTTCACTTGTAAAATAAGCTGCTAGCGATTTTATTGAATGCTTTGCATTATTTCGGTAGCGAAATGAGTGAAAAGCGAAAAAAAGTTGTCTTGAAAATTCAAGACAAACTACAACTCATTAATAGGATTTAAATGGATCTTCTAAAAAGCAAATGTGCTTGGAGTATGGAATAAGAGAAACCACAGTGAGAGACATTTTGAAGCAAAATCTGTTGCAATTCGCATCCAAACGTCAACTTTTTTTTTAAAATCTTCGTCATCGTTACGTTTTTTTTATTTTTTAAATCTTATAATACTACGATATCTGTACTTTACTTTTATAAAACCAGAAGCAATGCTGTGGATATTTTCTTTACTTTTGCGGATTATCCGCGAATTCGCTTATCCGCGGATGCCGCGCCACCCAAATCCGCGGATAATCGAGAGTTTACTGTAACTAGTTAATGGAATGTTCAGAAACAGTTTCTTCTCTATATTACAATCTAAATTCTATCAATCAGTTTACAACTTTGATTAAATCAATTAGTTTACAATATAAAATATAAATTATATTAATCAATGGTCTTCAGGTCTGCCGTCGACCATCTAATTTAAGAATTTAGAACATAGTAATGGGTAGGGGAAGGTGGGTTACCTTGGACCTATTTTGACTTTTCAATTTTTATTTTCTTAATAACTTGCAAAAAGTGAATAAAAATAATTTTACTGAATACTTTATGTTTTTATATACAACATATATTTATTTTAACATGTTATTCAAATGATTTCAACTATTAAAAAAATAAATACAGAAAATTGTAATTAGGACCAAGGTACACCACCGGCGGTGTACCTTGGTCCAACCGGTAGTGTACCTTGGACCAATTATTAACAGATAGAGAGACTCGATTTACATTCTGAAAACCAATATTTATTAGCCACATAAAATTCAAAAATACATTTTACAACCTACTCTTATTTTTAGCTAAGATTGTAGTAATTGGTTATGTTAGGTCAATTGGCTCAGTAAGGGGTTTTATTGCCTTAGTTTTTTTAGTGCCCTTTTGGCTTTTTCAGCTGCAATGCAATCTTTCTCGGGTGTATTCGTTAAAATGCAGCATAAAATTTAAACTGTTTTTTCATGCATAGAAAAACATTTGGCTATCTTTCTGTCTTAAATTTGAAAAAACAACTCAAATATTTCCCCCTATGTTTATTCAACTAGGCCTAAACGTAAAAAGGATGTTCTGCTTGGATATTTATTATAAAAAATCTATTTTTAGATGAGCATGCAATAATTATTTTTTACATTATATCAATATGGTTAAAATTTTATAGGCTTCCATAAATCTAAATAATTAACTACAAAAAAAATTCATTATCACATCATATCAAAATTTCTGACAAATTTCCATTTTTCTGGATTTTACCAATCAGGGTTGCATATTAATAGCTTAAAATACTTAATTTTTCAAAGGAAAGAATTTACTTGAATTTTTAAAAGAGTTTTCAACAATCTGAAGCACATAAGACCTATAGTAGTGTACCTTGGACCAGTCCAAGGTACACCACTTGTATTAGGTTCGAGGTACACCACTTGGATATTAAAAACAAAATAGTTAATCACCAAGTTAAGGTTTGACTTAACTTAATTTCAAGCACACTGTTTTATAGCTAAAACTTTGCTTTATATTGCATAACCATCGTTTCTGAATAAACACTACATGTTTGAGTAAAAATTTACACTAAAGAATCTGACAAAAAATTACTTTTGAACTGTGAATTTAGTTTTTCGAAACCTCTGTAATAAATTGACCTTTTAAACAAACAGATAGAACTTCACTGAGATCCCTGGTAGCAAATACTTTAACTGCATGTGGTGTTGTTTCAATATCTAAGCTAATCGAGCTAGAATCAGCATAGGATCGAGGTACACATACGTCCAAGGTACACCACTTACCCCTACTAATTTAATTGTGGTTAATTAGAACTATACACACAGAAATAACTTGTATTCAAATAGCACAAGTGATCTCTGATGTTGTACCTTTCTATCAAAAAAAAAAGTTTTATATTCTTCAGTATGCCGATACATACATTTCCCTTTTTCTAATTTTTTTTCTTTTTAATCCATTCAGTCCCAATGACAATTTGGCATCATCATTTTAGAATTTTTTTTTCTGATAGTCTATTATAGGCCATTTATGATATCAAAAAGCACATCATTCGATTTTTCAAACTTTTTTCGATTAGAAAATATTTTTATTAATCCCAATAGGAGCCATGCCTATTATTTTTTGAAAGTTGTGATCAAAAACATGATGATGCCAAATGGCATCACTGGGAATGAAAGGGTTAAAAAGAAAAAAAAGGAAAGTAAGCAAAAATGGATAGACTACATTTTTAAATTAAAATAGCTATTTTTATACCACAGTTTTGATTGAACAATATCAGGAAATTAAAACGTAACGCATAAAAAAACTACACTGAGGAAAAGTCATTGTTGTCTGTTAAAACAATTTAGTGTCAATCATTTCTAGCTATGGCCATTATTTTCTTTAAAAAAGAAAATTGGGATAGTTACAAAATTCTAAATCAGTAAAAGATCTCGCATCTACTTCGGCCGGCCCTGCTTTTTAACGTGGGAGAATAATATAAGATAAGTGAGCAGGACCGTCGCGTGGTTATCAGTTACTCGGGGTAAAACCTAAACCAGCAGCTCCTACCACAAAAATGTGTAAAAAAAATGATATATTTTGCATTCAATTAAATTCATTTGAAATAAATCAAATGGATAGATTGTAATATAATTTATTGTGTAGAATCAGCTAATAATTTACCTCATCAGTGTCCATACCATTTTGGGAAGAAAAAACAATTACTCCCTTAAACTAACATAGAATATGTTTAGAGCATTCGTATTTATTTACTTGAAAACAATTAAGTCTTTGAAAAATAAACCAAAGGAACAGTAACACACTGTCTTCTATAGTTTAGCATTGCAATGCCTAAGCAACACATTTTATTGAAATTTCTGATAAGAGCGAAAATGGCGTATACTTGGCCTTACACCTTTATACTCTTAATTATTTCATTAAAAAATTCATTTCGTGAAAGCTGGACACAACGAGTTTTATAAAAAAAGTATTTTTACAATTAAAGAAATAATTAAACTATTTAAAACCTGTCACTCTCTAATTAATTTAAGGGGTCATAGGAGTTTTAAAAATGTGCAAAGAAGGTACTACAAAGCATTATAGTTTTCAATTTCATATAATTTTTAACTACTCAATATATAAGTACAATTTTTTTATATGTAATTCTATAAGATTTGTTTATTATAAAACTAATTTTAAAATTTATGAAACTTAAGCCGAAACTAAAATAAATGATAACAAACATAAAACTATTTACAAAATTTGAGAACATTGGGATTAGGCTTGCGCGCCGCATTCTGAGGTCGAAGTTGAAGAAATGACCGACTTTATATTATGTACAAATATGTACAAAGACTTATAGCTAATTTCTAAGCTCAATTTTACTCATAAATTATCTTAAGAACTTTTTTTTAAATAAATAATTTTTTTAAATTTTGATTTGAAATTTTTTAAAAAATATTTTTTATTAAAATTGAGCTTGAAATTAGGTGTAAGTCTTTGTTTGTACACATTTGTACAATATAAAGTCATTTTCTTTGTCATTTCTTCAATTTTGACCTCAGAATGTTTCGCGCGAGCCTAATCCCAATTTTTTCAAATTTTGTAAATAGTTTTATGTTTGTTATCATTTATTTTAGTTTCGGCTAAAGTTTCATAATTTTTAAGATTTGTTTTATAATAAATATAAATCTTATAGAATTACATATAAAAAAATTATACTTATATATTGAGTAGTTAAATTTTTTTATGAAATTGAAAACTATGCTTTGTACACTCTAAAAAAAAATCTGTAAGGTTACTAAGAATTCTCTAGGAAACTCAGCTTCCATAAGTTTTTTTAGTAATGTTACATAAGAAATATGTGTATATATTACTAATTAAAGCTTAGTATCCAATACAATCATTTAAATTGCAAGCATACTATAAAAACTTCAGTAAACGTTACAATATATATTCTAGTAATCAATACATCCACTTATGTAGTATCTTTACTATTAAAAAGTTAGTAACTAGCAGTTTCAAAAATGTTAAACAAGAGGGCGCCACTAATTTTCTTTTAGTCAAGAATTATTTCGACTTTTCCGGAGCAGGTCGCAGGATTCGAACTCACAACCTCAAGATTAGCTCGTCTTTCAACGAGAAGTAGCGCGCTTGTCCACGCGGTCATCGGGACATGCAGATCCTTTGCGTGTAAATAATGAGGTTAAAATCTTGATCGATATAAAGCTTTCGGATATGAAGTTTTAGAAATAATTTAACGCAATTTGTATGTATGTACTAAAATTAAAAAAAAACACGTTTTTCGGTTTCTCATCGTTGCGATATTGATTCGTTATAATTTTTCGATGAAAAACACATTGATTGAATTTTCACCTTTGACCGATATCGAATCAGACTTTTATCTCTTAGTCTCGTACACTTTCAATTTACGGACGCGATCACCGGTTAGTTTTTGCTAAATCCGATTGCCGATCGAACAAATTTCGAGAAACAAAACAATGCAATAAGGGAAACTACGCATCTCTCAAAAAGATAGCCAGGTGACGCTGTAAGCGTTACAACAATTTACTTAGTATTGCTTAGTAATACTACAGTAGTTTCTTTAGGTTACAGATGATTTTCTAGTAAATGGTGAAAACCTGTTAAGTTACTAAGTAATCGTTAGTAAATTCAAGCCAAATTTTTTACAGTGTAGTACCTTCTTTGCACATTTTAAAGACTCCTATGACCCCTTAACGTATAACGTTTAGCCTCAATAAAACACAATTTGTCATGGTTTTTGCGGGAAATCTTCCCGCTCGCCCCGGTCATGCGACGACCCCTTAAAAGTAAACAATTAGCGCAAAAAGATTTACATTTAAAACATTTCGGCGAAATGACCACTCCACAGATTCAAAAATGTCGCCAATAAGCAAGAAAATGAAACCAGTTATATCTCCATTTCAATCTCCATCTCCACAAAGGGAATCGCATTCCACTTCCTGTTCTTGTCCTACTTTTATTCTTCTCTTCACTTCTTTATTTTTCTTCCCTTTCGGTCCGTTCCTCATTCTTTAGAATGACCTATCCCCCCTTCTCGTTCCAAATCTGTCTTCAGTCTTTTGGAATTAGCATAGAACTTTTGAAAAGTTCACTTTTTTTTTTCCATGCGTTCGAAGGTGAAGTGAAATTCTATTAATAAAATGACAGACATGTTTGGCTGGATTTGAAAATTATACTTTCGTGCGTCGCTTCGCCGGAATTCGTCTTAGAAATATCTATGATTTAATTGTGTTGGGACGAGTTTAACCCTGTACGGACCGTTAGGCCGGGTCGAGCCCAAAATGCGTGATCAATAGAGGTGGAGGGAATAGTTGCGAGTTCTAGAAATAATAACATATAAACTTGTAATTATAGTTGTTTTAAATAATGTTCACTCTAAATAAACATTTTCTAGCAATAAAAACAAATATTTACAAGTAGTTTTTCATTTTTTTTTTAAAGTCAAAACTTTTAACTTTTTAAAACGTTACTCCTCCTTCAATTTTGAGAATAACTACACCAAACTTTTATAGTTTGTTTTTAGTACTATTTGTTCAAGAACTGTGCGTGGTTTTTAAAATGTGAGCTACAGTTAAAAAAGTAACATGCATTTATACTGAAAATCACAAAAAATTACAATAATTTATTGAATTCAACATTTAAAAAATATATATATACTTATACATAGTAGACCTTATTCCATGCACAATTTTGTGCACCCTATATATAAGAACACATGTAAAAAAATCAAAATTCTAACTTAATTAGCAAAAAAGCCTTAGGGATTTATTAAACACGAGAATTGAAAAACGAGAAACAGAGAAAAAAAGTTGAAAGCAGACGAAATAAAGGAATGACTCTAGAAAATATGTAATAACTATTTTTCCACAGAAGATATCATTATGAAACTTTCAGTAAACGTTCAGAAAACTAAAATTTTGAAAAATCAACAAAAGCATTAAGCAAACTTACTAAACTTTTGTTGAATATAAACATAATGATTTGGTTGAACAAACAAAATGTATTGAAAACAATTTTTTTGTCTACGCAAATATTGAATAAAGCATGTAGAGAAAATTGCGATTATTGGTTGGTTGGTTGATAACATATATTTTCAGGCTTGTGTGCTTGGTCGAATCGGCTTGGGATTGTTGATATTTTCTGCATCTGAAAAGCTTCGCAGTTACGTTTACACATGACCTCACACCCGTCTAAGGGCGGTCCTAATATGTGATAAAGAAATTAACCTTCTACCAGGTTATAATCAACAAGTTATATCAAAGTCATCAAATGCATTATGTATGATCGTGAGATGTAAAGGTCAATGGATAGTGGAAATTTGGGGTCACGATATGAAGTAAAGGGTATTAAGGAAATCTTAATAACTTTTTCATGGGTTATTTTTAGAATATTTTGATCACGCCCTTTAACTTCTTGCTTACGCTTTGAGACGAAGTTGCTAATTTAGTTTAGCTGAATTAATTTCGCACTAGAGCTTACATGAGTTTGCGACGGGATTTTTGAACAGATGTTAAGTAACGATGACGGACGCAGGGAAAACCAAGACATAACCACCAAATGGGCATAGCCACTGTTTTAAGGAGCACATATATCGGTACTTGGCACCAAAGCAATTTCGGAAGAATTTTACTCCAGACCGATTACGTTAATACATAGTATGGCATGGCTAGGGCAGAACCATGAACTTTCTCGATGAGAGACTCGTCGATTATTGTAGCTAAAAAATGCACACCAAAATACATCCGGACCTGTGATTTCTTTTATATACTTATTCTTACTGTGTTATTTTTGTTATCAATATAGATATTTGGTTTTATCAGCTGGTGAGGAGTGGTATAGTCAATCTATCTTTAGTCTCCTAGTCTCCCTTCAATTATCGACCTCGGTCAGTAAGAAAGGAGTGGGGCGGCACCCTTAATTCTAAAGTGTAAAGGCAAAAGGCCACTTAGTTGTATTTTAACAAGTAATATTGCAGAGGGCACCTGTGATAGGAGACTGGATTTTCTATCTTACCCCGCGGGAAAAAATCGTAAGTGCGGTTTTCGTTTCCATTGAAGTCCATCGACTTAACACTGCACCTGCTATCATCCGGAAACGGAACATTACCGGAACCGTTGCGAGTAAAACAAGCAATAACACACACTCTTTCTGTTACAATTAGGCGATGCTCCTCCTGCTGATTCCGCTCCTCCTGTTAGGGGCGGAGGCACAAGACGGGGGCGGAGGTTGCTTCTTCTTTCAAGAGGAGCGAGCTGTGCGGTGCTCCAATGTCACCGTGGCGGAAGTGGCCGGCTCGCTACGCTCCTTACTTGACTCGCCAATCACGGTGGAGGCGGAGGAGTGTCCCGTGACGGGAGGAGGTGCGTATTTTACTTATGATACTATGTTTTTGTGGATTGGGTTTTTTACAGGCTCGGTAGTTTCTCAAAGGCTAAGACTTTTAATGGCAAAGGCACCATCTAGCTGCTCTCGGCAAAATATATACGTTTGATAAAAAATTTATGTGAGTTCCCAATGGATCAAAGGTTGAGACTCAATGGTTAAATTAATTGCCATAAAGAGTTCGCTTTTCTTGCTTTCTGTTCATCTACTTTGTTAGTTTGAAACATTTATTTACGAAAGATTGCTTTTGAAAGAAATTAATGTGAATGAAATTGATATAAAACATTCGAAAATAATTTCATTTTCATAAGACCTCGAAATATATTTTGTATTTGAACTACCTACAACTTTATTGACTACGTAGACAATTATTCTTGTTAATAAGCCTAAATTATCTTCTCATAATACTTTCAAACGGATAACATTTGCGTTAAATCCCTAAATTCATTGACTGGATCTATTTTTTTTTCACGTAAAGGGGCGGAGGTGCCTCTTGATCTCCCCGCCTCCGTCTTGAAGCTCCGCCTCCTTCGATGTCCGCCCCCTACAGTCATTCGTTCAGCCTCTATCATTGACATGGACCTGTCAGGTTAGTTGCATTCAATTGTTTTTGGACTAAAATAGTTTCATTTTAAACACAAAATTATTAAGGCTTTACATTATAATATGTAGAATCTTGCTTTTTTGCTTTAATGATCTTTCTTAATAGGTTTTAGCATACACAAACTTTCCTTTCTTTTTTTTTTAATTCGATGGAATTTATATTTATTTTCTTTTTTTAAAATTGATGAAAAAGAAATAGGTATTGATATTCCAAAGAAATTAAATAAAATAGCAAATTTAGAGCATTTAAAAGATTAAATTACAACTAAATGTTGCGTTTGGTGATTTTTTTCTAATGCTTATATAAGTTTGTGTGGAAGCGGTTTTAGGTGAAACTTACTGTTACATAAACCAACTGTTCGATAACAATTTCAGTAAGTACTTAAATAATAGAATAGTAGTCTATTTTAGTTATTTTAAAACTACTGTTATTTATTAAATTATCAGTTATACACTTGTACCCAATTTTTTATTATAATAATTTTAAATTCAATCACTAAAAGATAATTTAATAAATTAGATTTAATGGCAAATCAATTGTATATATAACTAGGTAATGGATTGGATGAAATGCCACGCTTGGCTCACCTTGTGACGTTAAAAAAGCTCCGCCTACGCGGGAACCGCCTCAAGCGCCTCCGTCCCTCGCACCTCCCCGCTTCTCTGGCGGAAATGGATTTGACCGGGAACAGACTCGGTGTTTTAGCTGATCATGGAAGAAACGGTTACACACTCAAAGGTTAATATTTTTTTAATACTTTGTTTTCCTGTTTGGAACTTTCGTTGGACTTGGTTGGTATCATGAAGCTTAATTGCGGCGTCAACACTCGGTACATACACTCTTAAAACGAACGAGCGATTTTAACTCAGTCTGATTGATTTTCACTCCTCCAGTCTGGAAAATGCACTTTTCCTTTTGGAGGGGATCCTTTATGTGTTAAACCTCCGACAGGATCACTCTAAACGAGTGATTTTAACTCAGTCTGAGATAATATTCACTCCTTTCCAGTGTCGAAAATGCACTTCTCCAACTGGAGTGGAATTCACTCTTTTGTTTTAAGAGTGTAGGTACTCTTTTAACCTCTTAAGACCAGAGCAAAATCCTACGAGTATATTCTTATATGTAATCCAAACATACTTTTCATACAAATATATGCTAAAAAGTATGTTTTGCAAAGGAGTTTTCAAAATAATTATGTTTAATAGTTACTAAGAGACACGTCTTAAGGTCTGAAATACAATTTTGTTGTGCTATAAATGCAAAAAAAAAGGCATTTTAAGTTAACAGTTTATTTTAACATTGTGTTGAATGCAAAATGCTTTTAAAATTAACTACTAAAAGAACTTTTTGAAAATTTTGAGAATTTGTTTATTATTTTTTTTAAGAAACCTAATATCGTATTGACCCTCGTTCAGCTTTTTATTTTTATGGAAATAAATGACTGATACCTGCAAACCTGTAATCAAAGGCTGAAAGCTGATATTTGAATTTTCTTCTATCTGACCAGGTCAATTTCGGAACTAATTAATATGTTAACTGTCTGTGGGGAGTTTTTAAGAAATGTCATTAAATGGGGACGCCATTTCGCAAGACGTTATTGATATAAAATAAGTATACAATTTTTTAATGGAAAAACTAGCGCAAAAGGGTTTAGGCGAGCGTTGGCAGGTTGACGGGCTAATACACAACTACCCTGATTTCCTGCAACGGATATTAAATAACCAATCAAAACTTAACGAAGATATTCCGTCTTCATAACAAGAGAAAGCCGCGCTCACTCAGCCGTGACCAATTAAACAAAGTATTTAGACCAAAGGAAGGAGAAGAGTTGAGGTTGAAATAAAATGGAAATGCTTGGCGAAGAAAAGAAACTTTTTTTTTCTTTAATGGGGCTGCAATATTGACTAGCAAACCTTTGCAGACTCGGCATATTCCCGAACACTAAGAGGTGTTTTATTGTGGCACCATCTAGGTGACTCTCGTTATCGATTTTGACGCTCAGATTACCATGAATCTAAGCTCTCTGTGGATGTTAAAGCATGCCGAGATTTAATTTTGCCGAGAGAATCCAAGCCTAATGGATGGGTAGGAAAAGGAACTTCTACAAAGCATTTTTAAAAAAAAACTCTGCCCAGATTATAAGAAAACACATTATTTCAATGAACAATCGCACATTTAAATGTTCCTCGGTGTTCTTCTTTAAAATTTAATTTTAAATAAATACAGTTTTTTTCATGAGATAGTAGAGCGGGCGGCTGAATTGTCAGGAAGCTAACCAGCAGTGAGAAGGTTCATGGTTCGAATCCCGACATTTGGCATGGATATTTGTGTTGTGTGTTAGTGTGTATTTGTTCTAAGTGCGCTGCGACATACGTGCTCATTTAAGGGGGTCTGGCACCTCCATAGAAGCCCATGTTAAATTGTCCAACTTTGGGGGCATCTCAAGAATTAACTAATTAATATATCCATTTCAAATTTTCACAGTTTCATCTATAGACATTTTTAAGTATTTTAACACAAGATTATTTTGAAAAACTAAAAACTAGATTAAATATGAATTTTTTTTAAATATCGTTGAAGAATGTCAATATTTTTAACCTAAAAGATTTTTTTTAAAAAAAAAGTAAAAACTTTACAGACTATTCCCTGCGTTAAAATGTTTAAATATACTTGTGAATTACACATAAAAAAATTCAAGTATTTAAACGAATAACATTTTTAGTTATGTGCCCCCAAACATTCACATGATTCAAAAATTGTAAAACCGAGAAAAACCAATTTAAAGTTTTTATTGTTAACTCATTTCCTTACGAAGGATTTTTGCTTCCTCGTAATATTTGATTGGAATAACATTATCGGATCCTTAGTCGTTCGGCCGATCTGGGCAGTTTCACTAAAGAAAGGGTAAAATAAAATTGCCTTTAATGTCAAAAATATTTTTCCAATCGTCTTAAAACTTTGTGGCATTATTAATAAAGGTTGATATAGTATTTTAAGCCACTAATTTTTTTTTTAAATTTTTTCAATGATTTTGGGGTGCCAGACCCCCTTAATCTAGAAAGTCAAATGTCCCGGACATGCATACGATGGCGAAACTAGTTTGATTTGGGTGCTTTCAGATGTCGAGCTCGTCACTTCTTAATTACGAGGCGTAATTGGTTATGTTAAAGTTCCATTGAGGCAAGAAGTAGACAGCCGGAAAACGTATAGAATCTAACTAATAACCCTCGTGTATGTGGGTCCGTAAGTCATGTGGACGGTCATGGCGCAGTTTCCCAAGGGGAACAGGTCCCTGGAGACTATTTCCCTCCCCTTCGGGTATATGTATAAATTGCGGAGGTGGCGATAGATGCAGCATCTGTCACACTTATGTGTGTGTTGTGTCTCTGACCAAGCACACAAACTTAAAAATATATGTCTACTAACCAACCAATCATCCTCGTGTAGCTCAGTGAGACCAAACAAGACCACAACAATATCGCCAAATCATTCGCCAAACATTTGTTTGTGTTTCACCCCAAAAGCGATCATGGCTTCGCCTGGTAACCCGGTTCTCCCATTATTTTCCCCCTTGGAGCATTATCCTTCTTATTCAACCTCCAAGAAGAGAACTTACTGGTCAAGAAAGAGGCGCATATCTACCATTCATCAAATACGGAAATTGGTGTCAGCGCATGATAATTACGAAGCACCAAACAGCGAATTTCTTGTTCCTTGGCCATCGGGTCTGAGATTTCGGATTGCTTATTACGAAAGAAAGTAATTAATGATGAAAGTAATCGGATAATGGACTACTGTTAGACGATCTTTAATGGACATTTACATTATTATAGTTGGATTAAATTCGCGTTAGACGACACAATGGTACATTTGAAAAATGTTTTCAAGAATTTCCTAGACAAGTATTTTGCAACCCCTTAACCGTTATTATTTATTTCCTTAATCATGCGGACCACAACAAACGATAGTTGGATGATGTTTTTGCATTAAAAAAAATAGTTTAATTCATTCTTATAACTCATGATTATGCTTGTAAAATATTTTGTTCATTCTTTTTAATGGTTACAAAATTCTAGAATTTTTACTTTAGAATATTAATGAGTTAATAGGATTTCGTTAACAATGAAACTATTAACCCGCATGTAGTTTGGTTTGAGTTACGTGTAGTTTAGAATTAATTAGAGGCCTCGCTACTAAACTTTAAAGCAAAGTATATATGTCCGACATTAGTGCTGTTCTAAAGAGCACAGCTGTCTTAATATTTGATAAAGGGACATAATTATACGGAAATGTTTAACTAATATGGATAGTTTATTTATTTTATTGTTCATAATATTTGAACCAAATACGATTCGTTATCGACATTAGAGATTTTAAAAACTTTTTTTAAAATAATGGTTCATGCATTCAAACCTTTTCTTAATAAGAACGTTAACTTTTAGATTTTTAAATTCGTTTTAAAGTATGGCGAGATTCAAATTTGGACGGGAGAACCCAAACAATCCAAAGAGATACTCAATGATTTTTTTATCTTCCACATAATCATATTATGATATGCGTGCTAATGCTCTAGACTGGGAATTTTTAATAGTAGCCAGTGGCTACCAGAGTGAAAAAAAATGGTAGCCACATTTGGATTTTTAGTAGCCAGTTTTAAACTAAGTATATATGACAAAAATAAAGTGCTATTTAACACAAAACAAAATTTCATAACGGATATTTTTATATGAAAAGATTGACAGTAAAAAAAAGGATCATAAAAAAATATGTATGGCCACCATTGTTAGGAGAAAATTATTTTATGTACAATCAGTTCAACTACTATTAGTTTCGGAGAATTCTTGACGTCGCCCACTACCCACGATTGTTCATGAAATTTTCTCATATCAAGATTGTTTAAATGAATAGTTGATATCTTAATCAGATGTAAATCAATCACCTGTAAATTGCCGAAATCTTAAATCAAAATTTAAAAATCAAATTTGCATTGAAGATTTTCATCGCCCAGCTCCATTTACGTCACACGGAGGAGGATGGAAAATTTCATGAGCAACAACTGTCATCAAGTCTTTCTTCCCGACAGAATCGAATCGGAGAGTTTTATTTTAGAAATGCAACTTCAGTATTAACTATTTGTTGAACAAAAAAGAAAAATATGATCGCCACATTTGGCGACTGGGGTTCGATTTTTAGGTAGCCACTTTCGATGTAATAGTCTCCAGTTGGCGACCGCTAATCTAGAGCTTTAATGCGTGCCCAGGGCCTGTTCTAGGAAATCTAAGATTATAGGTACGCAAACCTACTTTGGGGGCCCCTTAACGGAAAATATCATGCATGATTTCCAGTAATGATGGTGCTATATGACCTATGTCTAAATTTTTGCTACAATTTTATACGCTTCCATATAAACATCGATCAAAACAATCGCTTTAGGTCAATTTCTCAGTCAAAATTTAGCAATACATCAGAATTTTTTTTAGTTTACTGATACCGGGTAATTTTTACAGCATTTAGCATAATAGAAACTGAAATTTAAGGACCCCTAAAATTTGGGGGCCCAAGGCCCGGGCCTAACAGGCCCTGAGGAACAGGCCATGTGCGTGCATAAAGTACAATTATCCCAACCAGGAAATCTGTCGACTCAGTCTTGACTCGAACCCAAGATTTTGTTATAATTAATCGGGGATGCAACTTCTTTTCCACTGAGACAATGCTCATTATAAACAGAATCCTATTATTTGCCAATAACATTTTAAGTTTATTTTCCTAGGTTCCCTTCCACTGACAGAGTTCCGAGTGCCCTCACCGGGAGCGCTGCGGTCGCTGTCCCTCAGCGGCAATCGACTAGCTTCTCTCCCAGAGCAGCTATCTGAATTTCGAAATCTTCATACGCTCGACCTCAGTCGCAACGAACTCAGAGGAGAAGTGACATTTGCCCAAGAAATGACCGCTTCACTCGAATCACTAAACTTACGGTCAAATAGGATAACAGTAGTGAGCCCATTCACTGCTCCGAAATTGCGACAACTTGACCTCACAGGTAACCAGAAACACTCTTACCTAATCTGTCATTAATTTTCCGTGCATTTAAACGGATTTAAATCAAGATTTCAGTATACCTTCACTATTCAATTTATTACTTCTTCCCGATCAAGAAAGAACACAGAGTCGATACTCGTAATTTAGGTTCAAAATTTGGATAACTATTTCTCGAACTAAGCTTCAAATATTTTAAATAAGCCCAGCAACAATAAATAACTTTATACTTCCGGGGGAACATTCATGTGATGTCACGCGGTTTGTTATGCTACTGCTCTTGACCCACGTGCTAATGTTATCCTACACAGCTATCGAAACACGTGCTAATGTTTTCCTACTACTCAAACCTGTCTAACCGCTTTTTTTAGAAGGCGATTTGGAATTGAAGCTCTGGTGGATATGGCGTGAATGTCCCCCATAGAATATAAAGAATTAATATGAATTCGTCCCAGACATATTTTTTTGAAGCTTAATTACTTTCTTACAAGCAATAATATGAGCTGCTGAATGGCTAGGTATAATATTAGAAACTTTTAACGTTTCAAAAAAAATGCACATGCAAAGAAACTTCTTTAAACATACATTTTTTCCTACCAGAGAATCCCCTCCACTGCGATTGCGGCGCCACCTGGTTGATGGGACTTCCAAATATCACCACTCTCCTCCTGCCCTCGTGCCAAACTCCTGAACACAAAAGAGGGAGCACCCTCGCCGCCATAGCAGACGACTGCAATAAAGGTAAGAAAACTGCTGTTTGTACTGAATCTACAGCCAGTTCTAGAAGTAGGGGTAACATTCGGGGTTACGTGTCCTACAACGCAATTCCAAGGCTAAACAGTGTACATTTAAGGACAAGAGGAAAATAAGTGAATACCAGTGCTGAAAGTGCGGGTAGACACGGGGTGACGCGTCACCCCACCTTTCAAGAAAATGGCTATCCATCCCCCCACTTCTTATATCTTTCAAACCCATAATCCATAGAGGGGGGATGAGGCATAGCATTTTAATTGAAGGCATCCCCCCGCTTATTTTTTCCCCACTTTCACCACTGGTGAATACATATCAAACTGTGTGTGGGGGGAGGCACTTGCAGCTGACTGGTATCTGCAATAAAATCTATTGCTGCATAGAATTTTTTTTAGCTTTAGTTTGTAGGAAAGTTTTTGTTGGGATGAGTGGCTAAATTATTATTTTACAATTCCAGGGGTTGTAGTGGAAGAGAGGCATGAAGTGGAACGACTGACAGCTTTATCCTCTACCTCCTTAGAAGCCAAATGGAGGGGTAGCAGAGAGGCGGTTCTCGTCTACCGCCAAGAAGGGACAGGGCAAACTAATCAAAAGATGACATTAGTCCCACCTCCACCCACTCATTCGACCACACGCATCCAATTAATCCGCCCTCTGATTCCTTCTGCCAATTACGTCTTCTGTGTGGCCCGTGCGGCCACGCCCACCAGCTACACTGTGGATCCGTCCAATTGCAAGAGAGTTCAAACTCCTCCTAACCCCACTCCACTGTTTTCAGACGTCTCCATATCAGACACTTCTGTAAGACTGCGATGGCGATTGGACGGCGCCTCCGCCCACTCGGGAAAAGAGTGGCGAATCAGAGTGCGAAGGGGCGGAGCAAGCACAGCTCATTATCATCATGTCAGTTCTGATGGAAAGTTGCACGAATACTCAGTGACGGATCTTACCCCACGGACAGACTACGAAGTGTGCGTGGAGGAGGTTGGTGGAGAAGAAGCGTGCGTCACAGTGCGAACCGAAGGAGGTGACGAAGAGTGGGAGGGGCTATATACTGCAGTGGGAGTGGCTGTGTTTCTTGGCATAATGGTGATCGTCGTCGGATTAGCCATTTTGTACAAGAGGCGTGATCTTCTATCTCCAGTTGAAGAAACTAATGTGGTGGAAGTTGAAGAGGAGGAGGAACCTGTGCCACAAAAGGAAGATTTGGGCGGCGTAGCCATTCGTAATTACTCCAGATCGTGGAGCACGCTCCGCCTCCCAAGTCACGATCACGCTCCTCCGCCTTTGTTCCGCAGTTTTAGAAGACCCTGCGATTACAGAGATCACCTCACGTCTGTGACTATCTATTCCTCTGGACATTCAGAATGCTGACGGGATAGACATAAGACAACATGAAGGAGGGTAAGGACGGCCCTAAAGGAGCGCCAGTAGAAATTAACATTGAACGATTTGTTTTGTGATATAAAATATAAGTATTTCGAAGTATTATATTAGAAAGAGGCTGTAATAAGAAAGTTTATAACATATCATATTCTTGAATTGGCTTTTATAAGATAATAACTTTCTTGCAACGTATTACGTAGTACATTACATTCATTTGTACAATTCCACTTGTGTATCAAAAGTCTATATTGCAATATAGTGTAAATTGGACGTACTTAACAAAATGTAATCTTTCAAATTAAAAAAAATTATCATAATTTTCCAACTTAGATGATCTTTCGATTAGTTCCAGCTTTAAACCTTTCAGTGGAAAAGTTAAATGAGAATATAATAATAAATCACATTTAAGCAATTAACTATACCAATATTAGGATAACTTTCCTTTTCTGAATGTTGTCCAATGTTAATGACCCGATCTAGACCATGACAGGCCCTCAAATATATATATTTTAAACATTGTAATAAACACATAGCTTGTAAGTTAGATTCATCTTTTCATAGTCGAAAGAATATACTTATCAAATGCTAGAAATTTTACAATTTATTTTACTAACCAGAAAACCAAAATTCACCAGCATATGTGTGATGAGGTCGATACCTCAGCCTATTGATGAGATGTATAAATATACTTAGTTCACTCTCCTAACTTTTATTTCATAAATCTACTAATATACATAAGTTATACGTATACAATATACAGGTTGGTTATAAAATAACACTCGCTATTCGGAGTGGTGTGTAGCTTGAATGAATAATCGAAATGCATCAAAAATTGGGACACTTACTAATCAAGAAGTGGGGAAAAGAATGGAATCATAAAAAAGATAGAATCCTAAAAAATAATAATATAAAAGAATAATCATAAAAAAGAAACTCCTCTCTTGACCAAGGATCTAAATTACGAGGCATAGCCAATTATGGCTAATTACGGCCAACACATCCAATTACACCTCGTCATTTTGAACCATGGTCAAGTGACGAGTTTGTTTTTAATGATTCCATTCTTTTCCCCCCTTCTTGATTAGTAAGTGTTTCAAAGTTTTTTGGATTATTCATTAAAGCTGCAGACCACTCCAAATAGCGAGCGTTACTTTATAACCACCCTGTACATAAGTGTTGATGTAAATTTTAGCAGTTCACTTTTTAGTTCTTATAACATTACATTAGCGGTTAAGGTCTCTTCACTGGAAGAAATAAAGGCGAACTACAGCTACGTGTTTTAAATTAATGAAACTAAAATGCAGTAGACGTACCTGTAGAGAGGTAAGGTTGAATTATCGTCACACTAGAGGATCTAGCGTCCTCAGTAAAACACAGTATACCAAAGAGATCCTCAAGGTAGAGATGAGTTACATATACTACTATTTCCGATGCTATTCATGATACTGGTAAGAACGCAGAGATAAATCTGAGCCCTCTGGCGAGTGGATGATTTATTAAGGCTGCCTGCCTCCTCAAAGCTATACGCCTAAAGGCCTTTTCACACGGTATGGGTATCCCTTATGCACGGAACTGCTTGGACAGGGTTGTCCACCTGCAAAGGTTCTGACGTCACACTTTCCTGGAGGGGTTATTTTTCAATATTTTTTACAAATTTCTATCACGTGTAGGAATTAGTTGGTTGGTGGCTTGGTCAAAGACCCGCTTATAATCCTTCAACATGTAAGACAGACACAACACACACACGTGACAGATGCTGCCATCTATCGCGCGCCACCTCCACAATTAATTTAGACATGTCCCTGAAGGGGAGGGAAATTGTCTCCAGGGACCTGTACCCATGGGAAAATGTGCAATGACCACTCACAGGACTTTCGGTCCCAACAGAATTAACGAGCACGTACTCCGCATAATCGGAGGTTCTTCAGTGGTACCGAGACTCAAGTTCCGTGATCAAGGTGCTCCGTGTGAAAATGCCCTTAGGGGGAAGGTTAGGTTAAGTTTGAATTATCGTCGCAGTAGAGCTATTGGCGACGGGCGTCGTATATTTTAGAACCACAGTCAAGTGACGAGCCAACACCAGAATACTAAGGGAAAGGGGGGGGACTTTAAGGGCATTTGCAACTCTTGAAGGACCAACAAATCTTCCGAAACTAACATTGAAAATGTAGTTTTTCAGTTTCCTCCGTAGGCCTTTTGATGCATTATTAAATCCAAACAAAAAAAACGTCCCTCACTATTTCCCCTATCAGATCTAAGGTACGATAAAGTAAAATTATTCATCGCAAATACATTGAAGAAATATCGCAGCTTGCTACAGTAAATACAATGGACCGCTATTCAACGCTACAGCAGCCTCCAAACTAAGCTATTTTCTATGTGAATCCAAAAGAAAAATATTTGTTATGAATAAATGTAGCTGGGTTATAGAGCTCAGCATTACCTATTTTTGAAATGGTTTACAATATTTATTTTAATGCTACGACAAAATATACTAGCCAAATTAAAAAAATTCGCAGCCATATGCATCACATAAAAAAAGTACGAAAATATACATACAATACTATACAGCCGTAGAAATTCTTAAGTATTATTTCTCCATTGGATTAACACAGAGGCACTCTGGTTTCGAGACCTCCTGCCATCCGAAGCTAACCCTTTCAGTACCAATGACAATTTGACATCATTTCAGACAATTTTTTTCGCATTGTCGATAGTCAGTGCATGAAATCAAAAAGCACATCATTCGATTCTTTAAACATTTAACTGTTAGAAAATATTTTTAAGTATCAAAATAGATATCAGCCATATTTTTTAAAAATTATGATCAGAAAAATGATGCCAAGAGGCATTAGTGGGACTGAAAGTGTTAAAGGTGAATCTCGCTAAAGCCTTACTTTGAAAGAAAGTGCCACATACGGCAACTAATCACGACCATGTGGTTATAACTATGCAAATAAGGCCAGGACTGAAACACGGGGGCAGGCTGGCAAACCAGAAAAAATAAATTTTTCTCAAATATTACAGAATGCAGAAAATTCAGATTCACTTTATCAAGGAGCTTATGATTATGAAGCACGTATTTCTTTTACATACTCATCTAATCTTAACGTAAGGAAATTTTGGAGGGGGAAAAAGGAACCGCTCAAGACTTCATACAGGGTGGTTACAAAATTCTAGAAAAAAAGTTCTGATATTTCCATGATTTCCCTGATACTTTCACAAAAATTTCCCAGATTTTACAATTACCTAGAAAACATGCAATACACACAATCTAATCCAGATATCGCGGGAATTAAGACTTTCCAGATTATGGGTTAGCCTACCTTTCTACATTTACGAAAATCTGAATAAGTATAGAGGAATCATGGAATCAGAAAATCATTTCATAACACGATTTTGTGAGAGATTGATTGGCTCTTCAGGCAAATCGGAAAAACAAGATTTTTTTTAATCAAGTGCGTGCGTTAGTAGTGTTCACAAGAACCTAAACAGACTGTTTAATAAATCCAAAATAGAAAAATTTAATATTTTGCAAAATTAAATGAGAATTCCCCAATTTCCAGGTTCTGTTACCACCCTACCCTGTCATATCTACTTGCCACAGCATGTATTTTCACTGACACACAACTTGAGGACCTTGAATCTTTTTCATCCATAAAGCAACCATACTTGCATCTTAAATTGAAAACTAGACAGACAACCAGACTAAACACAACTGCAGTAAAGATTATCCATCATAAACACCGATATCTTGTGTTGAGGCGTTAAAAAATGAGAAATAAGAATATGGTAATGTCCTTTTTTATTTCTTTATATATCCTACAGATTTACGCAGCAGCTTCTTCCTTGATTTTATCTTTTTTCAGTGGGCCCTGAAAGAAACATTAAAATTAGAATTTTTTTAAAGATAAAGAACAATCACATTTATAACACTTAGTAACCAACACCTATTCTGAATGAGAGTATAATCCTAGGTCAGAATTATATAACTTAACAAACTACCTTATCTTCTGCAATTGCTATAGTACCCCATTAACATAACATTGAATTGTGAATATCAATTTATTATAAGCCTCATTTCTAAACAAAAACAACTTTAAACAGGCAATTCATTCATCCTACATAAACTGTACAGATCTATGGTCTGTTGCCTTATATTTCTCTTATTTAGGCTATCTTAAGAAGAGTCATGTGGTAAATTTTCTTGCCAATACCAATTATTGTTAAAGAGCAATAAAATACAAGTCAGCTTCTCTACTGTTGAAAGTAACTGCAGTAGGTGTGTGACTGTCTAGATACTACGGAGTTTTCCTGCCCACCGCGCTTTTAACTAGAACCTAATAAAACACGACGGCCATAACTTGCACATAACATTTTAGTCTTAAACTCACCATATACTGTTTCTTCTCGGCAGGGGTTTGGAATCTACCGTGTCCGAATTTGGAAGAAGTATCGATGAACTTAAGGTTGATCTTTTCCGTCGCTGTTCTCTTGGTCTGAGTGAGCAGAGACTGAAAAAATTAAAAAGAAATTTAACATCTCAGATTAACATAACCAGGAATAAAAAGCTCAATAAAACCTGTTTAACAACTAAAAGTGCCTTAAAAACCAGGCAATAAGAGAAATGCAGAGAGAAAGAACTGCCAAATCATGTAAACAAAATAAATATAAATTAACAGGCTCAGATCTTCTTAGAAGTAATGCATAATCAACATTAATGTTCTGAAAAGCAAGATCATCACAGCAAAAAAAAATGTAGCATTAATCTTCATCTAGTGTTACACATCCTCTACCCTTCAGCCATAAACAAAGCAAATTGCCACACCATAAATTTAAAATCAAAATCATTACCATTGACACATTTTTCAATTGGAATTAAAATGGAATAATCAAATAAAGTTACATTCTAAAGCAATACAAATACAGAACAAAGAACGCTTTAAAATATCTAACTTAACTGGGACAAATATAAGTCTGGCAACTGAAGATAATCATACACATCAAGCGAACTTATTACAGCTTATACAAAGTATAAAAAAAAGCATGTGGCCTACCTTTCTTAGAGTGATGACCCTCTTCTTGGGACCCATAACACAGCCTCTCAACATCAAGTAGTCACAGTTGACTTCTCCATAATGGGGGAATCCACCCTAAAATAGAGAAATAGGTCAATGAACATCACTTGATTTCATTGCATAAACAGCAAATTTTGCAAACTATCTGGGTGAATAGTTAAACTAAGTTTCCTTTCAAAGAAGCCCCGACCGTGGGTGGAGCTATAAAAACACGCAGAACAATCAGATGAAGACAAAATGGCTGAAACTTTCTCTTTATCTGATTGTTCGTGGCACATTATAGCTCCGCCCATGGTCGTGGTTCCTGTGCAAGGAAACAGTTCAACTATACAGGTTAAAACAGGAAATGTGATCAGATCAAGCATAAGAATCATCTTATTCATAACCCAATGCTCTGATATGCTATGCTCATCATGTCACAGATGTTATAACAAAAAAACTTAGTTACAAATTCGGCACACACAGTACCTTGATGTAGCAATCGCTTTCTAAAAAATGTATAGTTGAGTAAAACTACAAAATTGGTTCTTTGCAGCAATTTGTATCTAGAAATCATTAACAAATATGAGGTTGCAATACCGAGGAACTGCTTATGTCTAGGCGTTAGATTTACTTTTAGTATTTGTATGGTAAAAAATAATTGGGAAACTCTGAAGCAAACAAAATTGGGGCACTTGAGTTTGGAGACCCCCGGTCCAGGGCTCCCAAAAATTTTAGTAGATAAAATGAAAAAGCAAATCACGTAAGAGTAAAACTTCACATACCATAGGCGTGATGGTCTTCTCTGTCAAATCAAAGTCGGTGGAGGCGTTGTTCTTGATCACCTTCCCATCCTTGGTGTGGATGCCCTGGCCGATGCGGTAGATCTTCTTGTTGATCTCCGTCCTGTGGTGGTAACCCTTCTGACCCGCCCTAGCCACAGAGAACTGGACTCGACTTGGATGCCAGGCTCCGATACACGCGACCTTTCGCAGACCCTTGTGAGTCTTCCTGGGCAGTTTCTTTGTATGCCAACGGCTGGTTACACCTGAAAGAAATGTTTGGTTAAAGAGGAATAAAGAACACAAATCATTAATGCTTTAAGTTCACAGGCGTAAGACTTGGCCAAATGAAACTTTGGCGACAAAATACAGCATACAGATCCAAGTTAACAGTGGACTTAATACTCTATTTGGTGGATCAGAAAATGGACAATTATGTGGGCGCAAGACAAATTTTACTTTCAAATCATGCGATTAGAATAGTTAAATTCTTTCAGGAAGATAGATCTTAAAGAACCTGAACTCAAAACAACAGGCCTATTGAATCAATATTAGAAAATACGATCTACTCTAAACATAAATATTTATAGGGTTTATCATAAAATTGGTGCAATTATTAAAATTGATAAAAATTACTATGTTTCTCTTCTCAAATAATATAAATTATTTTTGTTGGGTAGTCGTAAATACCATCCTAACTAGCACTTTGATTACATCTTAATACAATATATTAAAGATTAGACATACATGCTACCTGTGAGCTACTTTGCTCAAGTTAGATTTACTCCTCATGGATATTTCTGACACAGTTCAATGATTGGCTTGCATTTATTTAAAATTAACCCTTTATCAACCCTGAGTTTCCATTCAACTCGTTCCCAGGGCTAATTTCAATTTTTTAAACTTTAATTATCTAAAAGTAACCTGTGACATAGGTAATTGTAAGTTACTTTTTAAAAGTAACTCGCTCATCCCTGAATAAAGCTTAACAAAAATATCCTCACCCTTGAATCCCTTGCCCTTCGTCACACCGATAACATCGATCATCTCGTCCTGGGCGAAAACCTGGCTGAGGGGCACCGGCTTCTCCAGGTGCTCTTTGGCCCATTTAACTTTGGCGTAGATGGAGCCCCCGTTGAGCTGGATCTCCATGATGTGCGCCTTCTTCTGCCTCTTCCGCATCAGCTTCATCTGGGTGTGGGCGATGACCCGGATCACCTTGCAGTACTTGGCCATCTTCTTGAAGTCCTTCTCGACGTCCTTCTTGCCCACCTCGTCCGACCACTTCTTAGAGTACTTGGTGAAGGCCTTCTTCTTGGACTTGTACCTGGAGGAATTGAGAATTAAGGATTAGTTGAAAAAAAATAATGAGTGTGAGTACAAGTTAAACCATAAACTAACAGATTGACCCTTCCACTTCCAGGACTTAAGCAGGGTATGTCCTTATTTCAATCATTAACTGCACACAGGGTTTCCACACTTTTTGATTAAAAAAATCAAGGGCTGTATATTTGAATACAACATCGAAATGTCAAGAGTTTAAAAATCCTTTAGGAAACAAAGTGTTTTTAATGAAGGCAAAATTACCATTTGCAACACTTCTAGACAAATTAGTCAGTCCAAAAAATTAAGGACTTTTCAAGGTGGATGTTTTTTAAGCACTTTCAAATAACCCTGAACATCAATGTTTTTTTTCTAAGTAGTTTTCAAGGATCGTGGCAACCCTGTGCACAGATTGTCCATACTAAGGTCAACAGTTGCAGCAAATATAGGCTTTTACTCAAAAAATTAAGAATAGGTGCAAAAAGGTTACGTATAAAAATAATAGACTTTAGAAACAAAAGATTAGAATAGCCTTTAAGGACCTTAGAATATTGAATTTCAGATATCTGAGTTTTAATCTACTGTTTATACTAGTTAAAATAACCATTCATGAAAAATTACTATACAAATTAATCTACAAATATTTGTCTTTGAGAACATTAAAACCTTGCTGTGGCCTCAATATATTATCAGATGGGCTAAAAGCAAAGGTAAAAATATCTAACTCTAAAATCTTTTATTTAGAACTTGAACTACAAAAATAACCAAGTAATACATCCTTAGCATTCCTCAGTCCTATCATCGTTAACCATTGACAAGTCTTACAGAAAAGAAGGCTCTATGATATGTCATCACAGGGTATGCAAGGCAATAAGATAGAGAAATTCAAATAGCTTCATATTAAAATTATTAATTACATTGAATATAATTGTTTTAAGTTCTTAACCCCGATTCATAGATCGAGTACCTTATTACAATAACAGAAATATATTTGTAACTTTTCCAATGCCTCAGTCCTATCATCGTTAACCATGGCTCAAGTCTTACTAAAAATAAGGCTCTATGATATGTCATCACCGGCATTGTACAAACAATACATTCAAGAAAACCTATCATACATACCAGTTCTTATAGAACCTCCTCCTGCAGTCTTCACTCAGATGTTCAGCAAAGACGGTCTTGAAGGCCCTAAGTCCCTTGGGGGTCTCGATGTACCCAACACATCCAACGATCATGATGGGAGGGGTTTCAAGGATGGTCACTGGCTCGACCACTTCCTTCTTGTTTACCTCTGTAGAGAGAATGAAATAAATATTAGTTAGATAAATGGGCTACAAAATAGTGTATTGAGTAATATAGCCTTTGCATTGCTCAGTCCTATCATCGTTAACCATGGTTTGGTCTTATGTAAAATAAGGCTCTATGATATGTCATCACCGTAATGCAAGGCTGCAGAAGTCACAAGACTGATTAAATATTGAGGGCACAAGTTCCAATAAACTTAGCTACTTTAGGTGGAATACGAATTATTTCTAAAAAAAGAATTTATCATATCTAAATAAAAAAATTCTTATAAGAAAATAAATCAGTAACCAATATATATTATTATGACAATCTTGAAATCTCAAAAAACATTGCCTTTCTCAGTCCTATCATTGTTAACCATTGTCAAGTCTTACATAAAATAAGGCTCTATGATATATCATCACAGTACAGGCATGTAACTGAATAACCACAGAAAATTTAAATATGAATTCAGAGCTCAGTTCTTCTTAGAGGATATAAGTCAATCATGAAGTATCTTTAACAATAAGATCATCACAGCCCTGTAAACTAAGAAATGAAATTAATTCCTCCTATCATTGTTAACCATGGATTGATTAGTCTACTATTTTTCTAGATTTCTGATATTATAACATTTTGGTAGAAATTCACTGTACGGTAACCAGTGGCAGACTTTCAAAAATCGCGCCAAAAGTCAGTATTCTAGCGATTTTCCAGAAATCCCAACCGAAATGAGAAAATAACGGACAGATAGGATTAATGGAATACATTGTTGCGAATTCAAGGAATATGAATCATCAGTCGAAGTCAGACCGGTTTACACAATAAATTATTGCCAAATCCGAAAAACCATGCCAATGGTTACCATACAGTAAATCTGATCCTAACATTTTTTTAGAGGACAATATTTCACCTATACTTTAAATCAAAACATCATGCAAGTCTAAACTATGTAACTCGTGATCTGATAAGCCAATCGTGATGAAGTCACAAAAAAGGAATAATTACAGCCTTCCTCAGTCCTATCATTGTTAACCATGTGCAAGTCTTACATAAAATAAGGCTCTATGATATTATCATCACAGTACAGGCTAATAATTCAACACAGAAAAAGCAAACTAAATCCAGAGCTCAGATCTTCTTAGAGGGTAAAAGTTAACCATGAATTTTCCTTATCAATACGATCAGATCATCACAGTCCAATCCGTTAGGATAATAATATTTTTGGGCTACAAGTTTCAACATATTTTAATTGTAACGGTTCATTTAAATATGTTTGTAAAGACTTTCTACTAGACTCCTTAAGTCCTCATATAACATTCTTAGAGGACAATAATTCAAAATTAAAGCATCATGCGAGTTTATACTCTAACTAGTTATCTGATAAGCCAATCAAGATTGAAGTCACAAAAAAAAAAAACAATTTCAGCCTTCCTCAGTCCTATCATTGTTATAACCATGTGCAAGTCTTACATAAATAAGGCTCTATGATATATCATCACAGTACAGGCAAATAATTCAACCACAGAAAGTGCAAAACTAAATTCAGAGCTCAGACATGGGTGAAAGTAAGGCAAAGTTCCAAATACTGAAAACTTCACTAAGAGGATGGGGGGGGGGGGGAGGAAAAAACAAACAAAATATGTAAAGTACCGTCCAAATTTCGGATCATGAACGAATTTCGCTATTTTGGGCATCTTTTCATCCAAACGAGCAAATCTCCATTGATTTCTAATTCCCGGTTTTTTAACTTATAAACCTTCTCTATCAGTAAAAATTCCATATTTCAAGAACTATTTCATTCTAAACTAATGACAATGTCAAAATAAGCGTATTTACATCTCATTTCATTTAAGTTCGTGACCAATATCATTATCAATACATCGTTTCTTGTATAAATTCAAAAATATGATGCATCATTCGAGAACATTTTATAAATAGAAGAAAAACAACTCCGGATTACGAACATGGCGAAAATCAGCCACCGCTTATTCTAATAACGTTCCTCATGTATCACAAACAAAATAACTTGATACCATAAAGCGAGTTAAAAATTCTAACAATAGACAAAACAAAACTGAAACATTTTCTCTGTTAAAATAAACAATCTCGCAGCTAAACCGAAAACATACATTGCGTAGTTGTGATGCAATAATGAGAGAAGCGCCGCACTGTCCGAAGAAAAACAACAGTAACATCCCGCAGAAACGAAAAGTGATGCACCGTTCCGATCACAGAAATAAATATTTTGTATTAAAAAATAGCCAACAAGTTTTCGATTGTGGAAAGTGTATATTTTATACAGGTGCAGAGACTTTAGAAAAATATTTCCGTCATGCTTCCGTATTTAAAAATAAAAAAAATACGGAAATCCGTATAAATACGGAGTACTTTCACCCATGAGCTCAGATCTTCTTAGAGGGTAAAAGTTAATCATGAATTTTCAGTACAAATAAGATCATCATAGCCCTATCAGATAGAAAAAGAAAAAAAATCAAGAGAAATGTTTAATTTTCTGGCTTAAGAGAAAAAGGTAAAATAAGATAAAATTTTGCAGAAATTGAAATGCTCAGGTCTTCTTAGAGGTTAATAATTCATCAGAGACAATATGAAGAAATAAGATCATCACAGCATAATTGATCAAACACGTCTTTAACGATTTTTCTTTCTCAAATCATCAAGCATTGTCATTCTACTATGAACCTTTGGAAAAGAATCATTTATTAGAAATAACTATTCAGCTTTATAACTAGATTCTGCAAGTTTATATGGCTAATTTTACATTGTCTGTCAGGTACTGGAGAAGTTAACTGCTTTTGAGGCCCGCATTCTAGATAGCCTATTATAACACAAGACATGAAAGACATAGCTGGCAGTGTCGAAGCTTTTGCTATTTTGTTAATAACCTCAATTATTGACAAAACAACCATTACATTTTAGAGCTGTACCAAACTGTTAAGACAACAAAAACAACCTTATAGGAGATGAATTGATTCAATATTATTCTACAATAAAGATTCAAAACAACTTACTTGAACCGGGTTTGTCAACTTCCCTGACAATATGGGTCATGCCAGCCTTGTAGCCAAGGAAGGCAGTCAGGTGAACGGGCTTAGATGGGTCATCCTTAGGGAAGGCCTTCACCTTGCCACGGGACCTCTTGCAACGCTTTTTGGGGAGGAATCCCAAAGACCCATGACGGGGGGCCGAAAACTTACGATGAGACTGGAAAAGAAAACCAAGGTCAGATATTTTATAAGTTTAATGCTTTTAAAATATAGTATGGTACATAACAATTGCGGTGGCTTGATCTTGTATATCTAGTCTATGATTACAATGCAAACTTGGAACCCCCCACCACCATGAAGGTTTTTTTCAAGATATATGAAGAGTACACAGGAAGAAGCGATTGATTTATTAGGCAGACACCCGCAATTGTCTGCTTGGCGACATAAAACCGGTTTCCTCTCTTCTTCACTTGGTCCAAGCGTCGGGATCGCCAATCGCCTGAACTTGGTAGCTAGGAACCACAGAGATAGTAGCTTAAGTACTACAATGGCTTATCACTTGACCTACAACACTGACGTCATTGGGGCTCTTCTGGGAGCTCCTTGTGCGTCCCGTCGTTAGCATTGGAGGTCACGTGATCTGCCACTATATTACTTTAACTATGATATCGATGGTAGGAACTGGTTTGCTTACACAAGTTTAGGCGATCACTCGCTATCATCCCCAAAGTGGCCTGCTAAGGAAACTTCTCTAAAAAATCAATCAGTTTTTCCCGTGTACTCTTCATATGGGAGCTCTGTTACCTAAGCCTACTTTGTTTGGGTCTCTGCTGCAAGGTGAATTGCAACTGCTTTCTAACCCATGTAGGGTGTAAACAAAAAGATCGACACTTAAGAGACTCCATGGCAAACCAAACAAAGGGGTGTAGGGGAAGCAGGCTGGCTTGCACTATAATTGTAAAGACTATAGCTCCAGATAAAATCTTTCAGGATAATAGTTAGTAGATCAAGAAATTTTTCGTAATTTATAGAATGCCTGGACCAAATGAGAGATACAGCACAAATAGCATCATTCAGAACCTAAGTTATAATATCCACTACCAAATTTACATAGCATGCCAGGGACTCAATGTTTACATTATTCTTGGCTTAGGCCTCCACTGAAACTACAAGATAATAGCCATTTAGTTTATTCAAAACTTAGTGACCAGTGCACCTATCAGATGCTTAAATATTATTTACAAGCTATCGCTTTATAAATAACTGGTGCCACCTAGCAAGTTTGAACGAATTTATACGGCACTTCGTATGATGTGCATGCAACTAAATTTCAAGAACAATATAAACAATGTGGTCCTTAACATAGCCACGTTTAGTTACACTATTACAAAAAAAGCACCGGAGTTCAATGAACGATTATTAACATCCTTATTCAGAGAAATTTAACTACTTGAACCGTACCATATAATAACACGAGGCATTACTTTGACCACCGAAATTAACGAAAACAATGTGATTATCAGCGTTCAACAAGTTAGTTTAGGGCACATCTAGCAAAATATATTAATCAGTTACATTTCAAAGAGTACTAAGCGCCTTCTTTAATTCATATCACGTTTTAACAAAACAGCAGTCTAAGTTTAAAGCCGCAGCATGTGGCCTTAATGAGAAATACGTACAGTTTATCAACATAATACGTGGACTCATAAGACTAAACAAAGCTCATTTAAAGGCATCAATAGACATTCTTTGAATTTTTAATTATATACAAATGAACAGTAAACGTTTTGAGACCCCACAAATTTGAAAAGAACTGAACATTAAACTAAAGAAATCACCATTTTCTCGAAACTTTCTTTTTAAGACATAGTAAATAAGCATTTCAGTTACACAATAAAAAGTTATAAAATATTTTCCATGAGGAGTTTTACATTATGAAAGTGCCAACATTGTCAACAATCGAGACGGTAACTAGGTTTCCCATAACATAAGTATATTACCATAACTATAAAAATGAAGGCAACTCTGATACTATTTATATATTAGAAATGAATATAAAATAACATTTTTTACCATTTAATTCTAATATATTTAGATTAAAATAGATTTAACTCACCATCTTCGAAGTTGATTACACGATGTCTAAATTTTTCCGAAGACCATTTCACAACGTTGCCAACACAAAAAGAACAAGCTCACTCTAGGAAAAATACAAACAAATTCAATGGCTACACACATAGCTGCTTTTTATATATTTTTAGTACTTGTTTAAAAAATTCTTAAGTAAAATATAATATTAAAATTAGTTTTTAAAAAATTTTACCATACTTGGTAACATTATGGTAATATTCCCGAAAATAACAGCTTCGCTTGATTTGTGCTTAAGTCAAACAAACCAAAACGCAAAAAAAAAAGCTTAGAAAGTGGCGCATCGGTAGACCGGGACTTTTTTTAGTTTAATGACAAGTCTAAGTTTTGGATGGTTGGCGAATCCTTTCTGTTGTCTCAGAAGAAATTTAATGTCCTCTAGGTCCACAACCATCATGCTTTTACGTTTACTTGGAGGCTGATTACCTTGGTGAGCAAGAGTTACCATTTGACCAAGGTTATCACGGCTTTGAATCAGAATTAATTTTGCCACGAGCATCACGGCCAATACTTAACCTGACTTCTTACTTCCATTGATCGAGGAAATGTCAAACAAGCCCCTCAACTCATTTACTACTCAAATTGATGTCACACGAGAGAGTTGAATAGAATACAGTATCACTAAAGGCTACACGAGGGCTATTGGTGATAAATGGACATATTAATTTAGAAGCAGTCAAAAGGCGAGCCGACACCTGAATGGGTACCCAATGCAATTTTTAGAACAAACAGCGTACACAGCATCGGGACTTTTTTGTTCACATAATCATATTTGCAAGCACTCCCACATGGTGTGTTATTCGTCGGACTTAATGGCTGCACAAACCGTTAACAGGTAGTTTCCATTCCGTAGGCAGTTATTTTCGCAACATTCGACCCAAAAGTGTGACCTTTCGCATGCAAGGCAAACGCCTTACCGACCGTCTCCCTGAAGCAGCGGGGAAAAAAAAATCACTAACGCACTATTAGAATAAGTTATATCCACTTTTCTACAAAGGTAGTTTATGTTGAAAAAACGTTGGGCAAGAGTGATTAGTATTGTCAATGTAATAATATAAATTTATATAAACAATCAAATTAATAATATAAATTTGTAAATAAAATTGTTATTTTAGGCAATTTGGTATAAAAATTTAAGCTGTCGCCCATCACAACCTTAAACCGACTCTGTCCAATGTATGGAAGACATGTTATGCTAGACAACGATACATGGACTTATGTCAGTTTGTTTTATGAAAAATACTGTGAACCTCTAAAATTTTAGCGAAATAAAAAAAAATATATATGGAATCCCTCAATTTTTTTTTACCTTGACCTTAACTGTTATGTAATGTGATTGATGTTATAAGGAAGCTGATTAAATATGTTACATCGGCCATCTGGTATCCCATCATTACGAGCGAGTATTTGCTAAATTTTGCTTAAAAGGGCCTTTAACACTTGTTATACCTACAGTGTATTTCTAGATCAGGCCTTGGTCGCATGTGTGTAAATTATAGGCAAAAAATGCAGGACCCCCATCCAGAATTCAAACCAATTTTAAAGATTATATTTTTACCTAATTTAAGTAGCTTTGTAGTTAGACATGCAAAGTAAAAAAAAAAATAGAATAAGATTGCCATATAAAAATAAAATAAGATTTTTTTATTCAAGGGAAAATAGAATTTCATAAAGAATTACAAAAGATCTCTAAAGTTATAGTGATAAATATATATATAAGCTGACATTTTTACAGAAAATTGTATTACAGATATGTGTATACGTAGATAAAATGGCTAGCATCATTCATATAAAAACTTACAATCCTAAATAAATAATGTATATACGCATTACAAGAGACAAATTAAACTAAAATATAATCATATATACACAGCAATATTCAAACAGTATAAAAGTAAGCTTGACTAAACTTTACATAACAAATTTTTACTTAACACAAAAAAATTTTCACGCAGCTTTACATACATAAACATAACTCAGTGTTACGGTCAAATCTTGATGACATTTACTCAAAAGAACTGCAATATATACTTCCAATAAACTAAATTCCATATAAAATTAAAGGTTGAAAAAAAAATTAAGTAACTAGTGCATAGTTGAAATAAAAGAAAAACATTTATTAAATAATGTAATTCATCTTTTTAGTTAAGAGAATTTTCAAAGGGTTTTCTGAGTCAATAAAGCTTAATTGTAAGCTTTCATATTGGAGATCTTCCATGCTTTAACTCCCCTTGTCACACATTAATGTTATACATAGCTGAGTCAATAATTTTTTTTCTATAAATAAACAATCATATATTTAAATAAACACAATATAAATATAATAGAGAAAATAGATTATCTTCCATGAGGTAAAAAAGAAAGCTCAGCAACATAATTTTTCATTCCTAAACAATTAAATTTTAAATAAAAAATTAAAATAATTTAATTGTTAGTTTTAAGTTAGTAGATTTAATAGAGTATATAGTTAATGGAGTTGCAATTTTAAATGTACATCAAATTATGTATGAAGCATTTTGTCAAATTTATACACGTTTGTCACATTATTCAAATACATTAAAAGTTGTAAGCAAATGAAGAGTACACAGGAAGAACCGCTTTATTTCGTAGAAGGGTTTCCTTAATAGCCTCTTTGGGGATGATAGCGAGAAATAGCCTAAACTGGCGTAAAGAAACCGGTTACTTGCTTTGTTTATCTTTCCCGGCAACCCTGATTCACGCCAGAGATGACACACACGTTTGTACTGCAAATGAAGAACCGAAAGAGAAACCGGTTCTCGGTCGCCAATGACCGCCGAGCAGACACAATTGCGGAAAGACTCTAAAGAAATCAAGCGGTTCTTCCCATGTACTCTTCAAATTTGTGAGACATATTTAAATGTTTAAAATATATTTTGCAATTATAAAAATCTTTTACAATTAATTAGCAAAAGCTAATTGAACAGTTTTTCTGTTTTGTGTCATACAAAATATTTTTTCAGGCGACATAAGTGTAATCTCACTGTTAAAGGCATTTTTTATGCATTGCAACATATTTTTTGAACTTTATACAATACCTTTAAATATAATAGAGAAGTATGAAAGTATTTTACTTATTTATAAAAATAGTTGACATAATTCACCACAATAATTTGTTCCAAGGTATTACTATCTTCAATAAAATAGATTTTATGACAATAATTATAAAATATATTTCATAAGCTTTTTCAATAGTTTCAAAAAAGTTTCTTAAGGCCTCTTTAATATATTTAAGGCTATATTGGAAAAATACAAGCAATATATACCGTAGCGTATTTTTATATAGTCAGCAACATATACGGTTACAATAAGTTTATATAAAAATTGTATCAATAATCACACAAATTATACTATATTAAAAATATTTAATTTTAGCTAATTAACAAATATCATTTAGAGGTCTCCAGATTGAAAAAATGGATGTTACAGCAATTTTTATTGGTAAATTGAAACAATTTTGCAATTTAATGGCTTTTATGAAGGTAATTGGATATATGGTTGTAATTTTTTTTAGGGGATAATCATATACTTAAATGATTATGATGAAAATAATAATGCTTATATGAAAAGTTAAGTGGTCCCTTCAAGTATGAATAATAATAGTAACAGCTGTAATAGGAAATTTTATAAATTTAATCAGAGCATTTGTGTTAATGAAACTTTTTTCTGACTTAGAATTGAATATAAATATCAAATATTTATTCACTGATCCAGAAAATACAATGCATGTAAAAGTAAAATTGAAAAGCCTAATATTTTTTTGTTGAATAATTCAAATTAAACAAACACCCTAAAAGAAATGGTCAAAATGCCGAGAATAATTTAACATTCCAATGTTTTTCAATTTTGTTTCTCAGTTTTTTTCATTTAATTTTGTTTCAAAAGAACAAAATTTTATCTTGGTCCTGGTTTTATTTTTATTGACCCTCACTGAAATTTTTATTATTTGTTAAGACATTGATTTTTTACACTAACTTTCAGCCAGAGAACATTTCTCACAAATCATTCTGAAAATGGTCTACTACCATTTGCACCACAAAAATATATATAGTATGAAAATCCTGCATTGCATAGTTTATCGTATGTTACACAAAATAGCATTTATATAGATAATTATAATTACAGATTCTGATAATCTATAATTATTAAAAAGATTTTAGAGTTTTTCGTTTTTCACATTTGAAAATCAAGTCAAATTGTTTTCATAAAACCTGGGAGGGAAAAGTGAGAAGTCACATTTTTTTTGTAAACTATTTAAACGACTCAAAAGAAAAATAATGCTCATTGAGAATAAAAATGAAAAAGGGCAGTGATTCTTTTAAAAGCAGCCAAAGAAGAAAAATTCATTGCTCATTATAAAAATTACCATAAATTCATTATGGCGAGATTAAAACTAAAATAAAAGCAGGATAATCTATCCTTAATCAAAATGCGTAAATCCTTAGTTTGTGCACTACAGTTTTTTCCGAGGGTGGGTTGATTGGCATCACAGAGCATGTCGTCACTTAAGTTCCCACATGTGCTATCTAATTTTTGTGAAAGGATCAGATTCACTGTACGGTAACCCTTGGTTCGATTTTTTCGAATTTGGTGATAATTTTTTTTTTGTGGCAACTGTCTGACTTCGACTGATTATTCGAATTCTTTGTCTTCGCAACGATGACATTTTTCGATCGCAAAATAAATTTGAATATGTGTGTTTATTATAGCATTGGTCTAGTGATTTAGATCGAGAATAAAGGAAACAAGGGGTGTAAATGTTGTGGAAAATTTGAGGCTTCAGTGTAAAAGCCAACCCTTCTTTTTTTGGGGGAAAAAATGGCCTTTTGTTTGGCGATTTTTTTTTAATTTTCGCGACTATTGTTTTAATTTCATGACTTTTTCGACAGTGGACATCCTGATAAAGTACGAGAAGAAAACCGACTGAGAAAGGAGAAAAATGATTCATGTCGCCAATTTTTTCAGGAGGGGGGGGGGAAATATCAGGAGACGATACATAAATTTCAGGAGTTATAAGGTCCTTAAAAAATAAAATTCAGGAGTTTTTCAGGAGGCATACGAACCCTGTATTCATGTTGCATTAATCTTTTATTTCAAAAACAAACATAGGAATTATTTAGCAAATTCTTTTGGGCTATTTTAAGAAGCTAACTTTGAGCACTTCCAATCTTCAAATATACACAAAATAATCTGAATAAACCATATATACAGCTGCCTCTATCACTGAGTCTTGCAGTTTTCTTTGGCCCTCTTGTTTTTCTTGGCCTTTTCCAGAGAAGTAGGCCTGCGGGTCCCCTGTATGGGCATGTAGGGGGGCGCAACTTCGTCATTCGAGTAAAAATCACTTCCGCTGATGACTGGTGTGTATGGGGGTACTTCTGCAAAAGAAGGGTTAGGTTAGGAAAGAAATATTAAGTAACATTCAGAAATAGAATAAAATCATTTTTTTACAGAAAGAAAGTCTGATTTGATGAATAAACATAGTTCCATGTTAAGCTGTAATGCATTAAATTTAAAAAAAAAAATCTTTAAAATATTGAGCGATTACTAGCAATAAAAACTAGGTGTGTGTAGTACTACATGATTTTCAACACTAACAATCAATAAATCAATACATTTTACGTTTCAAGGTACCTTAAAAAGTATTTCAATAACTTCGAAACCTAAAGAGTTACATGACAGCTACAATTTGCATAATGCATCATTTTCTCAAAAACCTTATTATGACGTTTGACAGATACTGTGAACTCATGTACCAAATTTGAAGTCATAGTTTTTTAAGTTCAAGCCATAGAGTGGGTTCGGACTGACAGGTAAATATTCATATATAGTTACTTGTTTGGGTTGCATTTTGGTTGGGTCACATATCCCTAATGGGTGGATTTCGGGCCATGTATCCCAATGCATAGGGATACACGACCCAAATCCAAGTTTTAAATAATTTTACTGATATTGCATTTGATATTTAAAAATACTAATACACATTGTGCCCACACCTATTGAAGTATTAACTGACTGCATTTGCACATTTATAAATAGTCTTTTTAAAAGTTACAAGTCAAAAACAAGAAGTTGGGTCATATGTCCCTGGTTCCCCTATGTATAGATTCAGATTTTTCACCCCATCACAATACTATTATTACCTTACATTTCATATTAGGTAATTCAAACAGAAATAAAAAGTAATTTTTTGTTATGGAACCTAGAATTGGTTGTATTTTCTTAAATTGAGCTGAACATCCAGCAATATATTATACAGTAGAACCTCAATACAGTGACCGCTCTCGGGATCAACAATTTACGGTCATTAAATCGAAGGGACATTATACAGAATTTTAATTTAAAAAAAACTTTACAAACTGTGAAAAAACGTATACATACCTATAGAAACATTTATTTTTTGTATTTACACTTATTGTGCAGATAAAAATGAGGTAATTGAAGATTGTTTCAAATTTCTAACAGTTTTTAATTATGGCATTTTCTATTTCTGTTATTTTTTGTAGAAAATCCTCTGCATTGTTCTCTCTCTCACAGTAGTGACAACACATTACAATTCACATTGATAGAAATTCGGTTCCGTTTATTTTTAAGAGCCATTTCGTAGACATGCAAATTGTACAAGGTCAGTTAGTCTAATGGTCAAATGTGGTGGTGTATTTTCTACATCTATGTTTAATAACTGATAATTACGGAATGCCTGAAAAATTAAGCTGATCTTTCCTTCTTTTGCAACACTGGTCCCCGGCGAATTCCCGGAATTTGTCATAGCCCTATTTATCCATTGTTTGACCCCTTTCCTCGCTTGGAGAGGCCTTTCTTTATTGTGCTCAAACCCAAAAGCAAACATGTTCTACTCACTCAAACACTTCCCCAAGTTGAAATATTGAAGCAAATACAAAAATGGCTTCTTGCAGCATTTTTTAAATCAAATACTTGGTCGCAATATCGAGAAACTGCTTGTTTTTCGGTCGTAAAAAAGAGGTTTTTTTAAACACTATTCCTATTGTAAAATGATTGGGACTTTCCGAAGAGGTCTCTATAATAAAGGGGTCGCAAAATCGAGGTTCTACTGTACAATGTTGAAACTTACCCATGAGAGGAGACGAAAGTGGGGTAACTGGGGGCGATGAAAACTTGGAAGAATTTGAAGGGGAGGGGTGGAAAGGAGGGGACATCCCGGAAGTGGACGGCCCACTTTGGAAAGTGGGGTCGATGGCAGCTGCAATGTTCGTGACAGGGTCGCCTGAAAAGTCGGAGGCATAGTTGCGTCGATCGGCAGAACCCCTGAAAAAGAGATGGATATTTGTCTTAAAGAGAAATTTTGAAATGGACATGTTTCAAGACAGGAGTGGCAAAAGTTTTTTTCATTTATGGATTTTGAGAATGATATTTGCTCCTGGTGATAATTTAAATAATTATTTCAATTCAATAGAAAGATATTAGAATTTGATTTTATTTTCTCTAATTATTTGTTTTATACTAATTTTCTTGTTGTTCTTTTTATGTTAGGCAATTGATTATACTACAATCCGTAGAATAGTTTGGTCTAAATACTAAGAAAGTATGAAATATATATGCGAAATACTAATTATACACAGTTTTTATGCAAAGTGAGAGTGAAACCAAAACAACCAATGGAGATTGCAGTTTCTTCCCATAATTACTTATAAGAAATTGCAAACTTAATTTGTTTGTGAATTATATTTTGCTTAGAAACATAAGAATATTGATAACTAAATTTTTACTTAACATTATATAAGAAAACTTTTATTGCCTTAAAAAAAGAATGCTATGGAGACATTCAAATACTACTGCCTTATACAAAAACTGGGACAGAAATGGTAAAATTGTTAGCTAATTTTTCTTATTTGTACACTTGTATAGTTGTAAATAAAAACTGCATAAAAACTAAATCAATTAAGCAGAGTTCTTGTTTATTTAGTAGTGCTGAAACACATTGACATTGAAATGTAATAAAACAATTGAAGTTGAAGTGAAGTTGTAATGTAACTATTGAAGTTGAACTATTAAAGGTTGTAATAAAACTATTGAAAACAATTTAAAATGGAAAGGAAAAATAAACTATCTAAATATCGATTAAAATGATGCAAGGGTTTTATTTAAGAAAACTATACACAAAAGAAAAAGTTAAAATAAACAAATATTGAAATAATTGCTTAATTTTAATTTAATGTCTTAAAAAAACTAACTCCTCGGCACAACAGCCCATTACAGGGCCAAGGAATGCTGTGCCCATTTCAGCTTTCGTGACCTAGAGCTCTGGGGTGCAAGGCATATGTCCTGGTAAGGTGGTCAGCCTCATGCAGAACCCCCAGTGTTCAGTTCCCAAGCCTGCTTGGTACCCATTTTAGCGACCCACTCAAGGGATGAAAGGATGGGTCAACCTCGCCCAATCCGGGATTCGATCTCCGGACCTGTGGCGTGGCAATGCTAAGCACTACCACTAAGCCACTGGGTCTCAATTTAATGTCTCAACAATTCTTAAAATTTTTAACTCAACTTTTTGAAATTGAACTTACCATTCAGGACTTCTTAGCCTTTCTTTAAAACTGTATTCTCTGTCAGCATTATCTTCTGTGGGTTCTTGACTTTTAACCTATAGATTAAAGCAATGGTTAAATCTAAATAGTACGAGATCCTTCAACAAATCTTCAAATATATTCTCTATAGATTTTAGAAAATGTTTTTTTGTCATGGTTAAAATACTGTAGTCACATTAGATTAACTGTGTGTAAAAAGACACTTTACAAAAATGTAAAACCTATAATTCCATTTTAGAGAGATATCAATAAAATCTATGCTTATAAACAGTGGTAACAAAATACTATACAAAAAATTCCTTGATATTTCCAGGATTTCCTTGATATTTTCACAAAATTTTCCCTGATTTTAAAATTACCTAGGAGACATGCAATACACACAATTCAATGCAGTACAGAAAATTTAATCCTGACATCGCGAGAATTAAAACTTTCCAGAATTATAAGTTAGCCTACCTAACTTTTCTACATTTTTGAAAATCTGAATAATTTTAAAGGAATCATGTGATCAGAAAATCATTTTATATCATGATTCGTGAGAGAGATTGATCCTTTCTCCAAGATTGGTCCTTCAGGCAAATCAGATTAACAGGAATATATTTTTTCGATCAAGTGTCAAAATTTGAAAAGTTCCATGAGCATTCCCTGATATTTCCAGAATTAAAAAGCTCCCCGAGAATTCCCCGATTTCCAGGTTCTGTTATCACCCAGTAAAAACAGTCAGTTATAAACAAGTAGAGTGGTTACAGTATGGGCATGTACAATGTTATGTAACTATTTTCAGGCTTGTAATGGCGTTTCAGAATTTTAATGTGCTTATTAATTGTTAGTTATATGATCCTTCCTCCAAGATTGGTCCTTCAGGCAAATCAGATTAACAGGAATATATTTTTTCGATCAAGTGTCAAAATTTGAAAAGTTCCATGAGCATTCCCTGATATTTCCAGAATTAAAAAGTTCCCCGAGAATTCCCCGATTTTAAGGTTCTGTTATCACCCAGTAAAAACAGTCAGTTATAAACAAGTAGAGTGGTTACAGTATGGGCATGTACAATGTTATGTAACTATTTTCAGGCTTGTAATGGCGTTTCAGAATTTTAATGTGCTTATTAATTGTTAGTTATATGATCCTTCCTCCAAGATTGGTCCTTCAGGCAAATCAGATTAACAGGAATATATTTTTTCGATCAAGTGTCAAAATTTGAAAAGTTCCATGAGCATTCCCTGATATTTCCAGAATTAAAAAGTTCCCCGAGAATTCCCCGATTTTAAGGTTCTGTTATCACCCAGTAAAAACAGTCAGTTATAAACAAGTAGAGTGGTTACAGTATGGGCATGTACAATGTTATGTAACTATTTTCAGGCTTGTAATGGCGTTTCAGAATTTTAATGTGCTTATTAATTGTTAGTTATATATTTTAAAACTTAATTTAACTGAAAAAAAAATCGAGTTCTTATTTTGCTTGTTCTAACATATTATATTTCTATTTATAATTCGTGAATCACCAATCACCGCATCTTTGTCATCATACACATAATAGTATAGAATTGTTCTTAAAATCCTTTTTTCAAAAACGCTCAGTAAAATTTTTGAAAATGATTTGTATGGGGGAATGGATGCAAGTTTTTAATGCCTCTGCATTAATCCAATGGAAAAAACACAATTTTAAGTCAATTTACTCTGGTTGCATCGAATATATTTAAGTTTTCTTTTATATGTTAAACCCTGTAACGCATGAATTTTTTTCATCCCGAATATATATATATATATATATATATATATATATATATATATATATATATATATATATATATATATATATATATATATATATATATATATATATATATATCTTTAATACTCATACATTGTGGGAAAAATACTGAAAACAATTTAACTGCATTAGAATTTAAAAAATTTCAATTTTTAAATTTTTTTCCATATGACAAAAACCAACTACAAAATTCCAATTTTGATAAGGAAGACTACAAAACTACTAAATATATTTCAAAATAACCCTCTTTACCTATATTTATTTTTCAAAACATTTATTTGTATTTAGTACTAATATTATTATACTTTGAATACTGCCAAAAACGTAATTTCACGACAGTTAATAACCTCACTCTTTAATTTTGAATACACTTTTACTACTGTCATCTATGAGGGTTATTTATTAGTAACTAAAACTTCAAAATGGAATTAAAAGATGAAAAAACACAGATTTGTCGAGAGGGAGCTCTACTTTAATAGAATAAAGTGGATTATACTACTTGTTGCCAAACGGCAACAGTAAGCATTAGAGGGTTAAGCATGTTTCGAAAAATCAACATAAGACATGGACTTAAGAAACCGTACGAGGTTGTTTCAGAGCGAATCTGGCAACACTTGTCTTCCTCAACTAGAATTTAATGTTTCTGCTCTAGAATTACTGTGCTGATCCGGCAGCACAACGGTTAGGAACCAGTGCGCGATAGATGGCAGTATCTGTCACGTATGTGTACATGTGGATGAGTGTATTTTGCCTGTCTTACTTACTAAAGGCCTTGATGAAGGTTTTAAGCGGGTCCCTGAACAAGCACACAAGCCTGAAAATGTATGTCTACCAACCAACTTTAGAATCGGACACGTTCATTTCGGACCGACCCATCCCTAATTTTTAGAATTACTGTTTATGATTTGTTATTCGGTAGTGAGTTTTGGAAGAGAATATTGTAGTTGTTAATTTTTTTTTAAAATGCCAAGTTTTTGCTGTGTTGTTCTAATAATTCATTAACGCAAAATTGTGCAGAAAGAAAAGATTCATTGCACGTATTTTCCCATGCTGATCCTGAATTGATGAATGAGTGGCTACCTCAAATAAAACGAGCATGGAGGCCGCCATCATTGAAATTCTAGTTGAGGTAAACAAACCCACAGAGGTGTTGCCAGATTCGCCGTGAAACAACCCCATTGAATTAGCATCTTAGTAAAATATTTTTAAAAAGCCTAATCGAATAGAAATGCGATCTTACATGTTCTTGCTGCTGAGCCATGGCAGCTTTCTGTCGGGCTCTCTCCCGAGCTTTGCGAGCCCTGGCTCGTTCCTGCTCTTGCAGAACTTTGGCAAGCTCTCGGTCTTGGGCTTCTATGGCAACTTGGCGGTCGTCTTTGCTTTCACACGTTGGCTGAAATGCGATACGAAAATATAAATTATTTTGTCATATAGTGCACACTGTTACTGATTGACAATTCATTTATTTATTGCTTAAAACAATATATTTGCTTTAAAGGAATGTGTATACTATTCAAATGCAGTGCTTCTAGATAATAAACTAATTGAACACTTCTAATGATAACCTATTCAAGATTAACTAGGATTTTTAAAGTTTGATGTTTAAAAAGGACATTACTATTATATGCAAATTCTTTGTTTGCCTTATAAATAAGTTTATTAAAGTTCAGGAAAGTTATAATAATTAAATTTAGTTTTGTGTGAAATAAATCACTCACTTTTGATTCTTGTTCTTGCAGCAATCTAGCAAGTTCCTGAAAAATAAAACATATTTTAAAACAATAATTGAATAATTTACAAATAAAAGCTCAAATCAATGTTCACACACAAAAATTATGATTAGTTATTCAGATTGAAATGAACTAATTAGCAACAAGAATGATTACTAAAAATAAAAAAATATTGAATCATGAAAAGAGTTTAGGACAACTATCTATGAGAACACATAATTGCTATGCCCTACATTGTCCCACATTCAGAAGTTTGGAGAGCAGATAGCATGGTTGCCACACTTTATGGTTAAAAAAAAATCAAGGACTATTTAAGGACCTTTCAAGTTATTTCTCCATTTTCAAGGACTGTACATTCGAACATGCAACACCTAAATTTCAAGATGTTTTTAAAAATTCATTTGGAAAATGACTAACAGCTCTCTAACTTAGGAATGAACTTATATAGGTGTTATAAAAAACCATTTAAATATTAAAAAATCAACATACAATCACTTGCTCTGCCTTCTTGGATGATACAAACAATAAATCAAAAAATATAATAAGAACTTATTCACATTGAAAAAGATTTCTAATGAAGCACAAATTACCATTGGCAATACTTCAAGATATTCGTCAGCCCAAAAAATTAAGGACTTTTCAAGGTGGATAATGTTTTTCAAGCACTTTCAAGACCTTTAAAATCAATGGTTTTTTCAAGCACTTTTCAAAGTTTTCAAGAACCGTGGCAACCCCGAGATGGGCCAAGGGTCATTAGGCTTTTCATTATTTCAGTGGCTTGAAAAAATAAGGACCAACTTGGCTTTAAAAAAATGGAGTGGCACAACTTTGAACAATATTTTTTCTTAACCTAATTTTAGTTACTAAAATTAGTTGAAAATAAATAACTTGCTTAATAGACACACTTACTGCATCCCTGCGGTGTACAAACTGCTGAAATTCTTCGGGGCTGAGGTTTTCTGGAGGTTCCAAGGAGAGTAACGAGAAATTCCTGTCGAGGGGACTTGTGGCGGTCTCTCTGGTACACATAACATCTTCCATGGATTTCACACTGGAGGCTGCAGAACAGTTGAAATTAACCACATCGGAAATAAGCCATTACAGTGTATATTTGAATAAAATTTACGGGAATACTATTTAACGAAGCTCAACATTTGACCTAACAGTTGAGTGCTGAGAGTGGAACCAAGGCTTGAAAAAACGCCCATCCACCCGTCCTCGTTGGTCAAAAATTCCCCAAGGACAACGAATTTCTCGAATTCAACTTCCTCAGACGGCTATTTCCCGGTTAATGTTAGTGACTCATTTTTAATTTTTGTTATCTTACAAGAGTCTAGTATTAGGTTACTAAATGTAATCTAGTATTTATTACTGTATAAGTAATAAGTAAAATAAAATATTTTTATTTGTTTAGAAGTTATTTATGTAATTAGAGTTTGACGAGAAGAAAAAAAAAGAAATTTCTGAGATTTTTCGAGCCCTGGGTGTAGCACAAATCACCCCTAACCTACCACATTTTCAGAGCATTATACAATTTGTTAGCCAAGGACAAACTGTCATACATAACTTACACACAAACTCATAACTGAAATTATTATTCCTTACATAAAAAAAGGAGATGCCTTGGTAAAACTTTCATCATAGTTAGTTATTCACGAGTTCAGATCAGATAATGTAGTTATCAATACTACACTGCAATCCAAAAGTTTAGACAATGAAGTTTTTTAGCTGGGTCATTCTCTGTAAAAGTAACAAATCGATGTCCCGGACACTTTTCTCTTTATTTTCAAATTATATATGCAAGTTTGTGATTTATTAGTGTAAACTCGCCCACATCCTAACTAGTCCCATCTAAAAAATATCAAATAATTATAATTTACTTACATAAAATTTCTTTTACCCGATAACCCCCTTTTCCCCCTTTCAAATACCCGATTTGTCACTCCCTCACACTGTCCCTACATGCTTTTACAACTTTTAACTACCTAAATATAGCTGTTTTAAATATATAATCCTTTTTGGCGGAACTATTTATGGTTAATTAGTTTATGTAGTTTCCGAAAATGTGTCGTGTTTTTCTACCATCAGCAGTTTTTTGTAATTTTATGAGTATGTATGTGTCCCTGGGTTATGGAGTCACTCCTACAACACTGCTTTAAAGTTCAATTAAAAACTTACTGGAAGACTAAGCAATCGAATTTAAATTGGCATATTATTCGTAAAGGATTGAGGCTTCTAAATCAGCCATCAGTTGTTTTGATCCTTGAGTGATAACGTTTTTACAGTACTTTTAACATTAAAAATATCATGGGAGTCTTTTAGAGTCGTCACTCACTCAATCTCATTTACTGATTATAGACAAGCGCGAGAATTTTTTTAATAGTCTCAAATTGTGGGCATTTGAATGTAGATTAACATACAATCTCTAAACCTTATAAAAAGTTTTTTGAAAATGATGTTATTTGACTTTTTCTGCGAAATCGTCACTCACTCACACGTCACTAACTCACATATCAGCCTTAAAAGGTAAGTCCACATTGGATAACTTCAACTTGGATCTTTCTTTCCAAGCGCATTCAATACCGATCGGTTGTTTCGTTTCAACTGTAAATTTTTAAAAAAAGTCTTGCCTTTAAATATTTCACGAGATTCGTATCTTCTTCTACGTTGTGATCAAGAGTTAGGGTTAGTTTTAATCATCCCTACACTAGGGCTACACTATTGGTATTGATATCGGGTATCGTAATTTAGACCCACAGTCACGTTATCATCAAGAGATTTATGACGAAAACTGTAAAATAAAATGCGGTTGCAATTTTTTCAGCCGCTCTTCTTGATCAGAAGTCGCTTACTCTAATCACGTCATACTCATATTATACCCTTATTTAACACAATTTATTCCATTGAAATTATATTTGACAAAATGCCAATATTCAAGTATGGTCGGTGTCGACCTCATCACTTGACAAGGATTCTAAATTACGATGCCAGTCACCAATTGGCCCTCATGTAGCCGTAGTGTGACGGTATTTCAAACCAACCCAACCAAACTTTCCCGTTTAAAGAAAAAACTCGCATTCCTATAGAGATATATATTGTGTACTCTATCTACTATAGGCTTAGTGCACCTTTTTATTCAACCAAACTTAACCGCACATAGATTTAAATCATGCTTTTTTTAACTGAAGCACCAGGCGTAACTTTTGGGGCAGGTCAAAAAGGCATGCAATGTTTTCGGTGTTGCATGCTCCTCTATATTGTCTGTTGCGCATGCTCAGTATCTAAAGAAGTTTACGTCAATTTTCAAGTATGGAAAATATGCATTTTTTAAAAAATAAAATCATCAAATGGATCTAAACCATTTTTTTGTACTATATATGAATGGGAGCAACACTTATATTTATATAAGAAAATTATTCAAAAAGAAAAATATTTTTTTCCCAGTTTTTAAAAGTGCAATTTGTCCCTTTTACAGAGAACGACCCAGCTGTAAAATTTCGAAATGTGACAGTAGAATTACAAAACACCCCTAAATATATTAAATAAGTATTTTGAAATGATAAAATTGAAACATAAGTGCTTGATTTGCTATTAAAATTTTTTTTTCAAAAAATAAAATTTTGTATGAGCCCAAAAATTTAGACACAAATACGAGATTATGCTAATTTTAAGTAGATAATGGCCTAATTTCTCCTTTTTGTTGATGAATTATATGTTTTTTATATGATAAATGAAAAAAAAACAATATCCGGTGAACTAATCAGATTTAATAACGATATTGGTTCAATTTTACACCAAACACACAGACAATAAAGCAATTTTAAAACTTTATTCAAATCATATTTGCCGCAAATATACAATTTAACGTCTCTAAATACGAACCTAATGCCTACCAGTCCAACACCTTAAAGTTTTGGCACGAATTCGTGGATTTAGAGACATGCATTGACCAATTTTCTTGATGAAAAGTGCAGTCCTTCCCATATAAAGTCACAAAAGAGCGACATATTATTCTATTTTGCACTTAAGTACAATGCAGAGATAGTCACCTCTTCAAAAACGACAAAAAAAAAAAAGGAAATTTTAACGTACATTTACTCCCCACCATCACGAAAGTTCTTTCTTCATATTGAAGTTTCTTGAGAAAAAACGGTTTCTTTGAACCGGTTGCAATTCAACCGGTCTCTTTAGTGCTATTTAAACACGTTCAGTTTAACCGAACATTCAAAAATAAGCTTCCGAAAACACCGGTTTTCCCCTCAAAAACTCTAGCATCAAGCTGAAAGTTTGTAATGGTGTGGAGTGAATTGACTTTGAAACGACCGACTTTTTTTGGCGGTTTTGAAGAGGTGACCATCCCTGCATTGTACTAAAGTGCAAAAAAGAATAATATGTTGCTATTTTGTGATTTTATATGGGAAAGACTGCACTTTTCATCAAGAAAATCAATCAATACATGTCTTTAAATTTACGAATTCGTGGCAAAACTTTAAGGTGATGGACTGGTGGGCATTCGGTTCGTATTTAGAGATGTTAAATTGTATATTTGCGGCAAATATGATTTGAATAAAGTTTTAAAATGGCTTTATTTTCTGTTTGGTGTAAAATTGAACCAATATCGTTATTAAATCTGATTAGTTCAAAGGATATTGTTTTATTTTAAACTTATCATATAAAAAAACATATAATTCATCAACAAAAAGGAGAAATTAGGCCATTATCTACTTTAAATTAGCATAATCTCGTATTTGTGTCTAAACTTTTGGGCTCATACAAAATTTTATTTTTTGAAAAAAAAAAATTTAATAGCAAATCAAGCAATTATGTTTCAATTATATCATTTCAAAATGTTTATTTAATATATTTAGGAGTGTTTTGTAATTCTACTGTCACATTTCGAAATTTTACAGCTAAAAAACATAATTGTCTAAACTTTTGGATCGCAGTGTATATATTTCTGAATTAAAATATTGTAGGCAGCAAAACCAAGACTAATTTTAAGCCAACCAAGCAACGACTTAAAAATCAGCTAATATACATCTAAGTATACATCACAATTATTTAAATAATAATCATTATTTAACAAGTAGCCATTTTTTTTTAATAAAAAAAGAATACAAATTATCAAACAAGACGATTCCTCATGATCTTGGTATTTTAAACATCAATAATTCTTAATATCAATTAATATTTTTCAACATTTCATGCTTTTACTTTTTATATTAAACCACTTGGGGGCATACCGCTCGCCAACCCTCTATTGTTTGCCCGCAAACAAACATGCACGACTAATGTGAGGATACTGCCAATGCAGGAATGCTCCTCTACTATCTGGCTAGTTTCCGTGGGACAGCTCCAGGGCATCACGTAGCTCTAGCGCTAAGCAACGATCTCTACCAAAATCACAGGACGCAACCTGAAGCAGCCCCGGCACAAAATAAGCACACCGCCACACTTACTTTCAGCGTTTCTTATTGGCTGAAACCGCGTAAGTCATGTGGCTTTCAAGCGTCCGACAATTACAATTTTATATTATATAGATCAGGGGTTCCCAACCTTTTTGCACCTGCTTGACTTTTGAGACCCCACTTGACTTTTTGAGAAATTCTGGCGTACCACCAGACACAAATAATTTCTTATTTAATGGTAAGATATTTGTTTATTTATAACATGCTTATAATAAAGGAGAAATAAAAAGATTAAAATGGTATTAATTTACAGTTTTGTTTATTGCCCATAGGTCTGAAAACATACAAATTAAAAAGAGTATAAACTTAGCACCATCCGATCCTGAAGTTAATTAAAGATTTCCCTCTTTAAAATAATAAATGTTAATGTTTAAAATAATGAATAATATGTTTGCGTGCTCACATGCGTACAGAAGCTATTTCTAGCATCATGTTGCCCATAACACTCATGCGTACCACCTGAAATATTCCAGCGTACCACCAGTGGTACGCGTACCACCGGTTGCGAACCATTGATATAGAGAAACTAATACTTACAGTTGGAAGCCCCAGATAGTTCCGCCCTGGCCTTTTCAGCCTGCCTCATCTCTCGTTCCTCCCTCTTTCTCTGCAGACGCAGCTTCTCCTTCTTTTGTAGCTCTAGCGCGATTCTCTGGTCCTCTTCCTCTATTCTCCTCTGGTGTTCCAGCTCTTCCTTCATTATCTTCTCCTGAAGTTGTTGGGCGAGGTATGCGTCCTGGTCTTCTCTACAAGAAAGGGAGTCTTTCAGTTATGTTTTAGGCATAAATTAGGTGCGTAACACCAAGTGACTTTGTAATACCACTAAAAAAGCAATACATGACATCTTAAACACCCTCAAATTCTTATCTTTATAACCCCAATTAAACTTAATAACTTAAATTACCTTTTTCATATATCCCTACTATCACTTAGTACTGTAACATCCCAACTACACCCTGTCCGCGACAAACAGTCGCCTAAATCAATCGTTCCCACAGAACTTTGCTGAAGCATCCGCCCACATAACAACTTTCTTATAACAAAATCTTAACTCTGATTGGTCAGTGAAGAATTCCGTTCGACATTCCTTGGCATATTTGTGGAGCAGTTTGCCACGAACTATCCTCATGTCTAGACACTAAAATTTATCCTCTCCTGATGCGTAGTTGATATAAATTGAAATTTTTTTTTTTTTAATAAATAGCGAGACTTCAGCCATTTACAAATTGCAAAATTTGGCAAGCAATAAAGTGCAAATCGTAAAATCATTGCGGTTATAAAATCTTTGTCCCTCCTAAAAATTTAAAACACTGGAGTGATTCTGCCAGCATGCAACTCTTGCAATCTAAAAATGCTCCTAGTAAAAGTGAATTAGCCACTAGAGAAAAAAAAGGATCATTTGAAATATTGCTATATAATATTTGCAAAAAGGTGATTAAATACCAATATAATTTTTAAACCAGCATTTATTAAATATAATTTTTATTACTGGGTGATCGAGAGGTGTAATCCACAAGCCTCGCACCGAGAAGGTTCTTGGTTCTGCCCTTGTCCTAGCCATATTCGTGCTGGTGGAAAAAATCCTCTAAAAATCACCGGGGTGCCCGAGTACACCACTGCGATATAAAAGCTCGTTAAATCTGTGGAGTCAAAAGTCCCAAGAGGATTAGCGTGTGATGTGGCTCGAAGTTCCGTTGAGTGCCAGTTCAGGTGTCGACTTTGCCATTTGATCAGAGTTCTAAATTACGAGGCGCAATTGGCTGCGTCAAAGCTCCTAAAGGAGGCTAGGAATAGGCAGCCGGAAACGATTACCTTACATTACTAAAAAACTTACTGTTCCTTGAGTATCCTCTCGTACTCCAGATGCATTGCGAGCGCTTCTTCCTCCTCAGACTTCTGAGCAGTGCGAGCCTCCTGGAAGTCCGATCTTACGAGCTGGCTCCTCTCTTTGTTGTGGCCATAGTGGTGCTGGATCTCTTCGGTCTGGAGTTTGTAGGCCAGAACACCGTCTTCTCTCACTAACCATTCGCGACAGACTGAAAGGAAGAAGGTGCATATTAAATAATAGTTTGGTTTGGTTTGAATTATCGTCTTACTAGAGCTACACGAGGGCTATTGGCGACGGGCGTCGTATTTTAGAACCACAGTCAGGTGACGAGCCACACCTGAATAGGCACCCAACCCAACCGTTAAGGGCGACATCGTACGCAGCGTTAGGACTTTGAAGGATATTTAACATGCACTCCCTTACACGGGGTATTATTCGTCGGACATTTTTGGCTGCACGGGCAGTTTATAGGTCGGCAGCTATTTTGGCGATGGCCGGACCCAAACCTGGGACCTTCCGCATGCTAAGCGAGTGCTTAACCGACTGGGCTCCCCAGCCCACATATTAAATAATAGGCATTATGAAGTGGCAATAGTATATGTAAACTAGGGGGTGTAACATCATTACACGACTTTTAATGAACACTAAATAAATCAATACACATTGCGACCACCCTAACTAGATTAAGGACGGCCACTTTAAAGGGATGGAAATCCATAAAGGTGGAACTAGGAGTTATACTCCAGCTGCAGAAATTGCCCTGATTCGGAACTGGATCCAAAACGTCTTTTCTCTTATCCTGGCAAATTCCTGGCCATCCTGACTTAACAGTTGGTCACGGGAAACAAAACACAATCGGATAAAATTTGATTGGACTACAGATGTTGACCATGCATGACATTCATCGTATTAACTCGTACTCAAATATTTATCTTGCTAAGTTTATTACCTGTCGTATGACAAAACCGTACCTACCAGTTTTTACCGTTTTTGAGTGTGATATCTATGATAAATATGCCTTGTTAAAACAAAGTTGTGCTCGCTCTAGTTAGCTTTCGAGTTAATGCATCGAGATTTTGAACGTTTTAGCAACGTCCATAAAACTTCATTAATAATTCTAATTCCTAAGTGCAATTTTAGGCAGTGTTTTATTGATAGTATTAATTTTCAATGACGTCGGCAACGCTTTGGACATTAGAACTTTAAGGAAAAACAATTTAAGTTGAGCAGTTCAAAAGTTTAACTAGTATGCATTGATTGAAGTAATCAGTCAGTATCAGTATGGGTCAAAATACTATCGCAAACAATGATTTCTGTACAAAACAAACAAACAATGAAAATCAAAATGCTGCCACTTTTACTAAATACGAATGTATCAATATCGTATTACAAACCAGCAGGGTGACCAGACATACTGCATTTCACAGCACAGGATATATATATACAATTTTTTAAGTTTTTTTTCCTACTTGTTTCAAAGAGTCCTAACATCTGTAAAACATCCTGTTTTTTCAGTGGTGGCTCTAGGAATTGCCCGACGGGTGGGCTGGCGTACACCGACGGGGGGGCTTCGGTATAATTTAAAATTAAAGTTTTTTTAAAAACATATTCATTCTAGAATTGGTTCAAATATAACCAACAATCAACATCAAACCGTGAACACTTCTTGGTTATTATTAATATTCAAAAATGAAACTAAAAACGTAATTCATCAAAAAAATTATAAATCGATTAATACTTTTGTTCAATTATAAAATTCTATTTGAAACTATTTTTTTAAGCTAAATGCGCTACTGTCCAGATTTCTTTTCAACTCTATTCAAATCCTCAAAAATTTCCACAATTCCAACAGTAGGATGCCTTGCCAAATGATTTTTTAGGGGTGCACAGTTTGACAAAAGGAGTTCAAACATGGCTTAAACATAATTTTTCCAATTTGATAAAAACATAATTTCACATGTTTTTAGAAGTATGAAGCCCCATTCTTCCTTATTTAAACTAATTTAGGCTAAAATTACTACATTTTTTTTAGCTTCGAGTATTCCCTACGTGTTGGTAAATTCAGCTAGTGCTGATTCCTCTAAATTGTACAGATATTTGACGACAAAATCGAGGTGACCCTAGCACAGGATTCTTCCAGATTATATTTTTTTGCTTTATATTATCTCTTAACGTTATCCTTTTATCGAGCGAAAAATGCGCTTAACTTTGAGTTTGGCCAAAATAAGGTTAATACACCAAAATAAGGTTATTGTCAAAATAGGGCATTACTTATTTACTTTGATTAGTTTTAAAAAAAGTAATTAAACTGAGTGTTATTTCAATGTAAGAAAAAAAGAGCCATACGTACTCATTATTTACACTTTGACAATTGAGAGCAAAAACAATAAGAATATACATATTTTTTATTTTTAAAAAATGCACAACATTTGAAAGCAGTTTTAAAAGCAACATTTTAAGGGATTTCAAACTGCAAAGCATTTTTTACGTGCCGAGACGTGCACAAACAACAAATTTACTGCTTCCATTTAATTTTATCACAAAAAAAATATCAATAATCGGAGAAATCACTATTTTTACAAAAAAAATATATGTGTATTAAAATACTTCCGAAAAATCCAATAAAATAATAATTGAGGTAAACATACCCAAGTAGTCTGTTCCTTCACATTCTTTTATACTTACAAAAAAGCAAATCTTTTAAAAGTGCACTAAGCAAATCCGTTCGGAAGAAAACTCTTAGTGGTAATGAACCCTCCTGCGAAGGTCATCCATATGCACCCCCACTACGAGTTCCCCGAGGCCATAAATTTATTAGCAGCGGTGACATATGATACTACTGGTAACTCAAAAGAACGTCTTTTTTTATTTTTGTTTTCCCAGCCTTTAGGGGGTTTCTAAAGCTACATCCCAACTGTTTGGGGTGGTGGGACGATAAAAGAGAAGTTACATTTCTCCGCTTAGTGGTATGCACTCAAGGTCAATTGAAGAAGTGTACTAACCACGACTGAGACGACAGTTTTGGAAAATGCGAAATAGTGTTGAATTTTGAAACGGTTAAAAGGGTTTTTTTCCGACTCACAAATTTTCCCGATATTGTAAGTTAGTTTTCCCGACGAAATTTAAAATTTCCCCGACGGGGGGGCTAGCCTTCCCCGACAGGGGGGCTTGAGCACCCCTAGCCCCTCTGCTGCCGCCACCCCTGTGTTTTTTGGATTTGTACAGCAAAATGTCACTGCATTTCATATTCATGACGAAATTGTCTTCATTAGAACTATAAGCAGCACATTTTCTTTGTAAACTCTTAACCCAACCAGAACTAAGAATGAACTAATACTTTCAATCCAGCAGCAGTAGTAGACACTGCTTAATGTGATCACATCGGGACGAACGAGATTTTATAACAATAACCGATTGAATACATTACACGAAAAAAAAGTGTAAACTAAAAAATGATTTTTTTACATACATATTAAAATAAAAAAAATAATTTTAAATTAGGAGTTGTTGCTGTAAAACTATATAGTATTAAATATAAATTAATACACTCTAAAGAAAAAGAATTACTAGTGAGTATACTTACATATTTAATGATGAACTGCAGAAAACAATACCAAATGCAAATAAGGTTAATTATTAACAGAAAAAGAAATAATTAATTGTCGATTGTTCAGCATTCTTTCGAAGCAAGTCATTAACGAATCGCTCATAATCCTGATGTTTATGAAAGTGTTCCGCGTCGGCTTTGTTTTGCACACCTCGATGCAAGATTCTGCCTCCCTCACCTGAGCAGGCGTCGGAATTTTGTCCACGATAGCACTTTTGGATTGGCATCAGAATCTTGCGACGAAGCTTTATCTTTGACACATACAGCTTCGAAAATGTCCTCATCAGTTAACGAAGTAGAAGTCGCAACCTTCTCGTCGATCTCCATCCATGCTTCAAAATCGTCAGCATTCATATCGGGTTTTTTCGGGAAATTTACATATAAACTGATAACAATAAACGAACGTTTGATTACAATAAACGATGATTTTTCAATGTATTTTGATACAAGAGGACGGGATTAAACGATTGATAACATTAACCGTGATCACATTAAGCAGCGTCTACTGTAGCAGGCAAGAGATTTAAGACTAATTTAATAAGATTTTAGGTTACAATGTATAGTCTAAATTTGTATTTTTCTAAACTGTCTAAGTAGTTAGCACCGTATCACAAGACTTGAGTTGATTACAAGACTGAAACTACAATAATACAATTAAATGAGCGTGATTCCATGGAATTCTTTTCTTTTTTTACTTCTTTGACTTGCTCGATGTTGAAAATATACGTTCACCCGATACAGACTAGGTACATGAAAATTAAGTGTAATTAATTATAAAAAGTTAATTAGGACTTGTAGTCCAATAACTAAATTACAAACTTCTCTGAAACAAACAAATTAAATTTTTTGATAAAAAATTTATGTTTTTTCATGCCGTAACATGTATCGACATTCCTATTCTCTTTGTCTAGATGCACATGTGCCATGTAGTCACACGGCAATTCCCCCAACATTGAAACAATTTAAAATGTTGTGAAATTACTTACCTGATTCCACCTTTCCCTCAGGTATCTTTACATCCTCGGTCAGATTAGCCGCAGCCATGCTTCTTACCTGACACTCCATACTTTAATTAAAACACTGTTCACCAATTAACGTAAAAATTCATAATCACAGATCAAATGGTATCCACTGGTTCACCGGGGGTATGAGTATCCTTTGTAGAAGTAGCAGTATTTTAGAAGATTAAAATTCCTCAGAGTTGACGTCGGACTTATAAAAGTTTTTGTTTATTTTGGGGAATGTGTGAAATGCAAAGCACACGAACGGCTGGGAAAGTGGAACTAAACAATAAACACCTCCCGATTGGTCATCAACAAAATTGCCTCGAGTGTTTGAAGCGGTTGCCACCGAGGGTCACTAATTCAAATGAAAACTTTCGAGTGGTTTGGTTTACTTGAGCTTCAGCATTTACTGTCCAAGAGCGGGTCTAATGAATTTTTTATTTATTTGTTAAAAATAATGGCCAAGGACTTGTTGGATTGCTTTAATAAGTCAAACTCAATAAATTATCATTTGTAAATTCGAATATTGAATTAATGCTTAAATCAATTATAGGAGGCTGGGTCTTTCTGAAAATATCATTGATGCAGGAGCCTCCAATTCTGACACTATTTAACTAACTATACTACTTTGCTATATGATCGCAGCGATTAAAAATCGAAAAGGGCAAATTTTGCAGTAGCAGATTTGTTTTTGCGCAAAAAATACGCAATGTTTGCCTATCAAATAGAGATAGAAAGTTTTTAATTAAAAAAAAATAACGCGTATAAAATTGAAACAGAACTACTTCCTAACCCAGTGGCGGTCCGTGGTCAAAAATTTTGGTGCAGCCAAGTCAAAGCAATGCCCCCCCCCCCCCATCAACTTTTTTTTTGGCTAAGCACATCATTAAATAAGCATATAAAATAATGTTTTTTAAAACTGATCATATTACTTTAAGCATAACTTATCATAGGGGAGCCCCATTTTAAAAAAATAGATCAAATGAAACATTCCCCCCAGGGTACGAAACAAAAGTATTCCGTTGACAGTTTAACACAGAAAAAGTATAATCGTTTCACGACGAAGAGTTCAAATTCTTGATACCCAAACCCACCACCACTCGCACACATGGCCTAGCACGTGTTTAGCAGAAGCCAATCATATCTACGAATTCCATAACTACTACTAAAGAAAAGAAACAAATTCCTCACGGTCAAATCTCGCTCAAATAGTGGGATTGATGCAGGATACCATTTGCGTATCAGATGATTTGCTGGCTAATAATCCAATCCTACTGAACAGCAGCCGGGTTAGAGAATCGACAAACGGGCTGCGACGCGAGAATGGTTGCCATGACGACATTGAATGCTTAGTCCCCGTCGTCATGGCAACCAAGCACGGTATCCTGCACCAATCCCACTACTCAAAGGGGATTTTTATGTCTGGCGTGCAACTGAAAGCGTTGAATTAAAAATTGCTCTTCTTTGGAAAAACAGTTAATTTATGATCGGATTTGGTATTTTTTTTTTAATATTTAGGTGCCGCCCGGCTGTACTTGCTGTATGCCACGAGCCGCCACTGTGACCTAACCTAAACATGTAGCTTATAAGAAGTTTAAATAAACCACACTCGACACAAGTATTTTTTTTTTTGCATCACAGTTTTATGTATATCACATCTTCTGCTGCGCTTCCTTGTAGTTTAGGCGCCTAACATTCTCTTAGCAAGGTACCCCGGAACAGAGTATAGGAACAACGCAAAAAGTAGCAGGAAGGCAAAAAAGGCGATTATCTTGAGGATCTTGCCTCTGTAATTGCGCCAAAATGCGTAACGCAGGGATTTCCAAGGGTGGAGTATGTTCAGGAACGACGTCTCGGGACGCCTGAAAGCCAAAGAAGACTGTACGTTAGAGGCTGACCAAGTATATACCATACATAAAAATAAAGGCTCTTAAGGGGGAATGGGTGCGCTGGATCGCGGGTCTCAAAACTCAAGTGCCTCAATGTTAATCCAATGGGGAAATAATTTTTTTTGGCACATTTCTCCGGCTGTATTGAATATTTTTACAAAACGTTTTTTTAAAAATGATAAATGTTGATAACTGACTATAATCCCACTTTTTAAAATTGCTTCGAATGCTTTTTGTAAAATTATTTATTGAATTAAAAAAGGGATATTCGCAACAATTTCAAAAAGACTGTCTTACAGGTCTTGTCTTGACCTGTGAAAGTCTGCAAAGAAAATATTTTTTTCTCTATTGGATCAACACCGATACACTTTGCTTTGGAGACCAGCGATCCAGTGCGCCCAAGCCCCCTTTAAGAGGAAATGTGACGGATGTCGTAATTTTGAATCAAAGTCAAGTGACGAGCCGACACCTGAGTAGGAACGCAACGCAAATTTTAGAAGCGACATCGTACGCAGCGTCGGGACTTTAGCGGATCTTTAGCTTCTTATTTTGGAAGTAGCAGTACCGAATAATTAATTGACCAACCTACGGCGGGTGATCGAATATGTGTTAATTACTTATTTAACCCTTTCACTACTGAAACGTACGACCATGGATTCGATAATGATATTCCGATCACATATTACGCGGAAACAAAAATCCTTCGCAGTGAAAGTGTAAAAAGCAATAATAAAGCATAAATGAGGAGCTTAGTGGAAGAACTTGCTAAGTGACAAAGAGTTGATAACGAAAAAATAAACTTTAAAGTTTTTCGTTTGCACTCAGATCTGTTAAAAAAGGTACTTCTAAACAGTAAAAATTTGCTATACGTATATCTTATGAAAAAGGGGAAACTTGTTATCGTTAAAGAAGCAGTTAGTAATATGTTCATTGACAAAAAAATCTAAATTTTTTCAATAATGTGACATAGCACGTTTTTCTAAAAATCTAAAATTTGTGAAATGGATTCATTTTGCATTCAGAATGAAATGGTAAAAAACTAGGGGGAAAAATCAACTGAATGGTCAATTTATTTCAGAAAATGTTAGGTAGTGAATTTTATTTAAACCGTGTTTTTCATTTAATTAAAACAGGTATTATTTCTTAAAAATATATAATTCTTATATCTAACGATAAATAAATGGGAACTCAACTTAGTGAGAAAAAAAAATCGCAAGCTGATGATTCCAAATGGGATCACTGGGGGTGAAAGGACTTAAACCATGCGCTCCCCTAATTGTTTTAACCCTTTCAGTCCCAGTGATGCCATTTGGCATCATCACTTTCAATATTTTTTTCAAATTTTTTTTGTCCCGTTACGACATCCAAACACACATCATTCGATTCTTCACACTTTGCTCTATCAGACAATATTTTACTTTAATCTCAATATAAGTCAGAACTACTATTTTTTTTATTTTGAAAATAGTCAACAAGCGTTTCTCTTGAATTTTGATCAGTTCACTTCAGTTCCACATATTTAAAACACAATTTAAACTATTTCGTTTAAAATAATTACTAAATTTTTTTTAAATAATATGGTCAGATACCTTAAAATATATAACTCGAAGTGTTTTTAGGTGACATATATTTTTTTTATTTTGTTGTTTTCCACAATTAAAAAATTTTGGCATTGATTCAAAAACCATATAAAAAATTTAAATGAATTTTTTTTCTTGCGGAATTCATATATTTGACCTAAAGTAAGCTTATTTTGTGAATATCAGATGTTTCTGTAGTGTAGTATTTTTTGGGGACTGAAAGGGTTAAGCAGTCTACTTAAAACCAATTTGTTATACAGTGGTGGAAATTGATTTATGAACTGGCAGTTTTTTAACAGTATTTCTTTATTAAATGCGTTTTTATCGATTTAAATTTCATGCACTATACAGGCTTTGCATTATAAATTATACTGGAAGTGATAGTTTATAACAAATTCGTCCCGAAATGCACAAATTCTGCCACAAATTGTAACTTTTCGGGATGCAAGTCCAATAATCCTGCTTTTCTCCCTCGTCCCACGAGGATTACACCTTTTTCATTGATGGTTTTTACCGTAGTCAGAATGATTCTTCAAATATTTATGATTTATATTTATTGATCGTTTAATTAATATGCTGATTTCTCTTACAGATTAGTTATAATATTATATCAGGGTCATTTTTTACCTTTTTTGGCTTCAGGCAGTCCCGCAAGCTTTCCTATTTAGTAAAATGGGAATAAAACAGATAAATTTCAACAAAGTTGGCCTTAAGCTTATTTATAAACAATGATAGTAAGCTCCCCTGAAGTTCAAGTGAAGAACTAGTTAAAATATTTGGTACTTGGGTTCAAAATAAATTTGAGTTCATAAATCAATTTCCACCATTTGACATGCTAAAAAACTGAAAATAGATATATTTTTATTTAATATCATTTTTTGAAAAAAATTATGTGCGAAAATCCTTTATTATACTCTGAATATACAACACACAAAATTCGAATTGTGAGCACTTAATACAAAGCGATATCTGGTGAAAACAATGTTAGTTCATAAATCAATTTCCACCACTGTATCAGGGTTAATTTTGTTAATTCCCTATTCCCACAAAAACTTTCTAATCCGGCTACTGATACGAGTTATGGCTGAAATTCGAAATTACGTGTGATTCTCCATTGTTCTTGCTTCCTATCTGTTTCCCAGGTATGGATTTACGACCTTACAAATAAACCTGGAGCAGCTGGACCGTTTGTTTATTTTGTCACGTTATCCGGGCCAGCTGGCAGCGTATATCATGGCAGGATTTACGCACAAAGCTGGTGTAGGTGAAGCCTTTCATATATTTTTTAGAAACAAAGCAAAATGACGGTATTTTTGTCTGTTTAAAGAGTGTGAAAATGTTCATAAAATTAAAAAAAAATTAATTTGTTGTAAAGAAAATAAGGACAAGTGCACTCTCTTAACACATAAGCTGCCACTATATCATCGATAGAGGCTTCATCGATACAGGCTGATGAAGTAGAAGAACATCCTATTTTTTAAAACCTGTTCGTTGCAAAGGAAATGTAACTAACTATTCTTCATTTTCAAACAAGTACAAATGTGGAAGAGATCGTAAAATTGCAAGGTTAGGTTGAATTACGTCGCTAACTAAAGCTACAAGACAGCTAGTCGTAAAAATACGAGGAAATGTTCCTGACGAAAGATACACTTCACAATAACACAAAAACTGCATAACCTTTAAAATCTATGTATGGAAATTCATCAGTCACATCTGAGATTACTAGGCGGTTGGTTGGTAGGACATATATATTTTCAGACTTGTGTGCTGGGTCAGAGACCCGCATTACTAGGTGTCAATTAAATATCACACAAAATTATCGATGAAAGAGCTAGATCGTGTAGTTTGTGGAAAGACTAGACCAACATGCTTACAAAGTTTACAAACGAACTTGAACTCATAAGAACGGTTGGCGAAATGGTACTATGAATTTCAACAGAATGTGCTGTTATCGGTGAATCGGAACCACGCGACTCCCTAGGGAGTCAGTGGCATCCAACGTGTTAAAACAAAAGAGTGAAATCCACTCCAGTGAGAGAAGTGCATTTTCGACACTGGAAAGGAGTGAATATTAACTCAGACTGAGTTAAAATCACTCGTTTGGAGTGATCCTGTCGAAGATTTAACATACAAAGGATCCACTCATCTAGGAGAAGTGCATATTTCTGGACTGGAGAGGTAAAATTTAACTAAGATTGAGTTAAAATAGCTCGTTCGTTTTAAGACTGATATGTTGGAATTGAATCTGGTTAGGTTAGGTTTGAATTATCGTCGCACTAGAGCTACACGAGGGCTATTGGCGACGGGCGTCGTATTTTAGAACCACAGTCAGGTGACGAGCCACACCTGAATAGGCACCCAACGCAACCGTTAAGGGCGACATCGTACGCAGCGTTAGGACTTTGAAGGATATTTAACGTGCACTCCCTTACACGGGGTATTATTCGTCGGACATTTTTGGCTGCACGGGCCGTTTATAGGTCGGCAGCTATTTTGGCGATGCCCGGACCCGAACCTGGGACCTTCCGCATGCTAAGCGAGTGCTTAACCGACTGGGCTCCCCAGCCCCAGAATTGAATCTGGTTTTCTTAGAACTTGAAACAAGAGAAGATTTATATCGTCAATCAGAGATGAGTTGAGTAAACGTCGTACTAGAGCTACACGAGGGCTATAGGAGTTGTAGTTTAGAACCACAGACAGTGACGAGCCAACACCTGAATAGGCAGCCAACGCAACTCTCGGGAGACATCGTTAAGGGCGTAGGGCTTCGGAGCATAATTTACGTGGTCATCGGGACTTTGGCGTATATTTAAAGTGCACTCTTCTACACGGGGTTATTATTCATCAAACTTTTGTCTATAATGCCGAGTCATATGTCGGGAGTTATTCCGTAAATGCCTGGGTCCGAACCTGGGACATTTCGCATACAAGGCAAGCGAGTTACCGACAGGGTTCCCAGCCCCCGTCTTTAACCAGAGTATAGTTAAAGAAATAAAAAAAAATGGATCCCAAATTTAGGACTTAAGATTTCATATGAAAAACATTCAATAACTCATTTTGAATATCTACATTCCGGTTACGTGGGGATACAATGGCGTTTCTTAATATTATTTGTATTCCACAAAAAGAATGTAGCAAGCGTATTGTTATATCCTTTTACCTATTGAACTTAATTAAATTTTGAGGAAAACCTATTGTTTGAGTGAAAAAAAGTCGACAATTGTTCCGAAACTTTTACAGGCGTTGGCCTAAAAAATTGTATTTGTCGTTGTGTCAGTTCGCATATTTTTCATTGGCAAATTGTAAAGCGAACCCAATGTCCTACTCCAACTATGAAGTCGCATATCAAGATTTACTCGTTGTGGATAATTGGTGCCCAATGGCCACTACTGAGTTCCATACTAAATTTCCACCAGTACTTCCGAGAGTTTTAAATTTCAGTGATGGCAAATGAAACCGTGGAAATTTCGTGTATTGTTCCCAATGTTATAAGTGACACCATAATTTTTTTTTCTCCCTTACTAATAAGGTAACCTACTTGCAGGCAGCCATCTTTAATCTTTCAAAAAGTGATTCAAATTAAAAAGTAGCACCATATTTATATTTAATTTGAAATATTAATAATGGGATATTACATGACCCTGTTATCACATTTTGAAACACAGTTTTATCGCCGAGAAAAATGTCCGTCACCTTGGATATTTCTCCTTAACTCAATTAAAATTAAAAATATCATTATATTCTCACTTTTTGGCGCTAATTTTATTAAAATGATGTATCACATTCCACATTAACCCTATAAGGCTTTTTTTTGTTATGGAGGCCATCTTGGATATGACGTCATAAAAACCAAAATCCTCGCTTATTAAAGGTAAACGCCATTGTGACGCATAATAATGAAGAGATTCTACTTAGTTGCAATTACTTTTCACAATAAATCCCTTGAAATACTAATTCCCCTTACACCATCAATTGACCATTTATATTATTGAAGGGGCTTGAATGCCCAGTCGGTCAAGCCACTTGTCTAGCATGCGAAAGGTCTCAGGTTCGGGTCTGATCATCGCAGAAAATGACTGTCAACCTATAAATGGTCCGTGCACTGTGCAGCCCAAAAATTGAAACGAATAACCTGTTCAGGAAATCAAGTGTTGGATCGTCACTTGATTGCGTTTTTAAATTATTACGCCCGTCGCCAATAGCCGTCGTGTAGCTCTTGTGCGACGATTTTGCAAACTAACCTAAGCAAAAGAAAAAAAAGAAAAAAAATTTCCTCTATTATTCTAAACAATTAAACAACTCCAAACCATCGCTCGTGCCCTTTTCGCCAATAGCTCTCGTGTAGCCCTAGTGCGATGACAATTGAAGAGCTTAGTGGAAGAACGTGCTAAGTGACATTTTCCAAAAAATTGAGATTTTGGGGTCAATGAACATATCATTCCATCCTTTAAGGGGTCACAGGAGTCTTAAAAATGTGCAAAGAAGGTACTACAAAACAGAGTTTGATCTAGTTTTATAATAAATAAATCTTGTAGAATTACATATAAAAAAATTATACTCATTTATTGAGTAGTTAAAAAATGACATGAAAGATCAAACTATGTTTTGTAGTACCTTCTTTGCAAATGTTTAAGGCTCCTGTGACCCCTTAAGGACAACAAGTTAATTCTTTTTCCAAAACTTAAAATTTAGTATACTTTTTAGGGTTTGCAAGTCGTTTTCAACAGATCTGAGTGCAAACTAAAAACTTAAAAGCTCATTTTCTCGTTTTCACTTTTTTGTCACTTAGCCCGTTCTTCCACTAAGGCTCTTCAATTTAACTCAACTCGTGCCCCCTTTCCTTTTCAAGAACAACTCATTCACGCGCTTGGCCGATCTTTTCCCGATGCGCGTTCGATCCTCGCCCGATGCTCGGCTTGGCGGAACGGGGCCAAGGAGCAAGGTCGGGGAAGCGAAGCCTTCAACGTTCCACATTCTTAATCAGAATGTAGTTAAATGGAAAAAAAAAGAATGCATCTGTCAGTCATGCAAGAAAGATTCTGGAAATATATTGCGTTGACTAACGGGGGGGGGGGGGGGGGATTGGCCCTGTCTGTGTTTGTTTTGTGGTTACGGTTTCAGGATCTGGGACCGTTGGAGGTTCATCGAATCCGGATGCTTGTTAGACATTAACACATTAACCCTATGAGTACAACACTTTTAAGTAAATAATTTCATTTTAAATTAGTCCTACATTGTTCTTTTAATAGGTCAATGTATAACCAATATTATGGGTTTGAAAGCCAAAGTAGTACACCTAGGATACCAAGGAACTAATATGGTAATATATTCCTTTAACACCGGCAGTCAGATGGCGCTGATTTAAAATTATGAGACTAAATTTGGAGTTTTATCGAAAAAAATGCGTTAAACATCATCAATGCCAGCAACTCATCAAGTCATTTTTTTTTCATAAAAATGACGAATGGTACAGTCAGCTAGCTGCTTATCGGTATCGATATTTTTGAAGAGCTTGAATAACATTCTCTTTTAAACCCGCACGATCATGATAGCTCGGTTGGAAAAGGATATATAATATATGGTAAAATAAACTCGACTAAATCAGCCTTAATCAAATGACAGCTGATGCTCGATTCGTTGGTTTGAAATATATAGGTTGGAAAATATTAGACTTAGATTTTGAAACAGAACATTTAAGTTAGCATTAAACGGATTTTTGTTGATAATTTGGTGAATTTGTCGACATGGAATGAAAGTGAGAGTGTCACCTATTATACATCTCTCTAGCGCAGGTACATATTTCTACCTCTAAGTACATGCTGCCTGCAGGTGGCAACAATGCATTTTTTTAAACCTGTAATTTTTAACCCTTTCGCTACGAAGGATTTTTTTCCCTCGTAATATGATAGGAACATCATTATCGAATCCTTAGTCGGACGGCCGTCGTGGGCAGTTTCAGTAGTGAAAGGGTTATTATGTATGGACAAAATGTATGTGGTGCCGATATTACTCCCAAACAATAATACAGTAAGGCCTAAATGTAGTCACCATTGGCAACTCATTTGGAATATTGGATATTTTTGCTTTCCAACCATGGCAAAGATAGATATTTGAAAATAAAAACTTTTCTAAATAAGCTGAAAACTTGACAATTCACACAAGAGGTATACTCTTTATTCTTTTCCAACATCTTGTAAAATCTACACTCTTAAAAGAAAAGAGTGAAATCCACTCCTATAGAAGAAATGCATTTTGGACACTGGAAAAGAGTGAAAATTAACTCAGACTGAGTTAAAATCACTCGTTTGTTTTTAAGAGTGTAAGGCGCTTGGGCAAATTAAAAAAAAAGTTTTTTTTTTGTAAAAGTAGGGATAATGAAATGAATCACTTATGGAATAAAAAAAAATGCCGGTTCACTGATGCAAAGATCCTGGATAAAAGGAAGGGAAAGAACAAGCCCGCAAAACCATGAAATTACATTAGAAAAGTTTTTATTACAAAGTAAAAAGTTCGAAAGAATTTTTCGCCCTGCGATTTTCTCACTGTCTAAAATAAAAACAATTCAATGAATCCACTCTGGTATGAAACTGATTTTTCCACTGATTTTTTTGGGGCATCGGGATCGGACTTGTGAATCTTCGATCCCATGTTTAACACTTTGTACATAAATCTACAAAGTACATACTTAATCAACGCGACTTAGAATTTTATTTCAAAAATAAAGTTCACTATCAGCCCTAGACGTCTTTTCAAGTTAGCCTGTGTGGCTCACCACACGCGCAACCTCATGAACCATCAACAGGATGGCGCTGATTTACCATCCACATTAGATGGCGCTGATTTGCTATCCATACTAAATGGCGCTGCTTTAAAATCCATACTAGATGGCGCTGCTTTACCATCCATACTAGATGGCTCTGCTTTACCATCCATACTAGGTGGCGCTTCTTTACCATCCATACTAGATGGCGCTGCTTTACCATCCACAATAGATGGCGCTGATCTGCCATTCATACTAGATGGCACTGCTTTACTATCCATACTAGACGGCGCTGCTTTACCACCCATACTAGATGGCACTGATTTACCATCCATACTAGATGGCGCTGATTTACCATCATACCAAATGGCGCTGCTTTACCACCCATACTAGATGGCGCTGATTTACCATCATATACTAGATGGCGCTGATATACCATCCATACTAGATGGCGCTGATTTACCATCCATACAAGATATCGCTGATTTATCATCCATACTAGATACTACTTAAGTCTGTCTAACACTTTAAAGACGGGCGTCGACTGACCCATAGACTAAGACCAATCTAAGTTTGAAACTCTCATTGGAGAATTTCTACATTGGAATTGACATAGAAACTAGCGCGCCCGTTGTGTCTAAGGGAACTAATGTAAAGGTTTCGGGCTGCCTATTTGCAGTCACCTTTAGGAGCTTTAACAGAGCCAATTACATCGCGTAATTTAGAACTCTTATCAAGTGACGATAGGGATCTATTTTTGACGACAACTTATTTTTGAATATGTACTGTACAGCTACTCATTGACTTTTATGTCCCTCGTAGGCCCATCCTCAAGATATTTGACCTTGTGCTTCTTTTTTCTCCATTAATAAACCTACAGACTGACTACGCTTGTCATTTTAGACATGGTCCCCCAAATGTCCACAAGTGATTCGATTGAATAACTCGTCAAATATTCATCTAAATGTAACAAAAGCTTAGATTTAGGGGTTTTCGAAGGTTTTTCACATTTCTAAGTAATTAAAATTGGGTGTTGCTATTGAAAATTTTAAAGTTTGTAACATTTTCAATAATAAAACGGCCCCTTATGCTAATTTTGTGTCATGCAATTAACTCAGAATGTTATTTGTTCACATAGTCAAAAAGGTTCGATTTTATCGGATGACTAACGGTCGAAATAATCACTAGTGGGTAAATTTTTTTCCACAGCTGTACATTCCGAAAAAACAGTGCGCTACAATCGGAAAGTACAATTATGCCAATCAACAAACCAATCTGTAATAGTGTATTAATTCCTTTCGACACGTTAGGAGAGCTAGGTATTAGATTAAGTTGCTGGTCTAGAATATTCTTAGTCTATGGGTCAGTCGACGCCCGTCTTTAAAGTGTTAAGTGTTTTTTAAATAGTGACTTTTTAATATGAACTTCAAACTTAAAATTAGATGAAATTGATTTCCCCGTGTGAGCCTTAGGGCTCGGGCCGGGTACCCCCCCCCTCCCCCCGAAACTCCATATATACTAGATATTACTGATTTACCACTGCTTTCCTACCAGTAATCCATCTAACAATGAAAACAGTAGTATAAAAGCCAAAGTAACTCATTTTTGGTAAACATTGAGTTACCGAGGCAGCTACAAACCCAACAGTAAAAAACGAGTACATACTGTGGCTTGGGGAGAGCCTCCGGTTCCTGTCTCCCAAGCCCGACAGGAGATTTTTCGGCCTCTTCTTGAGTTAGAAGTTCGATTTCAGCCTCCAGTTTGCCCTGCGAAGAGAAAGATAATTCTCTGGAGTAAGCATATATTCCACACACACAGCGGTTATGTTGGATTTTTTTTTGCTGTACTTTGTAGTGGAATTGCGTTATTAACAGCGGCAATGTTAAGTCAATTATGGTTGTCACACGCGACTAGAAGGAGTATAGTATTTAACAGAGGCTAAATTCAAAGGCCCGCATCAAGGATCAGTACGACTAGTTCTTGAGCGTACAGAAGAATAGATAACGATAAGTTTCTGGAAAAAATATTGAAAGAAAAACTCGTATAAATATACATGTTTGTTTCCGATGTAAATAGCAACTCTGTAAAGGAGGTTTCTTTCTACGAATCTCGCCACGTTGTCACGATTCTGCCTACTTTAATTAAGTGCAGCCAAGATCTAGTCAGTCTTATATGGAGTATTGTTGAAGCATGCTGCAATTGGAGACAAAATTAGAAATCCGATGACCCACCGTGAGTTTCATCTTTTTGGCGTCAGTTGTTGAGAAGGGCCACCATCCTCTGATCCTCCGCTGCTTGAATATGGAAACTTTGGAGCCATTCTTTAACGTTTCCAGTGTACAACGTTTGGCGCTCTTGGCGCCGCGAGGAAAGCGATTTAAGTCAAGGTTCAGGATGCCTGCAAGAGAGAGGAAATCACTTGCCTTCCTAAGAATCTTAGGGACTGATTTCTTAATCGAGAAATTAAGACTGAGGTTGAAGGGTTTTAAAAAAAGATACTACTTCTGTCGCTGTTTGAGAAAAATTTCGTGACTGCTAAAGTTAAAGCTATTGAATAAGATTTTTTTAACTCAAGATATTTATAGAAGAACATTTGGAGATCATCCTGAAAGGAAAATTTCGATGGGGATTGAAGTCTTTGAATTTCTTTTACTAAAATTTTAAGAAACTTATCTTTGGCTCCTACGAGATTGATCATATAGCTTAAAGGTCATAGAACTTTACTGGAATGGACACATATGTAAGACAATAAAGTGGTTGTCAATATTTTTTTAAAAAATATTTTAATTAGTTTTGAAGTTAAGATTTATTATCAGGTTCAGAAAATATTTCTTTCCGGGTTACAGTATAAAATATAAATGTAATGACCCAAGTCTGGTCATCTTTGGACTGGTTCACCCAGGGAAACAAAATATCCCCCACTTGTACAAAGTACAATGCAAAGCCCCTCTCGAGCGTTTGCTTCTATGCATTTTCTTATCTTGGGAGGACCTGAGTAGCCCAAGTATAGTTCGACATAGAATGAAGACTCTGATTTAGATTAGACATAGATATAGAAAGTAGCAGATCGACCCTAGGGTAAAAGGTGAAGTCACTTTTGAACCAGTATCCCATAAGGCAGTTCGCAAGCCCTCTCCCATGGCATATGCCATAAGCCCCCAGAATGCACCATGAGTAAATTCGAGTAATAAAAAAATATATATTCGATATTAACTAATTAAAACTTTTTACCAGTTTTGCTAGCATAAGTTTATAGCTGGATATGTATTGATAATTTTTTGGCAGATATTAGCTTCATATTTATAAAAGAAGCATATTAAAAATGCTAGTTTTATTGTATGTAACTCTTCGGCAAAAGCAGTTTTTTTGGAACCAGTATCCCGTGATGCATTGCAAAAACACCGAAAAGTGGCCTCATCACACAATCGCGGGGTTTGTATTGCGTTGTATTAGATAGCGCAATCGATGGGAATATCTGCTACCTTCTACATCTATGAGATTAGAGCAGGGGTTCCCAACCTTTTTGCACCTGCGTACCACTTGACTTTTTGAGAAATTTTGGCGAACCACCAGACTTAAATATTTTAATAAACGTATAATATTTACACTTCTAAAAGTGTTCAAAGGTTTTTTTAAAATACAATTCCTGAAAAAACTTCGTATTTAATGGTTAGATATTTGTTAATTTATGACATGCTTATAATAAAGGAGAAAAAAAAAGATTAAAATGGAATAAATTTACAGTTTTGTTTATTACCTATAGGGAAAAAAACATGCAAATACAAAAAAAATACAAACTCGGCGAAATCCGATCCAGAAGTTAATTAAAGATTTCCTCTTAATTATAATGTTAATGTTTAAAATAAGGAGTAATATATTTGCGTGCTCACTGTATATGCGTACAGAAGCTATTTACAGCATCATGTTTCCCGCATCGCTCACGTGTACCACCTGAAAAGTTCCCGCGTACCACCAGTGGTACGCGTACCACCGGTTGGGAACCCCTGGATTAGAGGATAAGAAAAAAACTGACCCAATATGTCGTCCTTTTTGAAATAATCTGCATCCCACGCCTCCAGGTGTAGGCGTAAAGGGACCTTGTACTCTGTTTTGTCCAAGGCGAAGTGGAACGCCTTCCTCTGTACCACCGCCTTCCGTTCCGCCTTCAGATAGGCGAAGGGGAACACGAAGCGCCAGTTGAAATTGCCTTCGCCAGTCAGGGACCTTGGAGACAAGAAGTAGAGGGCATGTCACATGAACGCTCATTCATTTATCCCCCAACCCTCAACGCAACTCGATCTTCAACTTTCACTCTTAAAACAAAAGAGGTAAATCCACTCCTATAGAAGAAGTGCATTTTCGACACTCGAAAGGAGTGAAAATTAATTCAGACTGAGTTAAAATCGATCGTTTGTTTAGCTCAATTTTGACTTCGCGAAGTTGGACAAACGGTTGCCAGTGTTGAATGAACGGTTGCATATATTCGATTTTCGGAACGTCATTAATAGAACTTCATCCTCATGTTTTGGCGCAAATCTATATTTGTCCATGAAATCTATAGTTGGACAAACGGTTGCCAGTGTTGAATGAACGGTTGCATATATTCGATTTTCGGAAAGTCAGTAATAGAACTTCATCCTCATGTTTTGGCTTAAATCTATATTTGCTCATGAAAGTTGACTGAATCTACGTATGCCTTAAAATAATGTATTATCTATTTGCTGTGATGAAAGCAGTAATCTATGCATCTGATTGGTTCAAATACTAGTTAGGATCAACCAGGTCGCATGGAGTTGACGACGTTGAAGATACTTCAACCTCAACTTTCATAGATGAAGGCAGTTTACATCAAATTGTTTAGTTTTGCGTTGAAATGTGGTGTTGAGTTGAGAGTTGGGCTGGAGAATTTCTCTTGTGTAATATGCTTTTTCGTTGCATAAAGTTCTAAACGAAATTTCGGAAACGAAATGTCCATGACAGTTAGCGAAAATACCTGATAGCAAAAACAGCAATCGAGTTAGGACTTTAACGCAGACGGTTTTGTATTTGGTTGGCATACAATTCATTCCTGGGTTCAATTCCTAGAATTTGTCCAGAATTATGTCCGCAATCACCTTTGTCTCGTGCCAGAAGTAAAGAATGCCAAATGAGGCTGTGATAGAGATTAGTCAATCACTATACTTGTATAATATTTAAATTTATATAAGAATTTTAGCCTTTAAAACATAATTGATTTAGCCCTCTATGCAATGATTTAAGTTTAAATTTTAAATATTTGTCTATAGAAAGAGGGTAACTAAAATAAAAATGTACGGAAGAATTTACTTTAAGTTTATGCACTTTAATGTGCTAAAACGGAACATGTTAATCAAAAAGTTCATATTTCCCTGTTTTTCTCCAAATTGAACAATGAAAATTGAAACTGCGCCTTTTAAAGTAGTACTTATAAGTACCGTCAGTAAATACAGGAATAACCTCTTGCGACCTGGCGTCCCAGGAGACATTTTTTAAAACCTCTCTAAATTAACAAGTTAATTAGTTTTGAAATTGAAATGGTCCAATAGTAGAAGATCCAAAAATGAGTTTTCAGCCTTTGATTACAGGTATAAGTCATTTATTTTGATAAAAAATGAAGTTGAACGAGGGTTAATACGTAGAGTTATTTTTAAAAAATAAAGTAAATTTATTTTTTTCAAATTTTTCAAAAAGTTCTTTTAGTAGTTAATTTTAAGAGCATTCTGCATTAAAAACAATGTTAAAATAATCTGTAAACTACAAATAAAAGATACGACCTTTTTTGCTGCATTTATAGCACAAAAAATTTGTATTTTTAGAGTTTGAGGCATGTCCTTAGTAACTATTAAACATAAAGTTTTTTTTTTAAATTTCTTTCCAAAACATACTTTTTAGCATATATTTGTATAAAAAGTATGTTAAGACTAAGAATATAAGTGTAGGATTTTGCTCGGGTTTTAAGAGGTTAAAACAGTGGCAAGAGCGCTGCTAAATTCCTTATTAAAATATGGTACATGGCCCTAGTTTCAAATCAAAGAGTTCTATAGTAGGGTAGAGACTGAACCTACCAACCGCTTCATGGAAAAACACGCGGGCCCCAAATGACCCTCTATATTTGTCTTCGATGTCCGAGTGGTTTGGATCGCAGGCCATAACCCTAACAATCAGCGCGTTGTAACGGGTGCGGGTTCGATTTTCGCATTTGCCCTGGGTGAACTTCCTTTCTCAGTATCAAAATTATAAATTAACCAGCACTTATTAGGCTTAACTGCCCCTCTATTTGGGCTCCGTAGTGAGAAATGGCTTGCCAATGGCAGCTCAGTACGAGTTGTTCCTCTACCCTACTATAGAACTCTTTGCTTGAAATTTGCTTGCGAAATATTAATATAATTTTATGCATACATTACGGAATAGGGGACAATATTTCTATCATTAAGGTGAACTAAAAATTCATCTATTCTGGGATTTCTAATTCTCGCTTTCCGTGACGTTTACTCTCTTTACATTTCATTACCTTTCAGGAAGTTAAAAAGTGACGAATAAAAGTGAAGTGAATAATAAAAGTGCGGGAGTCACAACCTCTTTTGCGATCGAATATTCGCAACACGTCGCTTCCTTGTTTCAAAATGCTTCGTTATATTTATGGTAGCAGGTTTTCATATCTCGAAACCATTTTTTATTTCGATATTTGAAGTTAAAACGCAGGCAGTGTTTCGAAAGAGTATTGTATATAGTTTTTGACCTTGGAGATTCCTATAGGAATCCTATTAAAATTCGCACCAAAGTTTAGATTTAAAATTTTATCTTCGATTTTGAGGATTTTAAAGGTCAAACAGTAAATTTGAGGAGCACTTTCAGCTACTATGAGCTTCAAACTTGACTAACATTTCAAGGAAAATAAAAAGATACAATGCAAGTGTCAGGTGCAAAGAATTTCTGTAAACTCATTTACCTGTAATGCACGTCGGTTCTCTGGGCATCTTCTTTACCTGTCAGCCACCTGAAAAGAGTACTTTTAACCCTTTCAGTCCCAGTCATGCCATTTGGTATCATCATATTTCTGATCATAATTAATAAAAAAATATAGGAATGACATCTATTGGCATTCATAAAAAATATTTTATATTTGAAAAAAGTTTGAAGAATCGAATGATATGTGCTTTTTGATATTATAAATGCCTATAGACGATCAGAATTTTTTTCGAAAATGATGATGCCAAATTGTCATTGGGACTGAAAGGGTTAAGGAAATAAATTGACCAATTTTTTTAATAAGCGGGTTTCTTTCATTGTTAGTATGAAAATAAGTTTTTGGTGTCCTTTTATAAAAAACGAGAACATTGATATGTCAGTGAAGATATTAGCATGAGTCAGAAAGCTAAATGTCCCGAGTTTTTTTTTATGTATGAAGTATTTTATTGTAATAATATATTAAGAGCACTGAACACGTATTCGCTAAAAGACAGTTAATTAAACTATCAATGGATCAATCAGTTTAGTAGCATAAATTTTCATTCAAAGTCAAACGTTGAATTCTAAAAGAATTTACAAATTCACTGGTGACAGTTAAATGAATAAATCTTTTTTTGTCCCCTTGGCCTCTTCTCTCTTCATTTATCACGTGATGCGATTTCAACGACTTTTAACCCCCCTTCTCCCCTCGATGAGAATTCGTAATATTTGGCTCCCCCCTCGTAAATCTGAAGAGAGATTCTCCAAAATTCAATTTTTTTTAAAAAATGTTTTCTTTTTCAGAAAATTTAAAAAGCATTTTAACAATTTGAAGTATGGTTCAGAAAGCCGCGATAAATATCATCATGTAAGATTTTGCCGTATTGAAGTTGAGAACCGTATTTAACTTCAGTGTCTCGCAATTTTAAGTTAATTTTTTTGGCGGGGAAAATTACGAGATATTTGACGAAACAGCTCTCCACCCTAAGTTATATTTGGTGATATTCAGATCGATTCCCCTAAATGAGTATTAAAATTTGCGTTTTATTTCTTAATAATTGAATAACTTTGAATTCGATTTTGTTCAAATATTTCAATGACTAGTTTCGATACACTGTTTTTTTTTTTAAAGGTGACTATGAAACTGGATGACGGACCGACATAACCTTTAGAAAAACTTCCACTTTCTACGTTATAAATAAATGCGGTGAGGCAGCATAAAAAGTGGAGGAGGGGGGGGGGGCTTTAATAGTATTGGAAGCGAGGTAACGCAAGGCCATTTTCATGAAAAGTGGGAGGGGGGGGGGGGGTGCGCCACTACACGTCTACCCAAACTTTTAACGCTGAGTAATACATTTGATGTCACACTTGAACACATTCCCTAGAGCTCTTGTCACAAAGTGCGACAGCTTTGTGACCCTCCAACACTTCAAAGCATGACGTCATTTAGGGACGGTTTGAGGTATATTTCGATGGATAGAATCGTAAGCAAAGCGTGGAATGTTTAAACTATACACTCTTAAAACGAAAGAGCGATTTTAACTCAGTCTGAGTTTATTTCACTCCTCCAGTCTGGAAAATGCACTTCTCCGAAAGGAGTGGATACTTTGTGTATTAAAACTCCGACAGGTTCACTCGAAACGAGTGATTTTAATTCAGTCTGAGTTAGTATTCACTCCTTTCCAGTGTCGAAAATGCACTTCTCCAATTGGAGTGGATTTCACTCTTTTGTTTTAAGAGTCTATGGTCAGATACAGTAGAGTCTAGCTTATCCGAAAGGTACAGGACCAAAATTGAGCAGCAAAAACAAAAAAAATACTGCTTATTTTGAGAGATAAATCCAAATTTTCAAGTACGTATTTATTTTTTGTGTATTTATTTATGCGTATACATTTCTTATTTTAACCGAAAGGCTCGGGATTTTTTTAATTTTTTTTTTGATAAACCGATTGTCGGATAACCGGGATTCGGATAAACGGAACTCTACTGTAATTAAATCTGATCAGGATTCTAAATGGATCTTCTGAACATTTCAATACCAACAGACATGCTGAAAAACAGTAACAACTTCAAAGATTCAACTTAAATTGATTAGTAATGCATTCCAGTGGTACTACACTCTTAAAACAAAAGAGTGAAATCCACTCCTATAGGAGTATGTGCATTTTTGACACTGGAAAGGAGGGAAAATTAACTCTTAAATCACTCGTAATCGTCCTAAATTGCTCCTAATAGCCTTAAAATCGCTCGTTTGTTGTTAATATTATTGAAGGTTTAACAAAACAAAAGAGTGAAATCCACTCCTATAGGGGAAGTGAATTTTCGACACCGAAAGAAGGGAAAAATTAACTCAGGCTGAGTTAAAATCGCTCGTTTGTTTTAAGAGTGTAGGGACCTAAACAGACGGTTTCCCGTTCCGTGTGAGTGATTCCTTCTGAGGCTCAGTTGGCCGAGTGGGTTGGATGCCGGCTTTTCATTCATACGGTTTCCGATTCTAAACACATCTATACTATAAACGTAATAGTGCTGCTAAAAATAAAGGGTATCCCAAAAACATTGGAACAGACGCACTCATTAAATCAGTGAAGTCATAAGCCCCAACTGTCATAGCGTACGATGTCGCTTGAAGTTCTGTTAGGTGCCACATCAAGTATTGACATCTTCACTTGACCGTGGTTCTAAATTGTGAAGATAATTGGCTGTGTTAAACCTTCTAACTGAGACTAGAAATAGACAGCTGGAAGCGTACCCTTTGACGTAGATGTCGGACATCCTCTCTCCCGTTAAGAATGCCGAGTCTGCCAACGTCACTTCGTCCGTGTTCCAGATGATCACGCGGAGCTCGAAACTGAAACAAATATTTTTTTAAAATTTGAAATAAAGTAGACAATGCAATTGTCAACAGTCGAAGTAGTAGCTAAAGTGCATTTAGATAAATTGAATTTTTTTTAACGTTTCAAAGCCTTCAGTTACAATTTCAAACTCCTCCTTCACACTCCTTTCTTTTCTTCAACTCAATATTACAATTTCTAATGTTTTTTTGGATGACTAAATATACTATGAAATGTTAGAGGAAAAATAAACTATTTTTACAACCCCCTACACTCTTAAAACAAACGAGAGATTTTAACTCAGTCTGAGTTAATTTTCACACCTTCCAGTGTCGGAAATGCACTACCCCTATAAGAGTGGATTTCACTTTTTTGTTTAGTTAAAACTCCTACAGAATCTCCACCACAGTCCTCTACGCTTTGAAATTTTAACTGCGGACAAGTGGCGCAGATGACACCAGAGCTTTCAAACAATAAAAATTCGAGCTATTTGAAAATACAAAGTTAGGTGTTGTAAAGAGTTAGGTGTATGTAAGTTGTATCAAATATATTTTCTTCTAATAAATATCATTCGTACACACTTAAAACAAACGAACGATTTTAACTCAGTCGAAGCTAATTTTCACTCCTTTCCAGTGTCGAAAATGCCTATCTCCTATAAGAGTGGATTTCACTCTTTTGCTTTAAAAGTGAACGAATGTGTAAATAAGATCTCAATTGTGCAACTATCCCAGAAATATTCTGCAAAACTTAAAAAAAGAAGCATCATAGAGATAAAGCACATTTTAAAAAAGTCTACCTTTCTGGTTTCCTCAGCGATATGTCTCTAGGTACGCTAGGTGGCGCAGAGTTCTCTTCGAACATGTCTAACCACATCACAAGCTGTCCCTGTGTAAGAAAAATAATACTATTTAATAGAAAAATATTTTCTTTAAAACTAAATACAATTCTAAAGTGACAATATTGTATTAATCGGGAGGCCAATTTCCACCAAAAAATTGCTTGACTTTTAAGGAAGCAATATAATTAAATTTCAAAATAAAGTTTGGAGCCTTAAAATTTTGGGGGTTTATGCACGGGCCTAACTGGCCTTATGAAAGATCATACCCGAGTCGTATTCTTGAAAAATTGTCCCATGCTGTCTTTCTTCACCAGATAGTGGCTCCAGAAGCATTTTAAACCAAATCAGTGTCTTCTGAACCAACAGCGATCCACCGGCTTAGCTCTTGGCGAACACAAGATGCCATTGTGCCACGACTCTGTCGAAGTTAGTAGAGCCAATGTTTAACTCTTTCCTTACTGAAACTCCCCAAAACGCCCGAACAGCTAAGGATTCGATAATGTTATTCTTATCAAGTATTACGAGGAAGCAAAAATCCTTCGTAGCGAAAGGGTTAATGATTCTAGCCTACCTGTGACTCTCCCGGTTTCTTAGGATGGTAGAGTGTCCGGGTTTCGACATGTTCCGGAGTTAGGGAGTATCTACAAGGCGAGATCTCCGACCAGCGATGCAAGAGGGCGAGAGCCATGTTCTCTTTATCGGCCACACCATCTGCAAACAAAAAAAGTCAGTCCTGAAAAGTGTAAGGGTTACGTTGAATTATCGTCGCATGAGAGCTGCGCAGGGGTTATAGGCGACGTGGGTCGTCGTAATTTAGAACCACAATCATGTGGCCCTGATCACCAAGGAACATATTTAAGGGGATCGGACACCCCTATTCTCTGTCCTACCTCGATCGGACTGGCTAATGCTAAGACTAGGGGGAAAAAATGGTTTTTGTTCCGAAAAAAGTAAAGAAATTCTAGAAATATATTTACTTTTTTTTTATCTAAATTTGTTCGATTAAAAAAAACAAATAACGTTTTTAAAAAAATAACCTCTAAAAGCACAACTTTATTGGAGTTTTATGAATTTAAAAAAAAAACGCATCAAAATATTCCTATAATTTCTTTGCTTTTTTATGGAACAAAAACCATTTTCCCCCCATAGACTTATCATTAGCCAGCCCGATCGAGGTAGGTCAGGGAATGGGAGTGTCCGATTCCCTTAATGTGGACTCCCTCTACATGGGGTATTCGTCAGATGAACCATCGAATCCATGCAATGCCAAAATCCCCATTTGGGGAAAAAGAGGTCCAACAGGATTTCTAACCCAAATGATAGTCTGTGGCCGAATCCATGGTATGAAACATCAAATCCTTCTTTATTGAAGAGTTTGCGAAATCCCCTTGCAATTCCGGTTCTTTCTGGGAGAAAATCCCCAAGAGGGGAAAATTGCTGAGTTTGCTCTTCAATCTATGGATTCGATGGCTCATGTAAAAGCGCCTGTTAAGGTTTATGTTGAATGACGATACATAGTATGTCTGATACACACATTTTGTGTTACTACACTTCATATAACAATGATAATTTTTTTTTTTAAAGTTACATATTAATGAATATTTAGTTTCATAAATTACTAAAAAGTTATTGAGATATTCGGTTATAAAATACACATGATTTTGGAGTAATGCATACTTTTCTGCTCAATAATTTTCTTTAATTTTTTTGGGGCCAAAATAGCATATTTCAATAATTGAAGAGCTTAGTGGAAGATCGTGCTAAGTTACATTTTTGAAAAATTGAGATTTTTGTATCAATGAACGGTATTACTAACTCCTCTAACGACGATGTTTCCACTTTTTCATATATACTTTAATTTAATACATTTTTACGGTTTGAAAGTTCCGTTTTTAAGGGGTCATGGGAGTCTTAAAAATGTGCAAAGAAGGTACTACAAAACATAGTTTGATCTTTCATGTCATTTTTGAACTACTCAATGTATAAGTATAATTTTTTTATATGTAATTCTACAAGATTTATTTATTATAAAACAAGTTTTAAAATTCATGAAACTTTAGCAAAAACTAAAATAAATAATATTAAACATGAAGGTACAGCTGTGGAAATAAAAAAGTACCCACTTGAGGTTATTTCATCCGTTAGTCACCCTATAGAATCGGACCTTTTTGAGATTGTGTACAATTAACATTCTGAGTTAATTGCACGATATAAAATTTGCATAAGGGGCCGTCTTTATATTAAAAATATTACGATCTTTGAAATTTCCAATAGCAACACCCAATTTTAATAACTTAGAAATGTTAAGCACTCTAGAAAACCCTTAAATCTAAGTTTTTGTTACATTTGGATGAATATTTGACGAGTTATTCAATCGAATCACTTGTGGACCTTTTGGGGACCATCTCTAAAATAACAAGCAAGCATGCATGCAAAGCAGTCTTTATTTATCAATTACACACGTAATCTTATACACAGTTCCCTAAAGGGTAATTAAAAAGTATTTTGTGATTTACTCAGAAAATTATGAATAAAAATTTTTAAAAATTGGAATTTCGCTTAAACTTCTTGTCTTAAATTTATTTCTTCAAAAATATTAAGGGGTTTCCATTCATATTTTTTTAAAAAATTAATATAATAATTATTTAAAAATATAAAAATTGTTTTAAATACCCCAATATTGAATGCATTTTGTTTGGGTTATTATAATTTCTTTTCAGTAAAAAATTAGTTTCATTATCTTAATTATTTATAGATCGGGATAGTTTTTTATGTGCAACTCATTTAACACTATGGGACCTAAACTTTGCACGTCTCTAACTCCTCTAATAATGCTTAAAAACTAACGAAATTTGGCATTTCGTATTAACATAGGTCAGAGATTTGAAATATGGATTCAAAAAGGGGTGTTGCTATTGGAAATTTTAAAGTTAGTAAAATTTTTAATATGAAGATGGCCCCTTATGCAAATTTTGTGTCGTGCAATTAACTCAGAATGTTAATTGTTTACAATGTCAAAAAGGTCCGATTCTATAGGATGACTAATGGCCAAAATAACCACTAGTGGGTACTTTTTTATTTCCACAGCTGTACTTGAACACACTGTGATTAGGCTTGCGCGGCAAATTGTGAGGTCAAAATTGAAAAAATGAATAAGAAAATGACTTTATGTTGTACAAATATGTACAAACAAAGACTTATACCTAAATTCTCAGCTCAATTTTAATTAGAAATTATTTTTAAAAAAAATTAAAATCAAAAATTTTAAATTTTTATTAATTTTTTTAGAAAAAAGTTCTTAAAATAATTTCTAATTAAAATTGAGCTGAGAATTTAGGTATAAGTCCTAGTTTGTACATATTTGTACAATATAAAGTCATTTTCTTGGTCTTTTGTTCAATTTTGACTTCACAAATTGCCGCGCAAGCCTAATCACAGTGTGTTCTAGTACCTTCATGTTTAATATAATTTATTTTAGTTTTGGCTAAAGTTTCATAAATTTTAAAACTTGTTTTATAATAAATAAATCTTGTAGAATTACATATAAAAAATTATACTCATTTATTGAGTAGTTAAAAAATTACAAGAGAGATCAAACTATGCTATGTAGTATCTTCTTTGCACATTTTTAAGACTCCTGTGACCCCTTAACAGCAAAAACTCTAAAGCTCATTTTCATCGTTTTCATCTTTTTAGGCGCATTTAAATGATCCATCGAATCCATGGATTGAAGAGCAAACTCTGCAATTTTTCCCTCTTGGGGATTTTTTCCCATCAGACAGAACCGGAATAGCAGGGTTCATTGGGGGGTTTCGAAAAACCTCCAATGAAGGAGGGTTTAATGTTTCGTACCATGGATTCGGCCACAGACTATCATTTGGGTAAGAAATCCTGCTCGAATTTTTTCCCCAAATGGGGAATTTGGCATTCCTTGGATTCGATGGCTCATGTAAACGCACCTTTTGTCACTTAGCACGTTCTTTCACCAAGTTCTTCAATTGCCACAAAAGTTTAAAGAGACAGATTGAAGCGCTTCGTTGGTCGAAATCGAGAGCGTTGTATTCCTAAAAAAAGAGCTCTAATTGTTACTAGGTCAATCCGGTCTTTCGCATAAAAAATAAGAATAAAAAGGTTGAAAAGCTTTTTCTGAATCGGTTTGTTGCGGCGCAGATTGAATTGTTACTAAAAAGTGCAATTACGGGGTTACCAGAAGTTAAAAGAACTAGTCAGACAAGGTTGCGGTTAGCTGTTGTGCAGCCTATTGAGAATTTAAATACGAGGGGCCCCCTATAGGTCTTTATGATGAATTTTTTTAATTACACGGTAACATTCTTATTCTACCTTTCTTTATGCTATTCTTTTGTTCTCTAATTGTTATATTCTCGAATTGTTATAGATTCTTTTAGATTTTAAGATAGCGTCTTAATGAAAGAATTAGATTATTAAAAATTCGTGTAAAAATCTATGAAAAAAAAAAGAGTTATAAAACTGAACTTTTATTTTATTTCAATACGAAAAGCCTAGTTTTACTCAGAATTAAAACTCATGTAAGATTAAAATTGCTAATTATTAATATCATTGCGGCACCACTGTTATATGCAGATCATGTGTATATCCTGAATAATTTATTGGCAGGATATTTTTTTGTTCTAATTTAAAATATTTAATATTTTTTTGACTAATACTACAAGGAAGAACTTTCAAAGGTATCCTATATCATATGTCTTCTAAAGGTTAGGTTTTCTAAAGTAACGATCGTTATCGACGTCACACTCCAGGGTGTCCACCAGATTCATAAAATCTAATTTCTTGACCTTATCTAGACCTTTTCAGAAACTTTTACAAGCGTGTAAATGATCAATTCGTTGAAGAAAAAATTACAAAGACAAACCATAAAAAATACTTGATGCAATACAGAGCAAATTCAAGCTGCCAATGCATGGTTCATACACTTATTAGGGAAATAAAATTGTAACACTTTTCAAGGACTTTCCCTGAAAAATTAAGGACTAGAAAATACTAACAACCTAAAATTTCAATAAGTGCTCCCTAAGCTTTCAGGATCACTTGCTTTGACAATCATGTTGAGAATTTTTTTATATGATACGATTTTGCAATAAATAGAACGAAAGTTTAAATACACATTTTAAGGATTAGAGGAACTTTTTTGTTCATAAATAGTTGATGTCATTTTGGGAAAAATTCGTCTTTTTTGACACATTTTTAAATTTTCGTGAAATTTGCTCTAATTTCATGATTTTTTGAGGACTTTCTTGATCATTTTTTTATTTCCTGACTTTTTCTTGACCGGTAGACACCCAGCACTCACATTATGCCACTGAAATATTAACGTCATATTACGTCACAGAAGTATTAGAGGTATAGCGCATTCACAGCAATTTTTCCAAAGCAGTGTACCGGGCTCTACGACTTAGATGGGGGATGGGGAGCTCAGTCGGTTAGGCCACTCGCCTAGCATGCGAAAGGTCCCAGGTTCGGGTCCGGGCAGAGCCAAAAATAACTGCCGACCTATAAAACTGCCCGTGCAGCCAAAATGCACGTTAAATATCCTTCAAAGTCCTAACGTTGCGTACGATGTCGCCCTTAACGGTTGCGTTGGGTGCCTATTCAGGTGTCGGCTCGTCACTTGACTGTGGTTCTAAAATACGACGCCCGTCGCCAATAGCCCTCGTGTAGCTCTAGTGCGACGATAATTCAACCCTAACCCTAACGACTTTGATGATTAGGAAACCCAGACAGAAACAGACGCTCCAAGTTTGATGGGCCTACTTCCAGGCACTCAAAGGTTTCACTTGCCAACCCGGATTCTGCTTTTGCTTTTGATCAAGCACCATAGCCACCTTCTTCCCACCTCCACTCGGATGAAAGTAGCCAAGCGATGCGGTTCCTCCCGTTCTCGATGGATAGCTTCCTCTCTCTCCTCCTTTCACACGCTCTCTTAATTGCGGATAGTGCGTACATGTATTGCTCCATTTAATTATGTATCACACATACACATTTGGAAGGTTAAGAATACAAGTGAACCAAGCCTACTTTTTGCCATTTTCGAGTTATCGCCAGAGCAAAGTTATCGAATTATCGATTGCAAACATGCAAAACGTCTGGTAGGTACATGGCCTGTTCTTCCACAAGCCCCGTTAGGCCCGGGCCTAGGGCTCCTTAATTTTAGGGGCCCCTAAATTTCAGTTTCGATTATGCTAAATGCTGTAAGTCCCCAAAATATCAGTTAACTAATAACATTCTGAGACTCCACGTTGTTTTTTGCTCGATTTTGACTGAGAAATTGACCTAGCCAAATCGTTTTAATCGATGTTTATACGGAAGCCACAATAAATTTTCAGCAAAAATTTCATAGACCATCATGACTGGAAATCATACATTAACGTTTTTCGTAAAGGGCCCCCAAAATAAGTTGTGCCTATTGTATGAGTTTTCCTAGAACAGTCCCTGGGTAAGTAGATTGGAACATGTATTTTCCAGCTTCATCAGAGACCCGCCTTTAAATCTTCGTCAATTAAGACAGACACAGACAGAGGTTTTACTGACACAGAGAGAAAGTGCACACAGGGCGAAGGCGGGAATCGAACCCGCATCAGGTACAGTGCGCATGTACATTGTACAGTAATGTAAATCACTGTGATCAAACCCACTAGGCCACCCGGGCTCCTGCATACCCTACCTATATAGAATTTCAATGCAATACTGAAAAAAGTCATATTTGAGATAATATCCGCTAGGCTCTACAGCAATTAAAATATATGTAAAAAATAATTCTATTATAAATCTTTAACTTTAAACCTCTGTAGCACACAGATCTTTAAGGACTTGATTCACTTGTATTCTGAGCCCTCAATGGTTCAAATCCTGGGATAAGGCATAAATATCTGCGCTGTCCCGAGTACACATGCGGAGAGCGTGTTCGTTAAACCTTGTGGGTTTGAAAGTCCTGTGATCGGTCATAGTGCAGTTGCCATGCATGCAGAGTGTCTGAAGGATTAGGTTAGGTTTGGTTTTGAATTATCGTCGCACTAGAGCTACACGAGGGCTATTGGCGACGGGCGTCGTATTTTGAGAACTACAGTCAGGTGACGAGCCAACACCTGAATAGGCACCCAGCGCAACAGTTAAGGGCGACGAGTGTCTGAAGGAAAATGACCATCGCCTACAAGTTTCAATGAGTAATGACAAAAGTTACCAGTGACCGATGAGCCAGTTACTCAACACAAAACCTCTAAAATCATTATAACTGAGCAAACAGGCACTGCATGTACAGACTACCAGGCACTGCCATGTTAAAACATGGCTTCCCTAACAATACGACTGCTAAGTCGTCTATCTCTCGCATTTCACTTTCCAATTTTTGTGTGATCTTCATATGGCTTTAAAATCGTTTTCTACTTCATCCATCCATCTTTTTCTATGTTTTGAACTCTTCATGGAGGGAGAGAAATTGCAGCTTCCGTCGACTATGAGGGGAATGAAATGTCAGATGCATCGACCAAAACAGGAGCTAGTGAGGTTTTGGTTCCACTTGAGCCTCTTACCTACAAAGAGATTTGCTCGCAGGCTAAGTTGAGTGGGAAAATAACATTGTCTCCTCTCCCACTACATCAATGGTATCGGGGCCATCGTCCTGGCGGTTCTTTGGCTTTAAAATGCAATAGACAGGGACAAACCGCAATCTCCTGTTTTCTCAGTGGGCACCTCAGAAGTATGAACTTCTCGGGTGGTTCAAGAATGTTTTATACATGCTCCAAGTGCTCTTCTGAGCAGGCTTCACCATCTCACATCTTGGAGTGCCTGATGGGGCTAAGCCATCAAGATCTACCAGAAAGTCCGCTAATTGTCCTGGACTTCCTTGAGGTTTTTAGACTCATGGAGCTTGTCTAGCTTCGACTTTGGGGATAGAAAAAGAAAGATATTTTTCTAGGCCTTCCCCTTCTTTTACTCCTTGAGACTGTCCTCTGAAAATCATCTTTGTGCTTCGAACGAAAAAAACATAACTTAGCACGGATATAAATTTTCCCCGTTTTAGTGCTACGTATCGATTGTAAAGATTGCATTCCACCCGGAGTACCTTTTAATCTGAAAGCTAACACCTTACGCAACTGAGTCCTGTGCTACAGCGTCTCCTACCTATAAATCCCTGTTTCTGAAAGTCGTAGACGTCTGTTCCGATTCGTATGGTCGTGTCAGACATGTGTGGCCCGTCTAGTCGGTCTTCCCTGCACAGTTTGGCCAGGATCTCGGTAGGTCGAAGAGCGTCCCTCCAACCATTGGCACCGGAACTGAAAAAAGACGGTCTGTATTCGGTACGAGAGACATCAATGTATAAATGCTGGATTTTTAAAAGGTGAAACATTAAGCTTTCGCTTTCTCGGTTAAAAAGACAGTATATCAGTTGGTGAGATGTTAATTCCTTCAACTGACATTACACGAACAGATGATGTCAGTACAGTTAAAATAACATAATTTCTGGTGATATCCATTTTATGCGAAATTAGGAAAAGATACCAGTTGCTTGAACTGATGTCACTTGAAATGACATTTATTCCATGTGATATTTGGAACGTTTTTGTTGCTTGAACTAACTCACTTGAAGTGACATCTCCTCCAAATGGCATTTGAAACAACAGACAACAGCAAAATCGACCTGACGTCACTTGACGTGACATTTATGTGATATTTGGAACGTTAATGGTTAAATATCTTATACTTCTCTTTAAAATCTAGATAATTGAAGAGTACACGGGAAGACGCGATTGATTTATTAGGCGGACGCCCGCAATTGTCTGCTTGGCGGCATAAAACCGGTTTTTCTCTTTCTTCTTAGCTTGGTCCAAGCGTCAGGATCGCCAATCGCCTGAACTTGGTAGCTAGGAACCACAAAGATAGTAGTTAAAGTACTACAGTGGCATATCACGTGGCCTACAACACTGACTTCATTGGGGCTCTTCTGGGAGCTCCTTGCGCGTCCCGTAGTTAGAATTGGATGTCACGTGATCTACCACTATATTAATTTAACTATGTTATCTGTGGTAGGAACTGGTTTCCTTACACAAGTGTAGGCGATCACTCGCTATCATCGCCAAAGGTGCCTGCTAAGGAAACTTCTCTGAAAAATCAATCGGTTTTTCCCGTGTACTCTTCAATTGGCGGGTCTGTATAATAAAAGATGCGGAATTGCATACAAATTTGAAACTGCTATTTCAGAACAATAAAAACAGCAGAGAAAGCACACTCACGTCTCGTATCTCCTGGCAATTCCGCATGTGGACCGGTGCCGACTGTAAAAGCGATTCTCTAGGTCGATGATCGTCTCACCGATCAGGTCGTCCGATTTGACGAGGTCCCAGTCGTATATTTGGACACGGAGGACGGCGTCTGTTGGAAAAGTGGCCGCGAACTCGAAGCACCTGGAAGGGAGGATGAGAGTTACCATTAGAACACCTACTAAGAGAGGATTTGCGTATCGTATTCAGGAATAAAATTATTAATTTTGGAATTTTTGTATTGTTTTATGACATGTATGATGGTAAAATGTATGATGTATGATGGTACACTATCAATAAACTCAGTGATCAAACTGACTAAATTAAAGCATCAAATTAGACATTGAAAAATCAGAATGAAAAACACGGTTCTGTTAAAAACGCAAGAAAAAAAATACACAGTTAAAAAATTGCCCATGCTTTTAAAGCACTCTGATGTATACTTATTTTTTCCCTATAATCTCAATTCAAGTGTTTTATATGAAGCATTAGTTTATTGTTCATAAATATGCCATTTCAATACAAATGTGAAAAGGTTTGACAATAGACCTACGTAGCAACAAGTAACAGATAAAACAATAATAAGTTTTTAAACATTATGAAATTAATTATTTAGTTTTTCTAACTTTTGTGAAATCTGTAAATTTTATTCTTATTTTTAAGAACCAATAGTAAAGTTAAAACGTTATTAATTGAAGTGGTAGGTTCTAAGCTAGAGGTTTGTGTAATTATGGTTGACTCGCGGCACTACATCAACGACAGGACGTTGTTCGCTGAGTCGTTGGACCACTTAAAATTTTTACTATGGAACTGAGATAAGAGAGATGCGGGTAGAAGCAGAAACCCCACATGCAAACTCCGGATGAGAACAAAAATTACCACTACTTGACTGACAACTAATAGATCAAGAACCCAGGGCCCACAGACCTAAGTCATTTTCGCATGGATGAAATACAGGGTGGTTATAAAATAACGCTCCCTATTCGGAGTGGTCTGTAGCTTGAATGAATAATCCAAATGCATCAAAAATTGAGACACTTACTAATCAAGAAGGGGGGAAAAGAATGGAATCATAAAAAACATAGAATCCTAAAAATTAATCATAAAAAAGAATAATCATAAAAACGAACTCCTCTCTTGAACAGGGTTCTAAATTACGAGGCGTCGTCAATTATGGCCAATTACGGCCAACACAGCTAATTACGCTTCGTAATTTAGAACCCTGGTCAAGAGCCAAGTTTCTTTTTTTCGAAAAAGAATAAAATCTTCAAAAAAAATTAACTCGTCCCTTGACCATGGTTCTAAATTACGAGGCATAGCCAATTATGGCTAATTACGGCCAACACATCCAATTACGCCTCGCAATTTAGAACCCTGGTCAAGAGACGAGTTTGTTTTTTATGATTCCATTCTTTCACCCCCTTCTTGATTAGTAAGTGTCTCAAAGTTTTTTGCATTCGGATTATGCATTCAAGCTACAGACCACTCCGAATAGCGAGCGTTATTTTATAACCACCCTGTACATAGGATTCGGTTCGGTTTTCATTTACTTTTAGTGTATGATGCATACCTGCTAGCGTGCAACGACGGCCAATTTACAGGTATTGGGTGCAAAAAGTAGGTAAATTATAAGAAAACTTAAACCATTTTCTCCATTTAGTTGAACTGAAGTATTTATAGTACAAAAAATGTGTATTTTTAGAGTTTCAGGCGTGTCCGTAGTAACTATTAAACATATTCTTTTGCAAACTTTCTTTGCGAAACATCCTTTTTTTTAGCATATATTTGCATGAAAAGTATGTTTAGATTAAGGATATAAACGCGTAGGATTTTGCTTGGGTCTTAAGGGGGTATAGGACACAAAATCTTCAAAAAAATCAAAAAAATTATTATTATCATAAAAAATAACACACATATTTAAGAATTATTTAAAACAAAAATTTTATTTATATCTGCAGTAGAACGTGAGATGTGTAGTTTTTTGTGTCATGACATCTGTGTTGGCCAACCACGTTTATAATCTTTGCTTCCTCGTAATAATAGATAGGAATAACGTTATCGAATCCTTAGTTGTTCGGTTGGTTTGGAGCGCTTCAGTAAGGAAAGTGATAAACTTCAAAGCTGTTTTTCTCCTTGATCGTGTTTTCGATGATTTTTTGACTTTAAATTGATATAACTTAAAATCTACTGCCCATAGAGTGTCAAAATTTTGTACTCATATTTTTCAAACATATATCTTTAATTTGTCTTTAGGGATTAGTTGTAAATAGATTATTTTTTTATTTATTAATTTTTATAAAAAAAGTGAACCGGTGAAATTATTAAAAAAAACTTCAATAATTTTTTTTAAAAAAACTAAGGCAAATATGAAAAATCGGTAAAGACAGTTTGTTAAATACATTTTTCTGTTTATAAAAATGCTAAATATTTGCTTGCCAATAAATAAGTTTTTGACTTATAACAAAAATAAGAGACATCACTTTTTGACAGATTTTATTTTTTTTAAAAATAAATAATGATAATTTAAAACCTTTGACTATCTAAAAGTGTAAGTATATTTAGTATACATTTATGGAAAAAAATTGTATTGATTTCTGCAATATTAAAGAAAAAAGTTGAAAGTGTCCCATACCCCCTTAAGAGGTTAAGGAACTGACTGAAATATACTCTTTTTTTTTGTAATTAACTCCGTCCATCCGAATTAATGATTATCCAAATGTGGTTAGAGGCCAATTGCTTCGGATAAATAGGAGTTCGATTGTAATCTTCCAATTTTCGTCAATGGAACAAAATGCACAGATACTTTCGCAGAAAAGGTGAATCCCGAAAAATTCTCACACGAACGAACGGTGTAACTGGGCGCACAGTGGTCTGGGAGCGGCCAAAATACCAAATTTCGAAGTGTTCGCAAAATGCAAAATGAATATATTTTTAAATTAATAGATAATTGAACAGTAATATTACCAAATAAAAATCTTTAAAAATAATTTTTTGATGTATTTATAGTTACGAAAAGTCAACAAATGAAAAATAGCCCGTTTTGAGGTGATACACGTGGAATTCAAAATAAACTATTTATTATTGAATTACAACTTTTTTTGCATCTTTTTGTGTTTTATAAAAGGTTCTCTTTTATTTTAGCTGGTTAAAAAATTGCAAAATAAATTTTTAATCAGTTTTTGACTTAAGTTTCTAAAATACTATGTTTTTAAACATTTGAAAGAGTGCAACTTTCTTGCGCCACAATGCGCCAAAGTCCCATTACAATTAACTAGTTCTCCAAATCATATATAAAAGATAAATCTAAATTTCAGGTGCGAACTCGCACGAAAACTATAGTTATAAGCAGAAGTGTCAAAATCTAGCTGTTCAAAAATCGTCGAAAAGCACAACGCAGATGCGCGTTGCTCCTCGCCAGCTGTTAATCAAGAAACAAAGTAACAAAAAACCCGACAGGTGTTTCGACCACTTCACTTGCAAAGATTTTAATTATAAACAAATAAAAGAACCAATACTGGTGTTTATCTTTGTAGGAGAGAAAATGATTGTAATAATGTTTTCAAGAGATGCCAACTGGCTCATATGAAGGGGGGGGGGAGTGTCCAAAATTCATTCTTTTTAAACAGTTCATATACAAAACTACAACTTATTACCCCCTTACATTAATACTTTTCTTGCAAAGCCTAAAAGAAACAACAAATTAGACCTACACGAAGACCCCAAGAAAGTATTATATTAATTTTGTGATCTTAAAGGATGTTAAACAAATTTATTATCTGTTTTCAAAGCAAAAATGTTTAGTGCTTCAACACAATTTTCAGACTAAAATCCTATTTATGAATATGTTCTATCAATGAGGCTTTAATTTAGTTCCAAAATTACATGTATTCTTTGCATTTCTGATTTGATAATATACTTTTAATTTAATATCAGTTTATAGTACTTTTAAATCAAATAAGATATTATTGACAAATATTTTATTTCCTAAACCGTATTAAAATTAAACGAAAATTTATTTAAAATTCATTAAAAAGTCTTAGGGTAATATTAATACCATATTTGGTCTCAACATCTTTTATAATAAAATGCTGTTAATTATGGTCTTAAAAAACTGTTGACGGTTAACTTGAAAGTATATGTTCTTTGTATTTTGATATTAAATATTTGGTATTATTTCACAAATTTAAATGTTTAATACTATATATTTATTCCGCAAATTTTAATGTTTAATATTATATAATTCATGCATAGTTCAAAAATTAGTACAAAAATATTATCACTAAAAAACTTTGTTTTCAATTGATTTCATAAGCCAAATTGAAGAAAAGTAAATATTGAAAACAGTGTAAAGCTTTTTAACTCAAAGCTTTATTTTTTTTAACGATTTTTTTTTTGGTGTTTTGGGTTTTTGTGACTAATTGACGTACGATTACGTATTACCATGACCTGAACAAACATACCCATATGCACTTGCGCAATACATGTAGCTTAAAGCGTTATTCTTTATACGTACACGCAATTTTAACATTACATCATTACATACTATTCTTTTGCATCAACTGTAACTTAAAATTCATGGGTTTTACAAACTTGATTGTGTCCTATATCGGCTCAGATGGGTCAAAAACCTATAAAACCGAATTTGTATGTATTTTTGTCAAACAACAAAAAAATAAATGAATTTTGACCGTTTTTCAGCCTTTTCCGACCACTGTGGGCCGTCGCGTGCACACACGGAACGAGAGGTAGGCAAGCGTGACCGCACCAAACTGACTGCTGACAAAACGGCATTATTATCAGGGGAAATTTGTTTTGTACAGGGTGAGGCAAACAAAAGTGGCCCCGGTCTAGAGATGGGAATACGTTGAAATGCTTGGCGAGAAAAACTCTTGAAGCCGCCTGAAACCTGTGTTTGCATTGGTTGGATCGGATTAGCTTCACATTAGAGCTACTCCTAGACTAGTTGCGAGTTCAGATCTTAGTACGTATTGTAGGAAGACGTCCCATAATGTTAATTTTGTGCCTTGCAATCAATTTAGAATGTTTTGTATTTGCAAAAACAAAAAGGTCCGATTCTTAGGATAAATAATGCCCAAATTAATCACTAGTTGGAACTTTTTTTGATCAGCTCTAAAAACCTTGTTCATATTTCATTTTTAGTAGCTTCTGAAACCGTAGCGTAGTTTCCGGCAAATCAGTCGCCAAGCGTTTGTTTGCGATTAACATTGAAGCGATCAATAGCTTCAGTTAGCAAACCTGTTTTTTGTATTGGTTTTTTTAACTTGTCAACATTTCTGGCGTATTCTTATCTCCACTTTGGAGCCACTTTTGTTTGCCTCACCCTGTACCTGCTGCATGTGACATAGCTGTGGTCACGTATGCAGACGTTGTCAATCGTGGGTATAATAATGGTCGTCAACAATGACTTTGACTGATTGTAGTCTTGTATTGAATAATTTTTTTTGAGACAAGCATAATAGGAGAATGTAAATTCTTCCAGTTTAGAATAATGATGAGGGGACATTTAGAGATGGTGATTACACGTGTGTCTAGTGGCAATGAGGTGCTTTGAACTTCTCGGAGAAAGTGGTTCTAAAATAAACCCTGTGACTTTTAAAGAGGGACTGCCGGTTGCATAGCGCTAATGCATTAGTTTTTTTTATCACAATTTTTGCAAAAGTCAAAAGAATTGGTTTGTCTTGTTACTCCATTTTCACCAGGAATGGGAATCATCATAATATCAATTTAAAACAAAATTAAAAAGAAACTAGAATCCGGTTATTTAATTATTAATTGATAGTTTTAAAATAGTGTCGCCATCTGCTGGGCATTTGAAGAATTTTAAAAACTTCAAAAATATATAGTTAAATAACTAAATAACATTTTGGTTTCAAAAATTCTTTCATTTCGATGCATTATGTTTATTCCCGTACCTGGGGAAAAAGGGCTAACATGGCAAAGCTAATACTCTTGCGGAAGTTGTGATTCTAAAACTAATGCATTAGATCTATGGAACTGACAGTCTCTTAATGGCAGCCTATCAAATGCTGGCAAAATAAAGGTACTACCTCAAAAAATATCAATTTTTTTATTGAGTTTTTACATTATTCCATCACTCATTACTTAGAGAAGCATTGAAATCGACATCAAATCATAGCAAATCATAACGTGCAAAAATGTTGGGGAGTCCATTCGGTAAGGCACTTGTCTTGCATGCGAAAGTTCCAAGGTTCGGTCCCGGGGATTGGTAAAATTACGGTAGACCTACTGTGCAGCTAAAAAGTCCGACGACTTATACCCTGTGTAGAGGGGATGCGCATTAATATGCTCCAAAGTCCCGAGCCTGAAGCTGAAGTCATGTCTCCTCGTCACTTGGCAGAGTAGCCCTGGTGCGACTATTATTTAACTGAATTCGAAACATTCGACATCAATTATAGACAACCCATTATATAGTTGTACACATTTCTACGTCGAAAACCACATTTTATAGCTTAGAAATATTGAGAGAATCCAAAAATTAATTAAAATAACAATTTTAACAATTGACCAATATTTGCCAACATATTCAATGCAATAACTTTTTTTTTAAATTCCGGAAACTCCTAAACTCCTCGGCGCAACAGCTCAATAGTGGGTCAAGGCCTGCCGTGCCCATTTCAGCTTTCGTGACCTATGGCTCTGAGGTTCTAGGCATATGCCCCGGTAACGTGGTCAGCCTCACGCGGAACCCCCAGTGTTTAGTTCCCAAGCATGCTTGGTATCTATTTGATCGACCCAAATTCTGGAAACAGTTATAAAACGAATACTGGTCCGAATTTGACAGTTGCAATGTTGACGGTGGAGGTCAAGCCTTTGCAGACTCGGCATATTACCCAGAACTGAGATTTTTTGCGGCACCATCTAGGCGACTCTCTACCAATTTTGACGCAAAGATTACATTGAATCTGGGCTCTCTGTGGATGTTAAAGTATTTGAAATTTAATTTTGCCGATAGAACCAAGCCAAATGGCAATCCAGGGATCTTTTACATGACACATAAACCATGCGTGCCCAAGATTTTCCCATCCAGAAAATCTGACTCAGCCGGGGATCGAACCCGCGATCTTTGGCTTGCGAGGCGGGCACGTTAAACCTCACACACTATTAAAACAAACGAACGATTTTAACTCAGTCGGAGTTAATTTTCACTCCTCTAGTGTTGAAAATACACTTCTCCTACTGGAGTGGATCCTTTGTGTGTTAAACCTCCGACAGGATCACTCCAAACGAGTAGTTTTATCTCAGTTTGAGTTAATATTCACTCATTTCCAGTGTCGAAAATGCACTTATCCAACTGGAGTGGATTTCACTCTTCTGTTTTAGGAGTGCAGCCGCTGATTTTGTAACTCAATTTAATGAACTAATTTTTACGTATCAATTTAACAATCAATTTTTAACTTACTTTCCGAAGAAAGGGTTGAGCTGCTTGGACACATAGTTTTCTCTGTCGCTGAGTCGTTGCCGGCCCAACTTCAGCACGACATAGGGGTCCGACGTGCCGGTGACGTCGGCAGCCGACAAATTCACCGCCTGGAGAAAATCAACGAAATTTGAATTTAGATATTTTTTTTTTCAAAATTATTTGCCTTTGTTTAGTCTATGTTATTTGACACATGAATCGATAGTTCTGCAATCAGTTCAGTCAAATTAGTTTACAGCGATCCCTGATTTACCGAAGGAAAAAGGTACATTCGATAGGTATATTGTTAAGTTCCTAAAAGAAAATAGTTTTTAACAAGCAAATTTCGGATTTAGAGATGATTTTTTTTTGTGAGGAAAAATTTGGTACTGCCTACTCCGACAACTTTATAGAGCAGTGGTTCCCAACCTTTTCTGGACCATCGCCCCCTTCGATAGTTTGATTACCACATATCGACCCCTTTTAATCTTTATGTTTTCTACCATTATAATTTGAGTAAAAATATAATTAATAAAGCAATTTTATCATTTTAAACACTAACTACCTCATATAAAGACAACCAAAGCAGGTTTATCCGGTTACTCTTAAATAAAATAGAAAAAAATAAAATGTTAATATTTAACAGACTTTTTTTAAAGAACAAAGTTTAAATCATTAACTAAGATCTTTAAACTGGATTCCGCAAAATTTAAAAGAGTTGACAATAAAAATTAAAGAAAAAATTGAATGTGGAAAACTTTTTTTATTATTTTATCTTTTGTTAAGTTCATGTGCAAATCTTTGAGGCAAATGCCCAACTGATTTCTTTGTTGAGTAAGGAGCTGGATGATAACAGAACCAAATCCTTTTTTCAATAAATACGTGGACGGGTACGAGAAGAGAAGTGGTTCGGTTTTTTACTACAGTTGTGAATAATTGCAAAATAAGTTTAACGCAGGACGCAGGCTAACTCATAACCTCTCTGCTTGACAATGATTTTCGCCACACAGTCATACTTCTGATCTACTAACTCCGTCTGCAAAGAGTTATCAAGGTTATCCACAACCCACAGCTTCAAACGAGAATGGATCTACAATAGAATCAGGAATTTCTAACTTGGTCAAATCTTGTTAGCATACCATTTTAACTTGTCAAGGTGATCAATGAAAATTAGAATGGTTTTATTGTACTACAGTACATTATATTATTTTAATTTCTCCCTTTGAATGCTCATCGCCCCCCTATCGCCCCCAAACTATCCATTGCCCCCTTGATAACAGAAATCGCCCACTTGGGGGCGATCGCCCCCAGGTTGGGAACCACTGTTATAGAGCTTTTCTTGGGACAAATCATCTTTACTCTTTTCTAAAATAGTTTTTTTTTTGGTAATACAGGGGGATTATAAAATAACGCTCGTTATTCGAAGTGGTCTGTAGCTTGAATGAATAATCAAAATGCAAAAAAAAAAACCTTTAAGACATACTATTCAAGAAGGGGGGAAAAGAGTGGAATCATAAAAAAGAAACTCGTCTCTTGACCAGGGTTCTAAATTACGAGGCGTTATTGGATGTGTTGGCTGAAATGAGCCATAATTGGCTACGCCTCGTAATTTAGAACCCTGGTCAAGATACGAGTTTGTTTTAAATGATTATTCTTTTTTATGATTATTTTTATGATTCTATGTTTTTTATGATTCCATTCTTTTCCCCCCTTTCCTGAAGTGTCTCAATGTTTGATGCATTTGGATTATTCATTCGAGCTACAGACCACTCCGAATAGCGAGTTTTATTTTATAATCACCCTGTACATATCAAGTACAAATACCCATCAAGAAAAACATTTACCTTGATCATGTATGCCCTGACGAGGACCCGGGTGGGTATGTTAGAGGGCACTCCCCCAAATAGACCTTCTTGTATAGAGGGTGTGGGCAGCGCGTGGTCTGCTGCCCAGTTGGGCAGGGGCGTTCGATAGATACGGAAGCAGCCCTAGGGAAGAAGTAGGTGATAACATTTAACTACTACAAATGCCCACAACAAAATATTTTACTATTTAAAAAAAAATCTAGTGTCTTTTGAATTCCTCAATTTTTAAAGTAAGGAGATGATTAGGGTAGACTGACCAGTGAATGAACAGACCCCAGTGAATGAACTGTTGGTAAATACATTTAAAAAGTAAGGATTTAAAATCATTCCACTGGATGGATTGGCAGCACTGACTTCCTCTCATCCAGTAGGAAGCTATCTGACATCTAATTGGTTGTCATGGTCATTAATTAAAATTCAACATGTTTATTGATTGGACACTTTTGTGTTCATTCACTGGTAAAAGTACTATTCATTCACTTGGCTTTTGTACCACTTTTCATTTGGACCTCCAAAAGACCCAAGGCAATGCAATAAAAGTCATCTTTTTTTTGTGTGTGTGTAGAATTTACATATAATGATAGATGTGTTCACATTGTCATAAACCCACAAGCCATATTTTCTTAAAATGTATGAATTTTCTTAAAACAAATTGTGTACTTAAGCGATTCATTCACTGGTTAGTCTACCCTTCTCCTTTTTTGCCTTGAAGCTTTGTTGTCATCAGATATATTAAAGTACAGCTATAGGCTGATTCCATGGAAAATTAAACTTTCTGTAGTATACCCTGCCCCCCCCCCCCCCTCCACGTGTGTAAAAAGTGATTAAAACTACAACTTTTAACATTAAATGAAAGAAATTTTAGCGGAATATAGCAGATCTACAATTATTAAAGCCAAATAATGTAACATGCCTTATTTAATTTGATTTATTTTTCAAATTTTAAAAAGATTGTAAGCTCCTCTTAACCCGGCAGAACTCGTGCTATTCTGTTTTGAACTTACTTGGGGTCCATATAGACACCAAGTGAGTCGTGCAAAGTGTCCTGTTAAATTATGACTTACTCTACATGTACATGGAATGTTACATGGAATTAGCCTGTAGCATATTTATACGAATTTTTCAAAGGCAGTGTGTTAGTCGTGACGGATGTAGCATATAGGATGCTCAGCTTGTGTCTGAAGATTTCACCCAAATAAAATAGTGAGTCAATTTTGAGGGTTCTTTTTATAAACGTGGTGGTCCTTTAGAATTAAAAGAAGTTTAAGCCATTTATTCTATTTCTATAAAAACTAGTACCCATATTAAGCAAATCTATGCTACGGATTCCTATATTCTGGTGCTGCCATCTATCTGAAATAAAGAAGTTAATGCGCACGCTGTCACTACCTTACACCATTACAATTATTTCATATTTGACTTCTCTATTTTTCATTGATGTAAGAAATGCTATCGAATTAGTGTGTGTTACGAGAAAACAAAATATACATCTTAAAATTCTTAAATATTTCCGTCGCATGTACATAGTCAAAATTCACCTTAAAAATGGCCACCACTTTTTCCTTGAGAGCATTCCTGGTGAACTTCTTTCCTTTTGTCAGTGGGAAGGAGTGCAGCCACTCCTGAAACCCATGGAACTCTGGAACGCTTTCCAGTTCGCAAGGGTACACCTGTAAAAATAACACCAAATTCACTCAAATTATACTTTTTTAATGCAAATGTGAAAACTAAAAAGTTCTATGGAGCTTCCTTGTGCGAATGCGCAACTTTTTTGGAAATCTTATTATGACATCCGACAGGTACTGGGAACTCGTGAACCGCTTTTGAAGTAATTAGCTCTTTTAGTTCGAGCTGTAAAGGGGCTTCGGACAGACGGACCGATGTTAAAAATGTTATTTCGTAATCACCAACCTCCAAAACGCGTACACTCTCAGAAATAACACTCATTTTTGACGATTCATGAATCCTCAAGCCTCATTTCGTTAATTTTGAGGATTGTTTCGTCAAAATATCACGTGACTTTTGAGTAAACGTGAATCCTCACTCTTACGATCGTAATTTGACGACTCTGTATCTTGATTTTGAGGAAACTGCATCTCATTGTTGTACTCACATGCTCAAAAATGTTGAAATATTTCTTTAGATTAGATGACATTCAAATCCTCATAAAAATGACGATTCTAATTTCCTCACTTTGAAGAAACGAAAGCGCGGAGCATTTGCCAGTAACGGAATCGTCAAAATTAAGGAAAATTTCGTCGTTATTGAGCATTCATTTTTTAGAGTGTAAACAACACAAAATCTCCATTTCGGATTTTCGACTTCTACTCCGAGAGGGCGCCACCTCCTCAATTTAGGCACGTCGCTGAAGGGTAGGGGCATTTTTCTCCAGACAACCTACACCCATTGTACTGGGCTATGACCACTTGCAGGACCTTCGAACACACAGATTTAACGAGCACGTTCTCCGCATGTACCTACTCAGGACAACACAAATATCCATGCCGCATCCGAAATTCCAACCCGGGCCCACTCGCTTGTCAAGGGATCGTCGAAACCACCAGGCTGAGAGATAAATATTAAGTTAGGTTAGGTTTGAATTACGTCGCACTAGAGCAACACGAGAGCTATTGGCGATAGGCGTCGTATTTTAGAACCACTGTCAAGTGACGAGCCGACATTTGCATATGCAACCGTTAAGGGCGACATCGTACGCAGCGCTAACACTTTGAAGGATATTTAACGTACACTCCCTTCCTTACACGGGGTATTATTCATCGGACATTTTTAGCTGCATGGGCCGTTTATAGGTCGGCTGTTATTTTGGCGATGCCCGGACCCGAACCTGGGACCTTTCGCATGCTAGGCGAGTGCCTAACCGTCTGGGCTCCCCAGCCCCATAAATATTAAGTAATTGAAAGTAATATACATAGAAATTACGCAATTATCACTTACTACAAATCCAGCAGCATCGCGTGACAGATCGGTCGCCGCGCTTGTTGTTGAGGTTTGCAATTTTGCAATAGAGGCGCGCGGCAGGCTCGTGCGAGGAACGGGCACCATATTGGCACTCGAGAAGACGGGGGGAGGATTCGCGCCTGAAAAGTATGGTACACGTTAAATCTCTAGGGACTAAAGTCAAGAGGCTTTTGGTTTCATCTGAGGTGTAGATAGATATATCGCGGTATCCGAAATTACGATAAGTTTACTTTATCGTATTGGATACAGGAAATTAGGCAGATTGGCCAAAAGAGTTATTCAGGAAAATCATCAGAATTTTATCTTTTTCATTTAATACTTAAATAGAAATTAGAAAGTTATGGTAGTTGAATATTTGTTTTATAATCACTAGATTTCAAATGTTGAATATTTTATTAATTGTAACTAGAAAGGCCTAATATATTACTTTCAAAGTGCGGTTTCAATACGATAAGCAAAAGCTCTTTATTGAAAGACTAGACGTAGGCACCACTGAAGCATACCAAGGCACCACTAAGAACATAGATACATCCCTATATAAAGAATTTCTAAAGAAGAATGAACAAAATGTGATGTAACATTTTGACTATTATTAAAAAAAGGTCTTTTGATCATTTTTAAAATTAAAATTTCCTAGCCTTTCACTAATATTCTTAGATGGTACATTGAAAAAATAAAACTTACATAGATCATATTATTTTTGACTCATACCTGTAAGAACTGTCTCTTCTTCTACCTGTGTGAACAAGTAATTTATAGAATGAATAGAAATATTTTATAGAAAGATAGAATGCAAAAGAAAATACAAAATATTTTTCCGAAGAAACTTCACGAGTTAACTCGTTCCTTACCAACCAATTTAATAAAGATTTTAGTTTAGTTTTAGTTTTGAATTATCGTCGAACTAGAGCTACACGAGGGCTATTGGCGACGGGCGTCGTATTTTAGAACCACAGTCAGGTGACGAGCCAACACCTGAATAGCCACCCAACGCAACCGTTAAGGTCGACATCGTACGCAGCCTTAAGACTTTGAAGGATATTTAACTTGCACTCCCTTACACGGGGTATTATTCGTCGGAAATTTTTGGCTGCACGGGCCGTTTATAGGACGGCAGTAATTTTGGCGATGCCCGGACCCGAACCTGGGATCTTTCGCATGCTAGACGAGTGCCTAACCGACTGGGCTCCCCAGCTCACAATTCTTTGAAGACAAAACTTTCACGAGTTAACTCTTTCCTTACCAACCAATTTTCTAAAAAGAACTTTCGCGAGTTAACTCATTAATTAACAACCAATTTTCTAAAAAGAACATTCACGAGTTAACCCCGTTCTTTACCAACCAATTTTCTAACAAAACTTTCACGAGTTAACTCGTTCCTTACCAACCAATTTTCTAAAAAGAACTTTCACGAGCTAACTCGTTCCTTACCAACCAATTTTCTAACAAAACTTTCACGAGTTAACTCGTTCCTTACCAACCAATTTTCTAACAAAATTTTCACGAATTAACTAGTTTATTTCCAATTAATTTTCTAAAAAGAATTTTCACGAGTTAACTCGTTTCTTACCATGGGCCACTGGTTGGTGGAGATGTAATATCTCGACCACCAGTCCAGATCTTCCTCGCCGTCCTCGTCTTCTGAGTTATCACCCACGAGAAAACTCGTGTGTTCGTTTGTCCACGGGATAACCTGATAACAAACAAGGTTTGACTAGTTTGTTCAAAGAGATTCATTGGTCAAATTTTGAAAACAAACACAGTCCCGCTTATCCGAAAGGTACGGGACTGGAGCACTTTCGGTTAATCGAGAGTCCATAGGAATTTTCGGTTAATCGAGAATCATTCATTTTACGCCTAGAAAAACGTGAACTGATCAAGAGATAGTCGTAACGGTAACCAGGGACGAAACCAAACCCGATAATGAAGATGTGTCCGAGTCTAGCAAGTGCAGCATTTCGCATACAGAAGCTACTAAAATCTTAGATCAGGCCCTTCGATACATGGAAGCGCAAGATGAAACCACTACTTCAGGCTTGAAGCGTTCTCTTGTTAAAGATGGCGGCACAGGGCTGCTTTAAAACAAACAAAAATTGAGCAGCAAAAGTAAAAAAGTGCATATTTGAGATATAAATCCAACTTTTTAAGGAATAAATATATTGTTCAAAAATAAAAATATTTATTTTTCGTGCCTTTCTTTATTTATGCGTTCCTGCAAACATTTCATATTTTAGCAAAAATAAAATTCTGGAGCCTTTCGGTTAAGCCGAATTTCGGATAACCGGGATTCGGATAACTGGGACTCTGTTTTTGAAAAAGTGCTTTGTGCGTCCTCATAAACCGAACTTTAGTAAATCAATAATAATGAAACCAAAGGGGCTACGTTCTTGTCCTCCTAACATTCCTCCAAGCAATGGGAATTGTTACTCAGTTCCCATTAGACGCTATTCGGCCAGTCACGCTCGCTGTTAACCCTAAATACGATTATGTGGTATCAATAAAAAATCAGAGCGTTACATAAATATACATTAAGGGGAAAATTTACTTAACCACTTTACTGCCAGGACGTGCCCAGCGTACGTCATCTCAATTCGATAATCGAAGACTAGGACGTACGCCGAGTACGTTATCCACTCTTCATTAAACAACTTCAGAAACAGCTTTGATAGTCTAGTCTATAGGCTTTTACTGAAGAAATTAAGTCTGGGAGTGAAGGGGTTTACATATTTTTATTAATAGGAGGGATACACTATTCGAACCATAGAAATTTCCTTTTGAAATTTGTTCATGTTAGAAGAATATGATTATTGATGTCGTCTTTAATTTAATGAAATTAAATGTATATAAAAAAATTCTATATATTTCAATTCGAAACTGGTAAAGAAAATGGACAATTCCCGTATTTTTTAAAAGCACTTCAAAACCATTTTTCTTAATCGACAAAACAACGCTGATTCCAAATATCCTGGTTAAAATATCGAAAAAAATTTGTTTTATTTAATATTTAATTTTAAAAACTCGCAGAAAATAGTTCTTGTTTTAACCGTTCTGCTATTGGTTGGAGCGGTTGTGACGTCACCATTTATGTTCGTGGGTTTGTTTACTAAAGTTTACAACGGCGTGCAGACGACCTATCTAGAGTTTTCAATTGATTTCTTATTAAATTTGTTTTAGTTCTTAAATGTTCGGATTTTTATTCTTTATTTTTAATTTACTATTATTTTTTGTTCTAATTGTCTTTTTTCTTCAATTTATTTCGATGAAACCAGGCTTTTTCAAAGCGCAGAGCGACAACTTACCCAAAAGCTGCGTTATTATCTAACACAATGGAAGTTTTGTAAAATCATTGTATCTAAATTTATAATTTTATTTAACAACTCAAATGCATGTACCATTTATACATTCTTTTTTCAATTTCATTCCAATAGAAAAACCCAAAAATAACTAAATATAAGCTATTAATTAATTACTTTATGTATTTAGAACATTGATTCCAAAGCACTCGTGCTGCCATCTATTATTCATATATTTACACTGTGGCTTTTTACTATAACTTTTTGAACAACAAACAGTTATGCAATTAATAACTCAAACATTAAAGAAAAGTAGCTGAAAACATAAAAAAAAAAACACTTTTGTTTCTTAACTTTTACAATGAGCTATTCTCTATACTTTCTGGAAAGCAAGTTGTCTACACTACAGCTTACGATTTAGGAGAAACAGGCACATCGCATAGCTTTACTTGGAATATAAAAAAAAAAAAAATCTTTTCTGGGATAGTAACTGTAGTATTATGGCACTCAGGAACTATGCAATACCGATATGACATGTTCAAATAGTTTTAACAAACGAAACTAATTGAATCGCATACTTCACAGTTTCAGTTTCACACAAATGTCAATATCAACCAGAGCTGATCGGAACGAGTTTTGTAAAAGCTGACGTCACAGCGTTTCCGCGGGCTTTTGAGTGATTTTCGCGCGCTTCTCGAAAGCTCGACTTTGAAATTGAATAAAAAAATAAATACGCATCGGAAATTTTTTTTGTTTGGACTTATATTTTTTTTCGACATCCTTCATCGAATAAAAAAATAAATAAAAAATGTGGGAATTGTCCATTGTACAAATTATTTCAGGTCAGTTTGTAGTTTCGCTTTACACTAGTAGATGGCAGCACCACTTTTTGACATAATTGAACAAATTAAACATTGAACCTATTATTTTGTTTTACTCAGCAAATACTAATTCACTTTTAGTAATGAATTATAAAAAAATGGAAATAAGTTATATTTTAGTCGGAAATATTTCAAAGGGATCCTTTATAAAAAAATAGTCTAAGCTAAATGTGTGCAAGATTGCTGATGTTGGGCATCGATTTCCCTGTTATTGCTCCTAGCGATCAATCGGTATAGAGCCTTCCACCCAAATCCAATTTTTAATTTATTTTAAAGGTTAATGCCGTGGTTACACTGTCTTCAGTGCTACCTTTGACGCTATCCAAGACAGTGTAACCGCGAAAATCCAACTGGCGTCTAAGGCAGAGCGAACCCATCTAGTTTGGATTTTTTTTCGGCGACTTCAAAGGAAAGGGTCACCATATGGTAAAGAACAGGCATCTTGGCAGGTTTTCTCTTTTTTTTAAAAAAAGCGATTCGTTATTTTTCAAACAATGAAAAAAAAAGTTGAACGCGATGTAGAATCACTAGCCAACATCACCGATAAAAACTTAGTAGGGCTTTGGAAATCCAAGGACAAATCCAAATCGCTGCTGAAGACAAGTGTAACTGCGGTATAAAGAAGTACCCATTGCCTGTGACATACAAGACTAGATTTCCATGGGTATGAAAAGTACTTACAACCTGAATTTGTCTCAGACAAGCGTCTGGCGTCGCGTCACTTGCGGGTTCGCCAATGTTAACCAGAATGTTGGTAGACCTCACGAACGAAGGTCTTGAATCCAATGTCCCCGAGTCTGTTGAAAATAAACGTAGTGCGAAACTATTTATTGATTGATATTTTTTAATCATAGATATCGTAGTTGAAGTATTAGAATGGCAGATCACGTGACCTCCAATGCTAACGACGGGACGCGCATGGAGACCAACATTAGAAGGGCATGGGGCCAGTGTTGCCACCATTTTTAGGATAAAAGTGTTACGAAAAAACAAAATTTAATTATAAAATTACAAAAAATACCATTAAAATACTAGCTGCATTTTGGAATATTTTAAGTGACTTTAAAAAAAGTTAAATGCTTTTCTAGTATTTTTATAATATTTTTTTTTTGTAATTTTAGAACTAAATGGTATTTTTTCGTATATTTTTTTCCTTTATTGGCAACACTGGCCCCATACCCCTCCAATTTCGGTCTCTATGCGCGTCCCGTCGTTAGCTTTGGAGGTCCCGTGATCTCTGCCCATCTAATACTTTATCTATGATATCTATGATTTTAATATTGTGCTTTACTCTTAAAAGTTAACTTACCTCCAAAATCAGTAAGATGGAAAGACGAAAAACGATTATTTGAATCTGAAAAAATAATCGTTTTAATTAGGTCATTCGGAAAAAAAATATATGCCCGTTTGATTTGGTTTGAAATCAGAAAAAGGGAAGTAGCCAAAAAGATCGACAAAAGAAAATTCCTACACATATATTCTTATAATCTAAACACACTTTTCATACAAAATATATGCTAAAAAGTTTGTTCTGCAAAGTAATAAAAAAAAATGTATACGTTTAATAGTTACTTAGGGACATGCCTTAAACTCTAAAAATACAATATTTTTGTGCTATAAATGCAACATAAAAGGCCGTATCATTAACTGATTATTTTAACACTGTTTTTAATTTAAAATGCTTTTAAAATTAACTACTAAAAGAACTTTTTGAAAAGTTTGAATTTTTTTTAAAGAACTCTTATATCGTATTGACCCTCGTTCAACTTCATTTTTTTATAGAAATAAATGACTGATACCTATAATAAAAGGCTGAAAACTGATATTTGGCTCTTCTATAGGACCATATCAATATCGGAACTAATTAAAGTGTTAATTGTTTCTGGGAGGTTTTAAAAAATATTAACGCCAGGTCGCAACATTTTAATACAATACTTTTAAATCCAGATTTAAATAAAATTTCTGAGATTTTTTTGCCAAGTTGAAAAGATAATAATAAAAATAAACTACCAGTTCAGGGCGGGTTTCATACCTGCTCGAGGTGTGTATGCGTAGTGTTGTATCGAGTGTAGGACGTGAGTGGCAACGACATTCTCTCTACCGAAACTCCTCGTCTCCACCAGTTTGAGAAAGAGGGAGGGCAGGTACGATTCCTCGTCGGGGAGTTCCTAGGATAAACAATGGGAATGTTTCAGATGACGTAACGCTCTTGTTTACATTTTGAATCGTACATGGATTGTATAGATATTAACACGTCCCGGGCATGTACAACTATTAACACGTCCCAGGCATGTACAACTATTAACACGTCCCGGGCATGTACAACTATTAACACGTCTCGGGCACGTACAACTATTAACACGTCTCGGGCATGTACAACTATTAACACGTCCCGGGCATGTACAACTATTAACACGTCCCGGGCATGTACAACTATTAACACGTCCCGGGCATGTACAACTATTAACACGTCCCGGGCACGTACAACTATTAACACGTCTCGGGCATGTACAACTATTAACACGTCCCGGGCATGTATAACTATTAACACGTCCCGGGCATGTGCAACTATTTAACATCCCGGGCATATATATTGGTACCTACTTCAAATTAAAAAATTAATCCTACTATGTCCATGAATGCTGAAGAGGTCGTGAAATTGGAGTGACGCCTGTAGTCAGGGACGACGCATGACTGCAGCACGCTTCCCGCGCACTCCACGTCGACCCTCGGTCTCGTGACCTGTCGCCAGTGCCCTCGCTGCATCTCGCGAATGCCCCAGAAAAGAACCTGTAATGGTATACTCGGATTAATTATCTTTATCTAGTCCCATGAGTACACGACATGTGCAGATACTTCAACATTGTAGCAATTATTTAATTTGAAGAGTACAGAGGAAAAAACCGCTTAATTTCGTAGAGAACTTTCATCAGCAGGCCACTTTGGCGATGATATCGAGTAATCGCCTAAACTGGTGTAAGGAAACCAGTTTCTATCTACGGAGATTCATGCGATGCACGATTCTGACGCTTAGACCAAGCGAAGAAGAAAGAGAAACCGGATTTCTGTCGCCAATGTCTTCCAAGCCGATCCAACTACGGGAAGACTCGTAATAAATTTAGCGGTTCTTCCCCTATACTCTTCATTTATTTCCTACCAAGTTTCCACCTTTAAAAATTTAGTGAAAGAAGGAACAACTAAGGAATTCTGTCTGTAGATTTGACTCCTCTTTGCACTTAGCGGTTAATGTCTTACCTCAATGCGATGCAGGGAAAACCGGGGTCTAATTTCAGGCGGGATAGGCGTCACCATCCATTCATTGTCGTCGTAGTCTTCAGCAACTTCGGTCGCGTGTGTGTGATCCTAAAAATATATTTTGACATTCGATTTTACCTTGACATTTTTTAATATTCAACAAAATAAATTGTAAAATCGACGTCTCTTTCGTGATAAAGGACGAGCGCGGAACGGAATACATTGATGTCATACGTTGTCTTACAACCCATAAGTAAACCACCTGGCAGCTAATTCGCCTAAACTAGAACGGACACGCCTACAAAGACGCCAGCCTTACTTCAAGCATTGTATTCACTCTTTTCTATTCCACAAACAAATTACGTTTCTTGTGTACACTCGATCCCATTTAAAAATCACAAAGGCATCCATTTGCAAATATCGTCTTAGTTCGTCTTAGACCGTCTTAGTTCGGTTCTGTGATCAAGTCCCGATACCACTAAAGACCCACCGAGTGTATGCGGGGTATGTGCTCGTTAAATCTGTGTGTCCAAATATCCTGTGGGCGGTCATGGCGCAGTTTCCCACGGGTACAGGTCTCTGGAGACTATTTCCCTCCTCTTCAGGGACATGTCTAATTTGCGGAGATGGCGATAGATGACAGCATCTGTCAATAATGTGCGTGTGCGTTTGTTGTGTCTGTCTTACTTGACGAAGTTTTATAAGAGGTTCTCTGACCAAGCAAACAAACCTGAAAATATGTCTGTCTACCAAACCAACCCGTCCTAGTTCAGATGAATTAGCTGCCAGGTAGTTTGTTTATGGAGTTTAATACAACGGTTGACGTCGCTGTAACGTCACCGTAGGCGTGGCTGTTCCACTCGTCCATTCCGGGGCAATCCTTCACCGAAATTTGTAACTGTGTGTCATTTAACAAAAATCTTTTCGACTTACCAGAGCTAATTCGAAAGCCGCCAGCAGCTGTCCGTCTGTCTCGTCCTTGTTGAGCTGAAACCATTGCAGTTTCGGAAGATGCCGAAAGTCTTTGTCAACTCGGATGGAGTCAATGATTGCTCTTCCCAACTTAAAAAGATAGTGATTATTAATTTTTTAATAGTTTATTTCGATTCAACTCATTCAGTACCAAAATGTTTTTAACACATTATGAATATTTCGCGTAGGATTAAACTTTTTAAGCTTTATCATTCGCGGCAATTATTTCAAGTTACATATTTCTTATCAATTTTCCTTAATGTACTTTCTTCGCCCGGTGCTATGATTGGTGCTATTTATCTTCGCGATATTGGATCCATGTCAGGTGATTTGTGAACATCTCAGAGCAACAATCGGAGCACCAATAGAAGGAAGACATGGGGAAAAAACCCGGAGATACGTCACCTGAAACAGGCCAATTCTAAAAATTACGTTTTTATGTATGTAGAAAATTTAGTTCTTTTGATTACCTTAGTACATCTCGGTTTCGAGTTTATTCAATTATAGGTTATAGATGAATGCACAGTACAGGGTGGTTATAAAATAACGCTCGCTATTCGGAGTGGTTTGTAGCTTTAATAAATAATCCAAATGCAAAAAACTTTGAGACACTTACTATTCAAGAAGGGAAGAAAAGAATGAAATCATAAAAAAGAAACTCGTCTTTTGACCAGGGTTCTAAATTACGAGGCGTAATAGGATGTGTTGGACGTAATTAGCCAAAATTGGCTACGCCTCGTACTTTAGAACCGTGGTCAAGAGACTAGTTTCTTTTTATGATTTAATTCTTTTCCCCCCTTCTTGAATAGTAAGTGTTTCAAAGTTTTTTGCATTTGGATTATTCATTAAAGCTACAGACCAATTCGAATAGCCAGCGTTATTTTATAACCACCCTGTATCACCTTTTTGCAGTTTTGGTAATTTGGAACATCTAAAAGAATGTTTACCGTGGCGTTTTCATCGGCTACTTCGATGACCACAGTGGGTGGAGATTCTACGACTGCTCTCATGTCGCCATAGACGATGATACCTGGGAATTGTAGGGTCTCGTCCCATATCGGATTCACCGTACTCTTTACCTGTAGAAAACAGCATTACTACAGACATACTTATTGTTTATCAGTAATTTTGTATTGTTTTGTGTGCCTTGTTGCCAGCCCGCCGGCGCAGTGGTTAGTGTACTAGATTTTGGAGCTGCTGGGCTCGGGTTCAAATCCCGGGAAAGGCATGGATGTTTGTGCTTGTCAATAAATGTTGTTATCTGTCTATGTGTTTGTGTCGTCCTTCTTTGTGTGTCTCTTGTGACTGTCTCTTCTGGCGAGCTGGGCAATGGGCTATAAAGCCTACACTATCCCTTCTAGAGGGCGCAATCATGTCATTTGTCATTTGTGTGCCTTGTTAGTACGTGAAGAATTTAGCCAGCTTTGTAACTTTTTGGCATGAACGTTTTGACTAGTTTCTAGTTCACTATAATTTCTTTAAATTAAAACGTTTTCAAATGGCAGGGAGTTATTTTATATTCACGATATTTTAAATTTTATTACTCAAGAAATAACGCGATTTTTCACTTATCAAAATTTAGATTTTTTAAAATTATAAAACACATGTTTTCATTTCAAGGAACCGTAAATAAGTTCCATAGAAGAAAAGATTATATTCAGGCACGACTTAACTCATTTTTGCACACAGATGCTTATCCTTCCCGAGATAACTCGGTTAAGCCTCGGTTTCCTCGGAGTCCGTCAACAGATTTAAGCTGTCGGACAAGAGCGGTGAGTGATGTCATACAAACTACTGACAGCGATTACGCTAGAGTGGTTTCCTCGGGCGGGAGCGTTGCCGGACAACTCAACACGACCGTCAGATTGAGTTGCTGTTGAGTGCGTTGGGGAAATCCTGATGACAACGTTTCTTGCTGTTGTCTGTTGCGTGGTGTGCTTGCCAAAAATTAAAAATTTGAGGAAATGACGGAAGGCGAGAGTTGTTTTACGCTTGCCGAGGAAGAAATGCTAATTTATTTTGTGAGAAATCACGAAGAACCTAAATTTTCCATTTTTGACATGCAAAGACAAAAACCAAAACAACAACAGAGTTAGTTGAGTGAGTTCGCTAGGTTTCCAGTTTCGTGTAAACGTAACTTTCCGATGAAGTGGTGGCCGGTAGAGTAATGTCATCCATGTATAATAGCGGTCGCATTTTTCTGGCGACAGACTCCGAGGAAACCAAGGCTTTAAGGATTCAAAAATAATTTGGATTGGTCACAATCTTACGACGAATACCAATGTTACCTGAGTGGATTTGGAATGGTTGCCAACGAAGACTCGAGCGAAACATCTTGGCGATCGAGTTGGGTGAAGGGAGGGTAGAGATCTTGCCTGGTACAAATGGGCTCGCAGTTCAAGGAAGTGGTGCTCTGTAAAAAGTAAATATTTTCACGTCAGAGTTTTAGAAAAAATGGTCCTGCATATCCCAAGAAAAGTTATCGTTTCAATTTTTTTATTGGTAGTGTCAACACCATATGAAGCGTACACGGGAAGAACCGCTTTATTTCGTAGAAGGGTTCCCTTAATAGCCTCTTTGGGGATAATAGCGAGAAATAGCCGAATCTGGCGTAAAGAGACCGATTACTCGCTGTGTTTATCTTTCGCGGCAACCCTGATTCACGCCAGAAATAAGTGGATACGACACACACGTTTGCACCGCAAATGAAAAACCGAAAGAGAAACCGGTTTTTGGTCGCCAATGTCCACCAAGCAGACACAATTACGGAAAGACTCTAAAGAAATCAAGCGGTTCTTCCCGTGTACTCTTCATATAAACACCAAGGCCTGCTTACTAAATGGAATGACGTCAGATGCCGATTCCGAAGTTATTTTTTTTAAAAAAAAGAACAATTCGTCATCAAAACGTCACACGTATTCACTAACGTTACGTTACCAAGCATTAAATTAGACAGGCCTTGTGATTAAGTGGTATTGTTAGAGGCTTCTACAATTCAGTTGAGTTATCGTATCTCTGTAAGCGGTGTAGGGTAGACTAACCAGTGAATGAACGCTTAAGCACAATTTGTTTTAAGAAAATTCAGACATTTAAAGAAAATATAGCTTGTGGGTTTATGACAATGTGAACACATCTGTCATTAAATGTAAATTCTACAAAAAAAAAGGTGACTTTATATTGCATTGCTTTGGATCTTTTGGGGGTCCAAATCAAAAGTGGTACAAAAGCCAAGTGAATGAACAGCTCTTTTACCAGTGAATGAACACAAAAATGTCCAGTCAATAAACATGTTGGATTTTAATTAATGACCATGACAACCAATCAGATGTCAGATAGCTTCCTATTACATGGGAGGAAGTCAGTGTTGCCAATCCATACAGTGGAATGATTTTTAATCCTTACTTTTTAAATGTATACCAACTGTTTATTCACTGGGGCCTGTTCATTCACTGGTCAGTCTACTCTATTATTCGACATATTTTAGCTGCACTGACCGTTTATAGATCGGCAGTTATTTTTGGTAATTCCATGGCCCGAACAAGGCAACTTTCACATGCAAGGCAAGTATTTTACCTACTCGGTTCCCCAGTCCGGAGGAAGTTAAAGATGAAAACTTTGGAAAAAGTGTTGCATTCGTATTATATCATATTAGTCTTTGTTGCACTTAAAAGTTTAACATTTAGAAAAAAGAATATGTATCAGCCTAATATTATCTTAAACGCTTTGACATACCATTTAAATTATTGGTTCCTAACTTATTTATACTTCTATAATCTGAATGTGATACCTATGACTGTCTAATAATTGATAAGTAGTAATTAATTCATTAACGACAACTCTGGGAATTCCACTAACACATACATTTCCGAATAAAAACGTTTACGTTACGCTTTTAAATTCGTTTTCTGCGAAACTTAATTTGTTCTTCTTAAATTGTTCTGGACTACGGTTTTAATATTTCTCTTATCCCTTTCCGACCGGGCTCGCACGATCGTGCGGGTATTAAAGAGAACGTTCAAAAGCTCTTCAAAAATATCGATACTGAAGCAGCTGACTTGTACCAATCGCTATTTGTATAAAAAATGATTTTGTTTTTAAGGAGTTGGGGCTGGCATTGATGCTGTTTAACGCATTATTTTCGATAAAACTTCAAATTTAGTCTCATAATTTTAAATCAGCTATACCTGACCGCCGGTCGAAAAGGGATATTCGTTTATAGCCGAAAAAATTAAGCATAAAGCTCATTTTGGCGTGGTACATTTTCTTGCAAACCGTCGTTAATGTGTGTTTAATATATAAGAAATCTGAATACTTTACCAAACAACAAGGTCCTGGGCACTGCTTCACTATTGTCCTCCTCTTGTAGAGTGGCGTAACTCGTTATGTAACTCCCGGGAAGGTTTCCCAGACAGTGACTCAAATTCATTGAGAGCCCTAACCAAAAGTAACATCTCAATCGGGCTAAGATGTCATTTTCAGTATTTTTGCCAATGGGCTATAAAAACACGTAATATACATGAAATCGTTATATAAGCCATCAATAATAATTTTTTTAAGAAGATAATATTGGTGATTTACTCAGTATATAATCTTCAAGAATCTGCATTTGAATGATTGCAAACAACAACGCGTACGCATATTTATAGTCGCTTCTTTTTTATAAACATATTTTTAGTTTTTCACTCTTCTGTTTTAAGTTCTAAAGACGGGACTACTACTTTCCCCAATCGACAAGCTACTTTTGCATATTTTAAACTTTACACGCATTTTTATATCATCAGCAAAATATTTGAACTGTTTTTATATAATAAATCACACACACATTGCTGTTTTAAAGAAAGAGCTATTCTTTAGATAGACAGACACCCACTCACCCTGATGAAAAAGTCTGCCGAGATGGCGCTGAGATCGCCTCTCTCGTGAGCCAATCGGTCCCCTCTAAATGAAAATAAGAGACACCTGGCGGGGATTGCGAAGTAACCAAGTCTCTCTCCGCCGCACTCGAGCCACACTACCACTTCGGGCAGAGTGCACTGGGGCTGTAACAAGAAAGGAAATCGGAATATGAGACTGTTGATAAAAAGAATAAACTATGTCTCAGGCCCATCAGGCGTTCTCGATTTACTTTTCTATAAGCATGGACCCGACGCGAAGTTCTTATTACTAGTGATTGTCTATTTCTATGCCGAAGAGTCCCAACTAGCTTCCCAAGCAAGGTTGTTATTACTTTAACGATATTGGAAAGATTAACGGGCTGATTGACTCATTAGAAGCTTACCTAAACCCGTATACTTACACGAATCGATAGCATGGGAGTTGAGTTTTCGTCGCACTTAATCAACACGATGGCTATAGAGACGGATGTCATTATTTAGAGCTACATTAGCCGAGACAACTTTTAAGAACGGCATCGTACGCTGTATCGGAACTTGGGAGCATCAAGAAGAACTGCCTGTATATGGGACATTTTAGCTGCACATACCGTTATCGGTGGTTAGGTCAAAAGTTATTTTGCCAATGTCCAGACATGAACCTGGGACGTTTCGATTGCAAGGCAAGCACTTTACTGACTGGTTTCCCTAGCCCCCGATAGCATGGGAATCATGCACTCTGACTAACAATACGGCAGACACTCAACGTCAAAGTGGTGCTATGCTGAAAATCAGGGTTTTTATACAGGTAGCTGAGACTCCGAGAGATGAAAGGATGTGCATTCATGAATCAACTTAGTTTAATCCTTCTGGGGTCTAAAAATGATGCAACCATCTTGCTGGGTATGCTTAAGCTTAGTTAACTCAAGACAGGGACAGGACATGTGGCCAAACATAGCCACTCTGTGTCCAATATGTTAACAAAAGCATTTTCACCCGTTAGTGATAAGTTTTGTGTGTCCACGTGAAAGGCCAAACCAATCACCGTTTTATTGGGCTTTTCTTTAACGTTTTGGCGGAAGAGTTGCAATGTTTGGCGAAGCTTCACATGTCCTGACCCTTATCCTGTCCCTCCGTGTATGCCTAGGTTTATTGGAAATGTACTTGGTTGAAGTTGCCACTAGGCAAGGTTTGGCCAATCGCTAGTATTCAGCACCTAGGATCCAAAGGTTGTACAGGGTGAGGCAAACAAAAGTGGCCCCTGTCTAGAGATAAGAATACGACAGAAATGTTGCCAAGTCTAAAACCAATACAAAAACAGGTTTGCTAACTGAAGCTATTAATCGCTTCAATATTAAGCCCAAACAAACGCTTGGCGACTTATTTGCCGGCAACTACGCCACGGTTCTACACTGTAAAAAATCTGGCTTGAATTTACTAACGATTACTTAGTAACTTTACAGATTTTCACCATTTACTAGAAAATCATCTGTAACCTGAAGAAACTACTGTAGAAATACTAAGCAATTCTAAGTAAATTGATGTAACGCTTACAGCGCCCCCTGGCTATCTTTTCTAGAGATTATGACGAATCGATATCGCAACAATAAAAAACCTAAAAACGTGGGTTTTTTTATTTTAGTATACAAAAATTACGTTAAATTATTTCGAAAACTTCACATCCCCCCAAAAAAATAAATCTTAAAATTTCTTAATCAATAACATAAAACGCCTTTAACGATCAAGATTTTAACCTCTTTATTTACCCGCAATCAAAATGCAAGTCCCCGATAGCAGAGAGGTCCAACGCGCAGTTCCACGGATCCCGATAATCTTGGGTTCTGTCCTCGGGAAATTCGAAATAAAATCTGACTAACAGAAAAATTAGTGGCGCCCTCTGTTTTTAAACTTTTGTAACCAGTTTACTACCAGTTTCTTTGTAAACATACAAGAAAATCACCTGTAAAATCTACTACATTTTTCTTAGTATAACTTACTAAGCTTTAATTAGTAATATATACACATATTTCTTACGTAACACTACTAAAAAAACTTATGGAAGCTGAGTTTCCTAGAGAATTCTTAGTAACCTTACAGATATTTTTTTAGAGTGTAGAAGCTAGTTGAAATAAAATATAAACAAGGTTTATAGAGCTGATTAAGAAAAGTTCCCACTAGTGATTATTTGATTGTTTTGGTCGTTATTTATCCTAGAGAATCGGACCTTTTTGTTTTTGGTAATACAAAACATTCTAAATTGATTGCCAGGCACAACATTTGCATTATGGGACGTCTTCATACAATACAAACTAAGATCCGAACTCGCCACTAGTCTATGAGTAACTCTAATGTGAAGCTAATCCGATCCAACCAATGCAAAAACAGGTTTCAGACGGCTTCAAGAGATTTTCTCGCCAAGCATTTCAACGTACTCCTATCTCTAGATCGGGGCCACTTTTGTTTGCCTCACCCAGTAGAAAGGGTATCATTTCATGGTCCTCAAATACCTGAAAGTGTCGTGTTAGCGAATCTGGCGGGACACAGAGCCCTAAAATGGAAGCAATGTGAATTACGAAATTTTGCGCACTCACGTCTTGAGCCATGGTCTTCAGCTTCCGCTTGAGTTTCCGGAGTTTCTGCAGAGCGCTCTCCAGCATTGTCTTGTTGGCTGCAGTCTTCGCATTAGCAGCCACTCGCATTACAGAAGCCTACAGGAAATTCATAAGTTAAATTATAAGTACTAAGTTTGCTTAATTCAACTTTGAGAAAGCTTTTGTATGTCTGAACGTAATGAACGTAATTCTATACAACCAACTCATAGCAACTTGATAATCTGCAGCTTTCCTTAATTTGAACGTTGTCTTTACTTGGAATAAAAATGCCTAACAATATTTAAATTTATACTCACTATATCACTTTCAACCACTTTTGCTCTGTCGTTATCAAGTTGTGTCCTACCAGCATATGGTTCAGAACACTCCTTTAAGACTTTTAAGTATTTTCTGAAAACAATTAGTAAAAATAAGATAAAAACTATTCGTAATTTTTGAATGCATATTTTTACATAATCACATAATCAGTTTTATATGGCTAAAAAAATAGTTTAAGTCTTAAAGAACCAAAGGGCTGATAGTGGACCGGTAATACATACGCCTTTGGAGGTTACACTCTTAAAACAAAAGTGTGAAACCCACTCCAGTAGGAGAAGTGCATTTTCGACACTGGAAAGGAGTGAATATTAACTCGGACTGAGTTAAAATCAATCGTTTTGAGTGATCCCGTCGGAAGTGTGACACACAAACGATCCACCCCTTTCGGGGAAGTGCATTTTCAACACTGGAGGTGTGAAAATAAACTCAGACTGAGTTAAATTCACTCATTTGTTTTAAGAGTGCAGTTTCGAATTGTGTCCGAATTTTAAAGTAATAACTATACCAGAGTTAATAAGATTTTTTAACATTTTCCTACTACTTAGAAAATTTGATGAAATGAAGGTTTTTAGGTTAACCAAAGAAAGTACTAAAACACATTAAAAACTGGGGTTAGTTTGCGCTCGTAATCTTCGACAATAGATGGCAGCACAAAAAATATTTGGAATACAAAACCTACTGAAAATATCAGTTTAACCTACTTGCCAACCTAAGTTGGATATATAGAAATATGACATGGATAAGATCCTTCCGCTCATGTAAAGAGTTCCATACAATATGTGAATCCATCCAGAAAACATGTCTAAAACATTAATTTCAATTAAGGTCTAACAGATTTGAATATTATTTGAGAAAATTTTGCAATTTTATCAGAATGAAAAGTGTATTTTTGAAAAATAGTATTCAGATAATTTTGAAATTTTATATTGCCTTACAAGAGTTTCCAACTAACGGACCAATCGCGCTCCCCCCCCCCCCCCTGCCTTTTTACTATTTGTTTTTACCCAAGTTAGGTTGCCACGGAGTTGTAAATCGCCATTTATAGCCATGATGACTGGATGGAATATAAAATAGTTACACCTCGCGGCAATACTATTTAATTTTTGATAGTACTTACTTAGCTATTTCCTCCAAATGTATGAGACATTTCGTATTATTTTCCATATCGACAGGAAATTTGGCATTACCAGGTTTCTCGATAGTCTTCAAACATTCCTTCTGTAATACACAATGAAAGTGTTTTTTTTTTATTGTTATGAGTTTTTACTTAAAATTTTTACAAAGTGGAATTTAAAAAATTCATTGACAACACATACGGAATAGTTTGAGCTTAATAGTTATGCGAAGTGTAGAAAATTAAAGACAATACGTTACAGGAACGACTTACAACTTTTTCGGTTTTGGGCAATAGCAAATTTGACCCCACCTACAAAGTATGCCCTAAAATTCTAGTCGATAGACTTGACGCCTACTATTATTATGCATTCACTTATGTATATATTTTTAAAAGATAGCTATCGACTTGAGACTTGAGTGAATTTATTTGAAAAGTCCATAACCCACTACTCACCAGTTTTTTCACCATTTTGTGTAGAACATTCGAAGTGTACATTCGTTTTCTGTTGTCTGGCCATTTTCCCTTCAGCCACATGCAGGGCAGGTTCTCTCCAAAAGGAACATGCATGTACTCCCTAGAAAGTGAAATTCATTAGCACACATAAATTTCCGAATTATGCACCTATTTTACTTTGTTGTTGTTGAAAGTTCAGAAAACTTATTCTAATTCTTCCTTTTCGTTGTATTTCAATACATTTTTTAAAATTAAAGATTTATATCTGATAATCTGTTAATCTCCAAATAATGTTCCAATGTCTTCAAATCTGTTGAACTCCAAATAGGGTACACATAGTTTAGCGTTCATTTATTCCATGAAATGTGATCTAAATGTCTCTAAAAACTTCAGACCATGAAACTACATTTGTTTTCAAGAATGAGAATACGAACTTTGAACTCAAGAAGGCGAATACGAACTTGCCTTACCTGTTAGTGGGCATGGCCTGAAAACTCGGTGTACAACAGTCAGATCCTTCCCCCATTTCTTTTGGATCGCGTCCTATTTCACCTATTGTTAAACCATAAAAATTAGTTTTGTTGCTATTAATTGTTGCCAGAATGTAAGATTCAAAAGCGGCAGGAGTGTATTCGTTTCTGGGAAGAGGAGACAATGTTTGACACAGCCTTGAAGTCACTATAATAGTGGTCCTTCTTATTTGGGCGAATTAGCTGCCGAATGGTTTGCTAATTGGTTATAAGATAACGTTATAAGATAACATTAAAGCAGCTGTGGTGTCACCGTAGGCGTGGTGTTTCCAGTTGTCCGTTGTGGGCTAACTATATGCAATGGTGTAACGCGCTCCTAGCACTATGAAGAGGGCGCCACCATTTGAGCATCAACCAACGTCATGTCCAATTGGTAGTTGCGTCACCAGAGAAGGCCTGGCTTTCGGACTGTTAGCATCAAACTTTTGTCCGTCCAGTTTATTATTTTCATTTTGATTTAATACTACCTAAATTTAATTGCTTTATTAGTAATTACTGTTATCTAGTGTTGTGTACGTTTTGTGTTTAACTAAATTAAATATTTTCTAAATTTCCCCCGAGATTTTCGTTTGGTACGCAGATTAGTCATAACAATGGGAGATTTGAACGTGGCGAAAAGTGGTTTGTTTGTGGGGCAGAATACAATATTTACGTCACCATAGGCATGGCCATTCAAATTTGGAAGAGCTAGCTCCCGAAAGATTTGTTTGTGCAGCATAAGACTACGTATGATGCTGTTGTGATATCAGAATAGGCGTGGCCGTTCAAGAAGTCCATTGTTATGAACGTGAAGAGTACCCTACGATGTTTAGATAATCCCTGTAAAGTAACGGGCAGGGAACGGCAGCAGAGATTCCAGCCACACCCTGTTAAAAACACACTCATGCCCATTATTTGCTTATAGCTAATAGATGAGCTAAGACTGTAAAAAATACGGGGATTGGCCTAATTTTCTAGCAGTCTAGGGGATAAGGCCGTTTATTTAATATGTCAGACCGTGTTCTATCAAATAAGGCTGCTGCCCATAACAATTGAACTGTAAATGCTCGTAGAGGCCCAGTGGATTAGTGATAGTGTTTCGCATTGCCACGCCACAGGAACGAGGATGGATTCCCGGATTGGGCGAAGTTGACCCATCCTTTCATCCCTTGAGTGGGTAGGTAAAATAGGTACCAAGCATGCTTGGGAACTAAACACTGAGGGTTCCGCGTGAGGCTGACCACCTTACTGCTACATATGCCTAGCACTCCAGAGCCCTAGGTCACGAAAGCTAAAATGGGCACGGCAGGCCTTGATTCAGTAATGGGCTGTTGTGCCGAGGAGTTTAGTAGTAAATGCTCGTAAAATGTAGTTTTTTTTACAGTGTACTCACCCATCTGGAGTGTGAAGCGAACGTCCCCCCTCTCCCCCACCCTCCTTGGGATCATGCTGGCTTCCAGGGCGCAGGCGAAAAGAAGGAACTCTTGGTCGGAGCCATACGAACCCTGAAACGAGCACAGATATCATAGTTGAAGTATTAGATTTGCAGATCTCGTGAACTCCAATGCTAACGACGGGACGTGCAAGGGGACCAAAATAGGAGAGTCATCGCTTTTCTCCTTAAAGTGGTGGCAACACTGGCACCATAACCCCCCAATTTTGGTCTCCATGCACTTCCTGCGGCTAGAATTGGAGGTCACGTGATCTGCCAATTTAACTATGATATCTATGGAAACGAGCCTTCATCTGAGAACTCGAGTCACTCAAAATTGACTAGTACTAATTGTCGTGACAAATCATGTTTTTTGGCGATTTGGTGATTTTTCGAATGGGCTGAAGATGCTACACAAGATTACATGTTAGAAAATTTCACCAAAACCGATTTCTTAACATTACTTCAAAGACTTGTCCTAGCTTTGTGAAAATTATTTGAGATCTAAAATTAATTTCAAACTTTTACATTCAGCAAATGCAAATTTCGCCATATGGAATTTTAGCCACAAACATAACTTTTTGGACACAAAAAACAGTAATTACTGTGTATTAATACACAGTTAAGGTATTGCAATAAACAGAGTTAATTTTTTACAGCTTTGCAGTTATATGTTAACATTAAAAATGTCTCGATTGGCGGCGATAGCACATTTTTGGCGACTTCATCCAAAGGGAAAAAGAACCTACTTAATTTTATGTTAAGCAAGTTCACATTAACGGAAGTTGGACATACTTCAACTTAAGAGGGACTGTCAGTCCCAAAGAGCTAATGCATTGGTTCTGAAATCACAACTTTAACAAAGGAATTGCTTTGCCATGTTATCCCATTTTCACCAATACCGCGATAATACTGCTTTTAAGTTTGTGATGTCACGCATGACGTTGGCATTCTTGTGTGTGACGTTTTGCTGAGTGAACCAAAAGTTGTTCGACCAGTGACCAGCGACTTTCCTACCGTCTGATATGGGCTTTAATCTCATCAAGGAAAAATATGCCAAACGCGAGCGCCCCGTAGGTATATGCCATCCAATATATCCCCAATATTGGTCCTATCTTGGCAAAATTTTAACTTTCAAAATATTGGTTTCGTATATTGGGCCAATATTGGCTGAATGTTGTAAAACTTGCTATATTTGCCCAAGATAACCAATATTGGCCAACGTCATACCAATATTGGGCCAATATTCGATGCTACTGGGGTTAGCTCTACGTGACTGATAATCCCTCTTAAATATCAAGTAATATTCATCAAATGAAGTGTAAAAATACTCACTTGAGGGAGCGGAGGTATGGATTCATTGGCGACAAAAGGCTTCGTGAAGTCGCATTCGGAAGTCACCTCGGTGTGGATGGCTATCAGCATCCTTCCCTTATAGAAAGGATCGGAATCGTCTTTGTCATGGAGGTACACGAAACAGGGGCCGAAGGTGGGAAGGTAACCTACAGATATGCAAACAATTAGTTGCATATATAAATGCAACTAATCACCAACAACCCGTCACAGTGGTTAATTTTAGTTACTTTTTATGAACGATATTTAAATAGGTTTTCCTACTTTAATCTACTCGTACTTCTATAGGAGCCTGTAGGGGGAATCAGATGCTTCAAACCTCGAAGCATTTGACATCAGCATGCCTTTGAAGCTTCATACAACCCACAATTAATGAATACAAAAAAAACTCAATTTTCTTTGTAATTCTGCATTCAAAACATGGTAAAAACACTTTTCATTTAGGGTAAACTAAAGAATCGCGGCCGTATATTTTACGCTAAATCTGGGAACACCGACTTATTGGTATTATGGCAACCTTTGACGAAATTGAAACTCTTTGCCAGCGGACAATAGATAACAGACAAAAACATTAGCTTCAGCGTTTTCAGAACTCACTCGACAGCAAATCTCTGTATAGTCTGGCTGCCACAACTTAACATCCAAAATATTTTGATTGTGGAACAGTTCACTTCGAAAAAAGTAAGGAAGGTTTTGGTTTTAGGCAAGAGTTACTATCTTTGGTGATTCATTGCTTTTATGGGCACATATTTTTTTAAGGTTTAGAAACAGGTTATCAATTGAACTGTATACCGACACCAACAATCCTCTATCGCCTATAACTGGTGTGTGGTTCTAGTGTGATACATTATTTACAATCGAACTTATAGACCAACAATACCCTTCTTCTCGTAAAACGTCTTGAACTGGAAACCCTTTTTCCTTCGGCTTAAAACCTCAATTCAAAGTGGAATCTTCCACAATCAAAATATTTGGGATGTCAAGTTGTGGCAGCCAGACTATATCTGACGTGCAGAGTTGTTGCACAACGATCTTAAGGAAAACACACTAGCTTGATCAAGTGTAGTAGTTTATATAAATTTTTCAATTGAGTTTTATGTCAACCTTCTATTCAAGAACCTTCTCATAGGGTCAGTGCTTGTCCGGTCACTAGATTCCGTTACCGCGACTCTAGGAGTAGGACACTAAGGCTTTGGATACGCGTCCTTTGACGTGCATGAATAATGAATATAATCATACATCAACTTGGTGAATGTAATACTCTTGAATTAAAAGGAAAATTGGTCCCATACATTTGTTAATATACATTTTAATTTTAAAATCAATTGAAGAGAATAGGGGAAGAACAACTTCATTGCGTAGGAATCTTCCCGTATTCTTTTGTGCTTGGCGGACATTGGCGAAAGGAAACCAGTTTTTCTTTTGGTTCTCTTTTCACGGTATACAAACGTGGTACCGCGGTTACACTACCTTGGATGCTAACCTAGTCAGCGACCAAGTCAGCAACCAAGTCAGTGACCAAGGCAATGTAACCGCGAAATTCCGACCTCGACCAAGCTAGCGCTCAAGGCCACAAAACCCATCCAGCTTGGGTTTTTTTACCTTGGCATACCAAGGTCACGCTCAAATTGCTGCCCAAGTTAGCGCTCAAGGTAGTGCACCCGCGGTATGTAACTCGTGCCCACTTATCTCTGGCGGGAATCAGGGTTGCCGCGAGAGGAAAACAAATTGAGTAACCGTTTTTCTCTCACCAGTTTAGGGCGATGACTCGCTAACGTTGCCAAGGAATCCCAATACAGACAGATTCCTATGCAATGAAGTTCTTTTTCCCCTGCACTCTTTAATTGCTTCTAGTCTCTTGGGTTTTTAATTCTAACCCAAAGTCTCTTGCAAAGCTCGGAGGCTTCCATAAAAAGTATTGTGCAAGCAAATTAGATATTTTTCAACGGTAAATCGATATTTTATAGTTGTTTGCGTAGGGATATGAATTGTTTAGGAATTAGTTACAACCAGGGGCGCCAACTTATAATAGTTATTTATGCAACAAGTGTGAAAAGTATCACTTTTTAAAACTAGTGGATTTTATTTCACGAGCGAGGTACGAGCGAGTGAAATAAAGACACGTGTTTTAAAAAGTTTACTTTTCGCACGTGTTGCATACACTATTTTTTATAATTGCGTGAAAAAAATCAAATATCATTGGTTCAAAAATAATTCACGTGCTAATTAGACTAAAATAGACTAAGAGATGTCAAGGAAAACAACCAATGATCTCGCAGTTCGAAGCGCGTGACGCTATAAAAAACCAATAAGCGTGTTTCAACATTTTGTCAAAGAAAGCAACCAATGAACTCGCAGTTCGAAGGGCGTGACTTAAGAAATATTCTCATCGCGAGAAAAAAAAATCATTGATTCAAAAATAATTCACGCGCATAATATTTTTAAATACAGCAGATCGATAAATCTTTGGATTTTATGAGTATTATCAAATCGAAACTTTACTTGAAATGTTGGCATCTTATAAAAAGAGTGCGACAAAGTCTTTTTTTCACTGCTTTTGGGTGAAAAAAAGTACTTTTTTTCACTGTTTCAAAAAGTCTAGCTTTGATCTGATATTGAAATTATAATGTAAAAGTCGGCTTTTTTTCACGCAATTATAAAAAAAATATTGGAGGGGCCCATGCGGGGGTCTTGTTCCCCCCCGGGAAATTTTCTAAATTTTCAATGAATCAAGTGAGTTTTTAAGCATTTTAGAGTCATATGCTGAACATTCATTAGAACCTCGAAAGCTCGAGTCTCGACACTCCGGGAAACTCGAAAATCCTGACAAATTTTTTGGCTTTGAAAAACGAAGCAAAACAAAAACACGTACGTTATTTTCGTAAGAAGCTAATTTAATTTACAGTAATAATTATGCGTAGCTTATGGACTATAACGATTCGTACAACCCTTCACTCCTGATGTAAACTCGACACCCTTCAACCTTCAAGTCCCGAGTTTCCGGGGTTCCACTGTATTTCGCATCAGATTAATAAGTGAAATAGCTAATTAAAGCTTACTTTGAATACGGCACAGGGTTCATTAAACAAAAACTATATATCAAATTTAATGCTAATACAATGTGTCCAATACTTTCCGTCAAAAAGTATGCAAATATCAGTTTTTAATTGGATCTTCCACCCTAAAAAATATTTATTAATAATTATTTGAAAATACTATAACTAATAATTTTCTTAAATTATTGGAGGGGCTCTGCCCCCCCCCCCCCCAAACGAATTTTTGAGGGGGCTTGGGCCCCCTCAGGTCCTATGGAGTCGGCGCCTCTGGTTACAACTGAATATTAAAAGATTCTTTAGAAAATTGACCATTGGATGAAGGTGTAACAAAATCTTCCACTTACCGTCGTCACCCGGATCAGATATCTGTTCTATAGGGACGAGGCTCGTCCCTAGGACTCCCCCCGCCACAAAATCGTGGTCCCTCACTTGCAGGACGAGGGGGCCGTCGTGTGGTAGGGGAAAGGGGTGAGAAAACACGAGTTGTTCATTCCACTCGGGCGAGGGAGAGCGACGACACTTCGAAGTGCAGCCCTAAGAGACGAAATGGAGATTTTACTAGAACTAGGATTTAGACTATTAATTTTTTTTATAATTGCGTGAAAAATTCCGACTTTTACATTATAATTTCAATATCAGACGCGTGCAAAAGGTTAGACTTTTTGAAAAGCAGTGAAAAAAAAAGCCGTTTTTCACTCGTTTCATAAGATGCCAACATTCCAAGTTAAAATTTCTATTTCATAATATTAATGAAATCAAGATATTTATCGATCTACTTTTACCTAAAGATGTAAATGCGTGTGAAATATTTTTGGACCAATGATATTTTTTTCCACACAATTAAAAAAAATAGTGTATGAAACTAAACTTTTTAAAACAGGCGTCAGTATTTCACTCACTCGTACTTCACTCGTGAAATAAAATCCACTAGTTTTAAAAAGTGTTACTTTTCACACTTGTAGCATAAATAACTATTAGAAGCATTTACGATTTTTATGCAGGGTGGCTCAAATAAAAGTAGCCCCCCGGCATGGAGCTACAATGCAGATAAATGCTTGGCGATGAAAACTGTTGAAGCTATCTGAAAGCTGGCAAGTTGAATTCAGTAATTATTCAAGTGTGCTATAGCTTCGCTAGACAAACCTGTTTTTTACTAAATTATAGTACGGTATGTCTTTAGTTTAGATTTACAAACATAGATGGCAGCACCATAATCATTGTTAAAACATCCTTGGTACAAATGTACCAAATTAAAGTTCCTGTCCTTTCTATAAACAGCACAGAGTACCACAAGAACCTGTCCACATTGTTTTACTAGTGAAGTGCAGCCCTAGAGAGACGAATTTAGAATCTACTGGAACTTGGATTTAGATTATTTTTAGGAGCATTCACGATTTTTACAGGGTACATAAAAGTATCCCCAGCATGTAGCTAAGAATGCAGGGAGATTCTTGGCGAAAAAAACTATTGACGCTATCTGAAAGCTGCCAAGTCGAATTCAGAAATTATTCAAGTGTGCAATAGCTTCGTTAGGCAAGTCCATTTTTTGATACAATATAGTAGGGTATGTTTTTAGTTTAGATTCAAAAACATAGATGGCAGCACCACAATCATATTGCTAGAGCAACCTTGGTACAAATGAACCAAAGTTAAAGTTCCAGATCTTTCTATAAATAGCACAGAGAACCATAAAAACATCTCCACTCTGTTAAAGTAGTGAAGGGCAGCTCTAAAGAGAGACGAAATGGAGATACTACAGTCCGAGTCAGGCTTACTTTGCCAAACTAAATACCCTAGGAGGGCGTGTCCGAGTGTCCGAACGCTGCGATTAGCTCAGTGAAATGCATTGGGGGTAATAGGTTTGGCGCGATTATCGCTGTTTTTTTATAAACAGGATCTAGCTGTTTTTATGGGTTTTTTTGGCAGAATAGTTAAATAATTATTCTTTATAATATTATTGTATTTTTAATTTTCATTAGTGGGACGTATTTTACGTTTCAAGAACAAGTAAGTAAAACTCATTTTTTAAAAAGCTTTTAATTATTCATTAATCTATACTTATTTGGGGATATTATTTTTTTTAGATTATAAAAATAATACAATTTAATTTTTAAACAGAATTTGATTATATTTTTATATGGTATCTTATTTATTAGCCAATTGAAAAGGGCTTCAATTGCATATAAAATTAATTAATCGTAGTGATTAATAAATCTTCTTAAGGCAGGGGCATTAATTAAGTGTAGGGGGTGCTTAAGAATTTAAAATACGGCTGAAGAAAAAATATTCCCCCTCCCCTCCCACTTGGGACCTGAAATTTTAAATATGACATAACTTTTTTCTTTTTTTTTTAAACAGTTTTCCGCATCACCCAAGGGGTACTGTTCATAGATGCGTTACCCTCTTTTTTAAAGGCAGGTTTCCCCAAGAGGCCTATTTCCTATAGAAAAATTTCATAACATCATATTATTCTCAATTGTGGGCTGGAGAGCCCAGTCGGTTAGGCACTCGCCTAGCATGCGAAAGGTCCCACGTTCGGGTCCGGGCATCGCCAAATAACTGCTGACCTATAAACGGCCCGTGCAGCCAAAAATGTCCGACGAATAATACCCCGTGTAAATGAGTGCACGTTAAATATCCTTCAAAGTCCTAACGCTGCTTACAATGTCACCCTTAACGGTTGCGTTGGGTGCCTATTCAGGTGTCGGCTCGTCACTTGACTGTGGTTCTAAAATACGACGCCCGTCGCCAATAGCCCTTGTGTAGCTCCAGTGCGACGATATTTCAAATCAAACCAAACCATAAGTCTCAATCAGAAAAGTGAAAACAAAATCTAAAAACAAGAAACTTTGAAACCGCTGGCACGGCACTTCAAATAGGAAAGTATTTGGTTCCTTGTGAAAACATCATTATATTTTCGAAGAAAATTTCGAACTTCTTGACAAGGTCGTAAATAAGTAATTGTATCTTTTAGAGAAAGGTAACTTAAGGCCTTTAAAAGTGTAGCTTTTAAATGCAGAGTCCGTTTATCAATGTCAGTCGATCTGTAGCGACAATTCAAAAAGTCGTGCTTTCCTGGGTCATTCAGCTATTGTCAAGTACTTCTCGGAAGGAGTGTACATGTGTAAACAGAAATCTCTCCTCCGTTTATCAATGTCAGTAGATCTGAATATGAGAGTCCAGGGGTGCAATTACCCTCACTCAGGGCAATACTTTCCTCGGTCATTCAAGCTGTTGTCAAGCGTTTCACGGTGCTCACAGGTATATAATATGTACATGCAAATATGTCTCTCGTTGACAATTGAGGTGTAGATATATATATATATATATATATATATATATATATATATAGACGCCAAACCTCGCCAAGCGGCCATGGTTGCAGAAAGATTTGATCGCCCGATGACAACCGTAGCCATTTGATTGGTTTAAACTCTATGGGCATCGGCGAGTGCCGCCAACCCCAGCGCTCGGACACTCGGACACGCCCTCCTAGGTATTTAGTTTGCAAAGTAAGCCTGAATCGGACTGTACTTGAAGAGTACACAGGAAGAACCGATTGATTTGTTAGGCGGAAGCCCGCAATTGTCTGCTTTGGCGAACATTGGCGACAGAAAACCGGTTTCTCTCTCTTCTTCGCTGGTCCAAGCGTCGGTATCGTCATTTGACTGAATCTTGGTAGCTAGGAACCACAGAGATAGTAGTTAGAGTAATAGAGTGGGAGATCACGTGACCTACAACACTGACTTCATTGGGGCTCTTCTGGGAGCTCCTTGCGCGTCCCGTCGTTAGCATTGGAGGTCACGTGATCTGCCACTCTATCACTCTAACTATGATCTCTGTGGTAGGAACTGATTTCCTTATACAAGTTTAGGCGATCACTCGCTATCATCGCCAAATTGGCTGCTAAGGAAACTTCTCTACAAAATCAATCGTTTTTTCCCATGTACTCTTCACTTGAGAAGAGACATTGAGATAAGAACTTAGGACCACAATGGACTTAACGTATATCAGCCCACATACGATATTTAATGGCTAAAGCGATTTATTAGTGTGTTATTTTTATTATTCTACTACTTTTACGTGACAGCGAGACTTAAGAGCATATTTAAAGTGAATTTCCTCTACACAGGGTACAGCTGCGGAAATAAAAAAAGTACCACCAGTGATTATTTCTGCCGTTAGTCACCCTATAGAATCGGACCTTTTTGAAACTGTAAACAATTAACATTCTGAGTTAATTGCATGACACAAATTTTGCATAAGGGGTCATCTTCATATTAAAAATGTTACTAACTTTAAAATTTCCAATGGCAACACCCCTTTTTGAGTCCATATTTCAAATCTATGACCTATGTTAATACTAAATGCCAAATTTTGTTAGTTTTTAAGCAATTTTTGGGGGAGTTAGAGACGTGCAAAGTTTAGGTCCCATAGTGTTAAATGAGTGGCACATAAAAAACTATCCCAATCTATAGATAATTAAAATAATGAAACGAATTTTTTACTGAAAAGAAATTATAATAACCCAAACAAAATGCATTCAATATTGGGGTATTTAAAACAATTTTTATATTTTTTAATAATTATTATATTAATTTTTTAAAAAAATATGAATAGAAATCCCTCAATATTTTTACAGAAATGCATTTAAGACAGGAAGTTTAAGCGAAATCCCAAATTTTAAAAATTTTTATTCATAATTTGCTGAGTAAATCACAAAATACTTTTTAATTACCCTTTAGGGGACTGTGTATAACATTATGTGTAATTGATAAATAAAGACGGCCTTGCAAATGGAAGAACTAGACTGCACTTTTCATTTTAGAGATGATCCCCAAAAGGTCCACAAGTGATTCGATTGAATAACTCGTCAAATATTCATCCAAATGTAACAAAAACTTAGATTTAAGGGTTTTCGAGAGTGCTTAACGTTTCTAAGTTATTAAAATTGGGTGTTGCTATTGGAAATTTCAAAGTTCGTAACATATTTAATATGAAGACAGCCCCTTATGCAAATTTTGTGTCATGCAATTAACTCAGAACATTAATTGTTCACAATCTCAAAAAGGTCCGATTCTATAGGGTGACTAATGACTGAAATAATCCCCAGTGGTACTTTTTTTATTTCCGCAGCTGTACAATTCGTAGAATTTTTGGCTGCACAGATAGATTTACAGTCCAGCAGTTGTTTTAGTTTAGTTTGAATTATCGTCGAACTAGAACTACACGAGGGCTAATAGCGACGGGCGTCATAATTTCGAGCCACAGCCAGATGACGAGCCGACATCTGAATAGGCACCTAACGCTACAGTTAAGTGCAACATCGCAGCGTCAGGACTTTAGAGCATATTTAATGCGCATTCCTTCTACATGGGGTATTATTCATCCGAGTTTTCGGCTGCACAGATAGTTTTAAAGTCCACAGTTACTTTGGCAATACCCAGGCCCGAACCTAGTACCACTCGAATGCAAGACCAGCGCCTTACCGACTGGGCACCTCGGTCCTCCGAAGTCACACTCTAAAAAATGAATGCTCAAAAACGACGAAATTTTCCTTAATTTTGATGAATCGTTAACTGGCAAATGCTCTGAGTTTTCGTTTCCTCAAAGTGAGAAAATTTGAATCGTCATTTTTATGAGGATTTGAATGTTGTCTAATCTAAAGAAATATTTCGTCATTTTTAAGCCTGTGCGTACAACAATGAGATTCAGTTTCCTCAAAATCAAGATACAGAATCGTCAAATCGCAATCGTAAAAGTGAGGATCCGCGTTTACTCAAAAGTCACGTGATAGTTTGACGAAACAATCCTCAAAATTAACGAAATGAGGTTTGAGGATTCACGAATCGTCAAAAATGAAAGTGTTATTTTTGAGAGTGCAATAGACTCACTTCGATGCCCGCAAAAGAGACCCGCACGTAGAGGTCCAGCAGTCTGCAGGGGTCCACTGAACATTGCTTCTTAACGCAAGCCAGGATCCCGGAGTCCAGCGGGGAAAGTCCATCTGCCTTGTAAATTCGAACGCACACCCGCGCGCATTGCCGAGTCTGCAACAGGGGTCTAGAGGAGAAACTCATGAGTAAGCATATTCTACAGGCTTTACAACAAAGAGTTCTATAGTAGGGTAGAGACTGAACCTGAGGACAGCACCATGGACCAGCATGTAGACAATATATAGGGTGGCATGTGGGGCCCAATGGCCGAGTGGGTTGGATAGCAGGCGCTAACGCTAGCAGTCCGCTTGCTGTAACGGGTGCGGGAACGATTCCCGCCTTTGCCCTGGGTGTACTTCATTTCTCAGTATTAAAATTATAAATTAATTAGCTCTTTTGCCACTCTTGTCTGGCTCCGTAGTGAGCCATGGCTGCTGATGACAGCTCAAAACGAGTTGTTCCTCTACCTCACTATAGAACTCTTAGGTTAAAAAATAAACACTTCTGTGATTGTCAGTGAAGTTAGCATTTGGTGATAGAATTGTCGCTGAATTCCTAAAAAGAGGATATTTTCTTCTAAAACTTTTTTGTGTGAATATTATCAGGATAATTCAAATTGTAATGTGATAATAAAAGGAACAGCTATAATATAATTAGCCTGACCAGATTTGTTTCAGTGGTTAAATTTTCGATTATGAAATCATTGAATTTTCATAATTCATATTTTGTTCTCGTTGTTTTTGTTTGAAAAAACTACAGGGTTCACACTCTATCTATGATAGTGAAGTTCAAGAGATTGTAATGCGTTTTTCAGGAGTGCAGCAATGTAAATTCAGAATGTAAAGAGGGAAAATAATTGAGTACGTTTGGTTATTATCGTATTCATTCAGTGACTTCACTGAACTTCAAATGATGAAACAGAAGACGAAAATATTCTCAAGGGTTGAGTCGTGTATTCTGGGACATTAACTAGTATCACAATGTCTGAACTCTGTTTTTTTTACTGCTCTGTTCAGGGCCCCAGTAGACTTGTTCCAAATAAAGTATGGGAGAAAAACGACAGAGAAAGGAGAAAAACGACAGAGAAAGGAGAAAAACTACACTCTTAAAACGAACGATTGATTTTAACTCAGTCTGAGTTAATTTTCACTTCTCCAGTCTAGAAAATGCACTTCCCCGAAAGGAGTGGATTCTTTGTGTGTTAAACCTCCAACAGGATGACTCCAAACGAGTGATTTTAACTCAGTCCGAGTTAATATTCACTCCTTTCCAGTGTCGAAATTGCACTTCTCCTACTGGAGTGGATTTCACTCTTGTTTTAAGAGTGTACAGAGAAATGAGAAAAACGACAGAGAAATTGAAAAAAAACTACATAGAAATGAGAAAAACGACAGGGAAAGGAGAAAAACGACAGAGAAAGGAGAAAAACGATTGGCATCGGTAATTTTTTTCAGGAGAGGGAACAAAAATATCGGGAGCTAAGGCAAAAATTTCAGGAGTTATAAGGGCCCTTAGAAAAAAAAATGAAATTCAGGAGTTTTTCAGGAGATGTTTAAACCCTGAAACTATTTAAAAAAAAATCAAACGCAGACTATTTGCAATTTTTCTATAGCTAGATAGTTGAATAACGAACTAAACGATACTGCGAAATACAATGAGTCTGGTTAGACATAATGGCTAGTGTCGATTTGGCGATTTCGTTACGCAGCCAAGCAACGATGACCAAATGCTGTAAACATTCCACTTCGTACAACACAAGCGTACGCATTGCCGAGTCTGCAATAGAGGAATGTACAGAAAAAGAATTGGAGTAGGGAGGAACATCAGTAACTCTTATCCATTCTGCAGAGTTTGCAACTAAACACTTTCTATTTGTCCGTCACGTTATTTTAAAATACCATTTGGTAATGGTACTTGCACCAAATTCCTAAAACGGGGAAATATTTTTTATTGTAATTTTTGTTTAAAGTATATCAGGATAATTTAAATTAAAATATAATAAACCTAAACATAATCGTGTTCTGTTTAATTATGGTAATATATTTTTTTAGAAATTATTTACCTTATCAGTGCAAATCATTATCAATTCTAGCCAAATGCTCTTAATTTAATGGTTCCAAATTTGTTGGTTTAGTGCTTAATAGTTTGCGCCAAGCGAAATTCTAACATTTCTCTTGTTTTGAACGATTGAAATTTAAAAACGAATTTAAACTAAATTAAATTCACGGAACTTACATTTCTGTACTGCTATCTTCATCGGATGTTGCAGCAGAAGCCATCTTCAATTGCTGTTCTTTGCTCCACAATTGAAAGAACATTAAAGCGATTTTATTTACGAAACTTACTAACGTTATGTGTATTTCATAAATAAAAAGAAAACTTTCAAACTTAATATATCATACTATTTTGATGGAACCATTATATAAAGTTAAAAATAAGTATTGAAAAAAAAAACAATAAATAATGTTTTTAAGTAAAACAATAAATAATTTTTTTAAAGTAATGCCAAATAAAATATCTAAAATCATGCACATTAAGTTAAATATTCGCTGTATATTTATAGCAAATGACGTCATGTCTATGAAACTGGCAATTTGGTACAGTTATGATATAATAGCCGGTTGAATTTTGGCATTGGCGGATTTTGGCGAAGTTGAAAATTTAATGTTGGGTAACTATTCGCATCTAGGTTGTATGGGTTACGGTTAGTTTGAATTATCGTTGCACTAGAGCCATTCCCGAGGACTATTGGTCTTAATTTAGAACCACGGTCAAGTGAATAGCCAACACCTGAGTAGACACCCAATTCAAATTTTAAGGGCGACACTGTACACAGCGTCGGGACTTTGAAAAATATGTAACGTGCACTTCCACCTCACGCGGTATTATTCAGGATACGTGACATTTTTTGGCTGTATGATCCATTTATAGGTCGGCATTTATTTTGACGATGCCTGGACCCAAATCTGGGACCTATCGAATGCAAGACGAACGCCTTTACCAACTGGGCTCCCCAGCCCCTGTCGAGTGGTCGAATATGAAGTGTAATATTTACAAGTTTACAACATCGAGTGTAGGATGGCAAAAAAAAACCTGGCCATTATATCATAGCTATTCTGGCAATTTTAACCGGGCCTAGGGCTGTAGGGAGCCTAGTGGTCAAGGATCTCGGAGCTCGAGATCGGAAGGTTGAGAGTTCGAGACCCGGTCGCCACTAAAGACCTACCGAGTATATGCGGAGTACGTGCTCGTAAAATCTGTTGGGTCCGAAAGTCCTGTGGTCGGTCATTGCGCAGTTTACCATGGGTACAGGTTCCTTAAAAAAATTTCCCTCCCCTTCAGGGACATGTCTAAATTGTGGAGGTGGCGCGTGATAGATGGCAGCATCTGTCGCGTATATGTGTGCATGTGAGTGTGTGTGTGTTGTGACTGTCTTACTGGACGAAGGTTTATAAGCGGCTCTCTGAGCAAGCACACAAGCCTGAAAATATATGTATATCAACCAACCAACCGGGCATATGGGAAATCCCTCTAACTCTTAGAAGAGCCCGGTTAGGTTAAGTTTGAATTATCGTCGCAGTAGAGCTACACGAGGAATATTGGCGACGTGCATCGTATTTTCAGAAACACAGTCAAGTGACGAGCCGACCTCAATAGGCACCCATCGTACGCAGGCTACATCGTACGCAGCGTTAGGACTTTGAGGGTCATTAAACGTGCACTCCCTTACACGGGGCATTATTTGCCGGACAATTTTGGTCGTTTATAGGTCGGCAGTTTATAGGTCAACAACTGACCGTTTATAGGTCGGCAGTTATTTTGGCGATGCCCGGACCCGGGACCATTCGCATGCTAGGAGAGTGCCTTACCAACTCGGCTCCCCAGCCCCCTTGAAGGGCCTGGATACTATCGGACTCCTTTAAAAAAATAGTGCTAAGATTAGAAAGGGAGGAAATTATAATATTCACTGAGAGAGTGCTGACCAGTGGATAGGGGACCAATTATCTATAATAATAAAAGAAAGAGTCTGTCTGTGTGTATGTCTGTGGATCGCAAAAGACCTACTTAGACTGCTCTAAAAAATTAGAAATTTTTAATTTAAATTCCTATTAATACCTACGTGTGCACCTGAGGCTTAGTTTTTTCATATTTGATTGTGATTTTTAATTAATATAATTAGTTAAAAAAAAAAACGTCATCCACGTGGGATTGCAGGACCATAACACGGCTTGAAAATATATGGACCGGGCCGAAACGGGGGCTTGACGCCATCCTCTATTAGTTTGATTGATTGAGATATGCGCTCGCCCTAAGACTGCTTCATCCTCTATTAGTGTTTGCTTTTTTAAGTGCGCATGCGCCAGCACGATTCAAATTTTGTTTTGATTTTGAGTAAGTAAGTAAGCATGCCTCTAAAAGGAAGCAATGCCAAGTTAACGGGTTCCCAGTAAGGCGGGACCATACTGCTAGTATTAAATAAAAGTTAACATAAAGAAAACAATCACCTAAGGATACACCCCATGCAACGCCGGTTTTATAAAGCTAGTTTAATATATTGCACAGTATAACAATTGAGGAGCTTTGTGGTAGAACATGCCATGTGAAAATGAGATAATGCGTTTTAAATTTCTTAGTTTGCACTTAACTCAGTTAAAAACGTTAGCACGCTCTTGCACTAAGCTCTTCAATTACCAAAGCGGTAGAAATTCAAGTCAAAAATATAGTCTTTGGTTTGTCGATAACATCGGTGCATTTTAAAACAATATTGCAAATTATATATTTGGTGAGACAAGTAAGGTTAGTAAAAATAATTTTAAATAACTTGCCTTTTTTTAAAACTTAATATGCTTGAGATTTAAAATTCATTTATGACATAATTTCGAGGGTGTTTTAATAGTTTCCAGCTGTCTATTTCTAGCCTCCTATTTCTCAACATTCAAACCAGCTTCTCCCTTGTTTCTCGTATGGTTTAGTTTTGGAATGCCTATTTCTAGGTTTCTTTATAGTATTTTAACTTTTCCAATATATACCTCGCAATTTTTCTCGTTTCGGTAATGTGTGTACACCTGAGCAGGCCTATAAGCGCACCATGAAATTATTCCTACTTGCTGATTAACCAAACTAATTATGCTTATACAGGGTTGTTATAAAATAACGCTCCCTATTCGGAGTGGTCTGTAGCTTGAATGAATAATCCAAATGCAACAAAAATTGAGACACTTACTCATGAAGAAGGGGGAAAAAGAATGGTATCATAAAAAAGACAAAATCCTAAAAAAGAATCATCATAAAAAAAAACTCGTCTTTTGACCAGAATCTAAATTATGAAACGTCGTCAATTATGGCCAATTACTGCCAACGCAGCTAATTACGCCTCGTAATTTAGAGCCCTAGTCAAGAGACTAGTTTCTTTTTTTACGAAAAAGAATGGAATTATAACACAGAAACTTGTCTCTTGACCAAGGTTATAGTAATTACGAGGAGTAGCCAATTACGGCCAACACATCCAATTACGCCTCGTAATTTAGAGCCCTGGTCAAGTGACGAGTTTGTTTTTTATGATTCCATTCTTTTCCCCCCTTCTTGATTAGCAAGTGTCTCAAAGTTTTTTGCATTTGGATTATTCATTCAAGCTACAGACCACTCCGAATAGGGAGCGTTTTTTTATAACCACCCTGCATGTACCTAGTATCAAGTAGTTATCCATATTTCAATACACACATATATATATAAAATCATGGAACTCTCATGGCTTTACAAGTAGAAGGATGATACTATTGGTCCACTACCTCGATTTTTGACCTCTCAAGGTCAAACAAGTCGGATTTAAGAAAAACTGAAATTCACTTTTCTCTTATCATAGAGTACTACTAATATTAATATATCCTGAAAGTTTCAAGAAAATCGAAGGTATCAACTATTGTCCCTCTCTGAAAAAATTACTCTTCATACTTTTTACATCTATAAAACTAAAGATGCTAATGGTCAAAAAACGAGCAAACTATATTTATAGCGTCATTTAGGATTTTACAGACCAAAACAGCATTAATTATAAATTTGGCTTAATAAAAATACTAATTTACATGACTATAGGCCTGAAATACAATTATACATCACGATAATGCAATCTAGTATAACATTACGAAAAATTGATTTATATATATATATATATTTTGTTCAAGACTAGAAAATAGTTTCAATTGACATAATTTGGGCATCTCAATCTAAATTTATTATGAATAACTTATTTTCTTTAAAGTGAAATAATAGAGAAGTAGTTCATTTTTTAGGACAGCTACTTTGACTCTTCTACATATAATTCTATGCAGATGCTACCACATATACAAGATGTATGAAAAATTCCTCAAATGTCAGATTATGCTTTAAATTCCCATGAATTTACTCACAATATTCTATATTTATATAACACATATCGCTCCTAATTAGCATATAATGGCCAAACTTTTATATTAAAAATAGTCCAGTGAAAAAAAAAACGACAAAATTTTTTAAGAAAAAAAAGCTCTATCTACTATAAAATGTAAGATTTTAAAAAGCTCAATGTACCTATTACTAAATTACTTCTTTTTAAGCCAAATTTTGTAAATTTTTATGACCTAGCCGTTTTAGAGCTGCATGCCAAACCAAACACTTTTCAAAGTAGTTTTAATGTATTGTGTGTGCTGATTTTATGTTATTTATTTAAAAAGCACTTTGGATGGAAGGCAGCAGGATTTTTTTTTAAAGATAACATAAGTACAAAACCTTAACTTCCCAATAAATTCATAGCTGCAAAGAAAGAATACATTTTCAAAGCCCAAAAATACATAGAAAAACTATTGCAAGTCAGTTCACAAACAAAAGTTTGAATTCGAATTCCAGTGTTATTAAAATTTCTTTGATTAAAGTAAGAGATTGTCACAGAGAAAGATTTATTCTTATTCAAATTTTTTGTACTACACTATCCACACAATTTTAACACATTTTCAAAAATTATTACATTCATAGATAGGATAACCAGGTGGCATCTACACTTGTTATATGCAAGTTGCACATCTATTCAACATGATAACATGTGTTTTTTTCATTTATGAATCCGTTGGTGCTGTTTCTAGGTCCTCATTATTTTCTACTTCAATGCAAGGAGAGCCAATTTGGGTCTGCCATTCTTTGAGTTTTATTAAAACAGCTTTCTTTTTTCAGCAAAGCTCATAAGCCTAAAAAACAATCAAAATATAAATATATTTCATCAAATGTGTTTTAGTTTTTATGACTCCAATTATGTAAAGTAACTACGAAAAAAATATTCTAATGAAATAGAATAACATCTACTCTTAGGAGAGCATTTAGTTTAATTCAGAAATGAAGGCAGAGTGGACGTCCAACGGTGATTTTATTATTTCAAATTTATTAATTAAAACATTAAAGAAGCCTTTACGGCTAGGAGGGCCCAGAAAGACCACCAAAGCACACAGAACCTCACATGTTGAGGTCTTATTAGAAAGTGACGGTATTTTTCATGATTGTGAGAAGAGTGAACCAGAAGTCTAAACAAATTCTGCTGCAGCTGCAATTTCTCTCTGGGAAAGAAAGTATCGACGCCTATTAAATCGTGGGAACTGTTTTATGGATCGGAAAGACATAAACTGAGAATTATTAAGCTATTAAAAAAGAACTATTATTTGTGCGGTTAATAATATAATTTAATATAGATTTTTGCGATATATCACATATATTATATACCAATTTTTTTTTTATAAAATTTACAACTAAAACAGTTTTAGGAATTATGTCTAATAATGAAAATGTGTGTAATTGATGTTTAGTGTTTCAATAAGAGAGTTTCGAGGAATCAGCTGTTGATTGAATAAAGGACAAATTCTGACATGGTGGATTTCAGTTTGGTACTTGACGAGTCATATTACTTAGCTATAAGTTTCAGGAGTGAGTTGGCAGAAGGCAAAACATATGATTAGTTTACACAACTATATACTAAGAATTCTAATATCTTAGATTTTTCAAATTTAAAGTATAAATAGTATATTATAAAATAAAAGTTTTATTTTCCTCACTGTTTTCTTTCTATCGATCAAATATTATCTAAATTGTAATTCACCTTAATATTAATTATACCACAATTGGAACACTAATGATAAGAATTTCCAACACAACTTTTGTTTATGTACAGTTTCCGCTGCAGATGTTATGCCCGGGAGAGAGCCATTATGAAATAATCTATAAAGATTACTTTTTTGTCACTTTTTCCTGTTTGCTAGAAGCATCAGTATTTTTTCTATTGCTTATTGACTCAATGTTTGCGCTGTAGATGCGTACATTGCATTGTATGCGGAAAAGGCTTCTTTCTCATTTCCTCCTAATGAGGTAACATAGTAGAAGGATCAATTACACTTAAATAATGATTTTTTAAAGGTTGTTCGGTTACAGCTGCCATGAAAAAACATGGTAAAAAAAATTGTAAGAGAAAAAATATATTTATTCTTGGTAAATATTCGTAATTTTTTATATAGCATCTAAACTTGACAGAATATACTGAAATTCGCCCCAATTACCAGCACTGTAAAATAAAATCCTCTAAATTACAAGCACAGTGTGAGGGTAAAAGTGGCCCCATCACCATGTGCTGTGTTGTTGAATAGAAATAATGTTGCATTGCAGCTACACGAGTGCTATTGGCCACTGGCGTCATAATTTAAAACCACAGTCAAGTGACGAGTCGACACCTGAGTGGTCACCCAACACAACTTTTTTGAGGGCGACGACGTTGTCTTTGGGTCATTTTAACGTGCACTCCCTCCACACGGGGTATTACTCGCCGGACTTTTTGGCTCCACAGACCGTTTATAGGTTGGTATTTATTCTGGCGAGTTATTTGGCAGTTCCCCGAATAGGACCTTTCGCATGCAAGGCAAACGCCTTACCGATTGGGCTCCCCTGCGTCACAGTCTTCGTCGTAAACTTTGGTCTAATTTAAGTAGTTGAAATGTTAATACACTTTTATCAGGGTTGGCACGGTATTTACCATATACGGTTTTTACCGGTATTTTCCATGGTTTTTACCGCCTTGGTAAAAACATGTTTTTTTCATGGTGTTTACCACTTTTGGTAAAAAGCATGTTTTTCGCACAATTGGTAAAAAAACATGTTTTCCCCACCTTCTGAAATAACATTACATTTATTACCAAATAAAAAAACAACAGATAAATCAATAATTTATGCTCTTTTTGATGATGATTAATTCTAGTTTTTTTTATTATGGCATTAATGTGTTTGAAGAACAAATATGCTATGCAAATTACTATATATTATTCTTTTTTTCAAAAATATTCATACCGAACAACATCTTACTATTTTTTATATTCTGCACAGGGTTGGAAAAAAACCAGGTTTTTTTCAAAAAAACCAAAAAACCAGGTTTTTTTCAAAAAAACCAAAAAACCCGGTTTTTTTGGTTTAAACCAGGTTTTTTTGGTTTAAACCAGGTTTTTTTCAAAAACTTTCTGGTATTTAACTAGTTTGTGTTTTTGCAGGACTCTAATGATGTTTATATTATTTTCAAACTTTATTTTATGGTTTACTTCACTAATAAGATCCCCATATATTTTTTAATTTGATATTTTGTTAATATAAAACTAATTTTTGGGCATAATATACTCCAATTATTTCAATTTCCACATAGTCATACATAACAGCCGTTGAAATTTGTAATGGATGTCAATTAAACCATTCATGGTATTATAACATTAATTCAAATAACTTAAGTAATAATGAAGTAATAATTCCAAACTTTTTAGATACAATTTATTATGATCAAGGACTACTACAATTCAACATTTAAAAATAAAGCATCTTTTTCGATCCCAGGCTTATTATCCAATTTAGACTGCACTAGACCAAAAGATAAAAAATTGAGCTCAACGTTAGATGTTGTGCTTAAAATGAGTTCAACTTCACTAAAAACTACTTTAATGTTAATTTTTTTTTATCAACTGCTTGTCCTTCACCAATATTTTTCAGAGACCTCTTTTACATGATCACTCTCAAAAAGAAAATTTCTGAAAGTCACTACAAGCTCTAGCAGAATATTTCATAACACGAGTAACACCAAAGAGTTAATTAGGGAATCTGTTTTGCTTATTCTAATGCTTCTGCTAAAAAATTTGGGGAAAAAAACCATATTTGGTTTTTTTGGAAAAAAACCATTTGAACCTTGGTTTAAACCATTTGGTTTAAACCATGCCAACCCTGATTCTGCATGTGCTCTTCTCTAATTATTTGAATGACTTAGTTTTGATTCCAGAACATAGATACATCTAACTGATTAATAGTTACAGAACAGAATGCTGAATTCTAAAATGTGTAATGTCCCCCAAGTCTTGGTGAAAAATGTAATCTTTTGATAACAATAAAGAATAGCATTTTTATTTACTAGGAAACATATCCAATTCAACACACATATAATAAGCGTGAATTACATACAGATTGTGAAATATTTGTTTTTGAGCAGACAAAGTAAATTGGTTTTTCCCGGTAAAAACCTGGTTTTTACCGGTAAATACCAAGTTTTTACCATGTCTTGGTAAAAACTAGTTTTTACCGGTAAAAACCCAACCCTGACTTTTATCCTTTAAAAGTACCAAAGACTTCATATATATGCAATATAAAATATTCTTCAAGTACTTACACCACGTATGTATTCAAGGTACTTATTTAAGGGGGGGCGATACATGCAACCACCTGAATTTTGTCCGTTTTTTAGAGACGTTATTAAAAGGAAAGAAATGCATGAATCGTTTTAAAATTAGGTATGCATATACATTAAAATACAAAAATTAGATTTTTTTTGTTTTAGTTTTTTCAAAACGGCCGCCTAACTTAACTAATCTCCTGAGACCCTGGCGGATAAAAGTATCAGTCGGCGGTAATTCTAGCTACTCCAAAATTGATCTGAAATCAAATTTTTTTATTTGAAAATGTTCATAAAACTTGCATATTCCAGATAAAAAAGTAAATAAATAAAAAAAAGTTCGATGTTTTTACCCTTTTTTTCAAAGTTTTTTTACGTAAAAAACTATTTTTTTTTTTTGCATTTTTGAGGTGCAACTAGAAGATAATACTATACAGAAGATGCATACCAAATTTTATTAGGTTTGATTGAGAACTTTGAGTTATCTTGCCCACCAATTTAAAAGAAAAGTTTCGAGATAAACGTGCTTAAAGTTTTGACAAGCGCAGAGCTGAAGTAAAGCATTTAAAAAATTAGTCTTTAATCAAAAAATAATGCGAACCTCATTCTAAAAATTCGCAGGCATATTTTTGAGATGTTATTTTAATTATTTATGAAGTAAAATTTTTACATTTATCGCCTCCCCCCTCCCCCAACTACAATACAGGGTAGGAAAAAAACATGTTTTTTTAAATAAAACAAAAAAAACATGTTTTTTATGTTTTAAATGTGTTTTATTTGTTTAAAACATGTTTTTTTAGACAATTAAATTTTGGCTATTGAACAAGTTGTTTAGGTTTTAAAAAAAACATGTTTTTTTGCATTTTGGTTTCCTATATTTACTTCCATCCCCAATAACAAGGCATATGCCTTGCATTTTTATTTGTCGAAGAATCATAGAATACAAGAAATCCTTCAATTATCTGGCGATTCGTTGTCTTCCTTTGATTAAATCGGATGGGCTAATAAAAGAATTTATAAACCAATAATGCAATACTAGTTTATGTTTGGTATTATTTTGATGAACTAAAATTATGTATCACATTGATGATTAGCATAAATCTCACAAATTAAGGGCTATAATAAATAATGAATATTAACAAATGTCAGTAGTGTCCCATTTGTGACCTAAAGTATCACATACAAGGTTTACCATTCCATCAGGGTCTACTATTTATCACAATCTTAATCTTTAAAGTAATACAACATGATCATATATCCTAAAGTAAAACCTATTTCCTTAAATAAATGAACCGTATTTGGCCAATAAATTATAAAACATACAATAATAAAATTGTTTTAAACAAGTTTTTTATTACTATGTTTTAAACATGTTTAAAACATTTGTTTTAAACAAAATGTTTTAAACATAACAACCCTGCTACAATATAAATTTTAATATAATGTATACCTTCATTTATATCCACCACTGGCATGTTAACTTCCACTGCGTTCTGCATATCATCTTGTAAATCCCCTTCCGGATTGATTGAGGTGGTGTTGGTCCTCGTCGTGTCATCATTTGGCACTTGGTCATCGTCTTCCCCGTGTTGGTCCTCGTCGCTCGATATATCCAACACGGGGATTTCTAAAATAAAGCAGTTTATACATTACTAAACAAGTATAGCCTTACATTTATTTTTTAACACAATACCATTAACACCATCTATCAAATATTTAACTGGGCATGGCATGATAATTTCTTTAAACTCAATAATAAATTATTAGGGTAGACCAGTGGTTCCCAACCTGGGGGCGATCTGTGTTATCAAGGGGGCAATAAATAGCTTGGGGGCGATGAGTATTCAAAGGGGGGAGATTAAAATATACTGTACTACAGTACAGTAAAACCATTCCATTTTTTTTTATCACCATAACAATTTCAAACTGGCATTCTTACAAGTTTTGAGATTTTGACCAAGTTAAAAAGTCCTGATTCTATTGTTGATGCATTCCCTTTTGAATCTGTGGGTTGTGGATAACCTTGATAACTCTTTTTTAGACTGAGTTTGTAGATTTGAAGTACGACTGTGAGGCGAAACTCATTTTAAGTGAGAGGTTATGAGTTAGCCTGCGTGAAACTTATTTACACTGATTCTAAACTGTGGTAAAAAGCTGAACTACCTCTCATCTCTTTCCATCAATATATTTAGTTAAAAAAAGGGTTAGTTCTGTTATCCAGCTCCTTACTAAACAAAGATATCAATTGGACATTTGCCTCAAAGACTTGCGCATGAACTTGAAAAAAGATAGAATAAAAAAGTTTTCAACATTCAATTTTTTTCTTTAATTTTTATTGTCAACTCTTAAATTTTCCAGAATTGAGTTTAAAGATCTTAGTTAATTATTTTACTTTTATTCTTTGAAAAAATAAAAATTTAAATATAAAAAAAAAAATCGATTTTATTTAAGAGTAACCGGATAAAGCTGCTTTGGTTATTTTAATATATGGTAGTAAGTGTTTGAAATTATAAAATTGCTTTATTAGTTGCACTTTAACTCAAATTATAACAATTGGACAAATTATAAAAATTAAAGGGGGGGGGGGGGGGGGCGATATGTGTTAGTCAACTTAGGGGGCGATGTTACAGAAAAGGTTGGGAACTACTGGGGTAGACTAACCAGTGAATGAACGCTTAAGCACAATTTGTTTAAAGCAAATTCATACATTTTAAAAAATATAGTTGGGGGTTTGTGACAATGTGAACACATCTGTCATTATATGTAAATTCTACAAAAAAAAAGTGATCTTATACTGCATTGCTTTGGGTATTTTGGGGGTCCAAATAAAAAGTGGTACGAAAGCCAAGTGAATGAACAGTACTTTTACCAGTGAATGAACACAAAAATGTCCAGTCAATAAACATGTTGAATTTTAATTAATGACCAGGACAACTCATCAGATGTCAGATAGCTTCCTACAAGATGAGAGGAAGTCAGTGTTACCAATCCATCCAGTGGAATGATTTTCAATCCTTATACTGGACCTATGAAAAGTATGGATTCATATCCCCATACATTTTTATTGGCCTAATCCATCAGTTTTATGGGGGTTTTACTGGTCAAATAAAATGTATGGGAACCGTAATTTTCTATTGGGAATAAAACTAATAAATTGTTTAGTGTGTTGTGGCCTAAATAAAATTCTATTGGGAATGAAACCAATAGAATTTTTAGTGTGTTATGGCCCCAATAAAATTTTGGATATCAATAGAATTTTACGGGTCCCGTAAAATTTTATCTGGGCCATAACACATTAAAATTTGTAATTTTTTATTGGTTTTTTTAAGGGAATATCCAATAGGGCAAGCATGCTTGGTACTCATTTCATCGACTCACTTAAGAGATGAAAGGCTGAGTCCACCTCGTGCTTGAGATTTCAAATATATTAATATTTTAATTTTTCCCCGTTGTATGATTTGATACCTGGTAATTAAGATAACTAAGTTTTATACCCCCATTTTACCCTACTAAATTCTTGTGACTCTTAATTAATTACGATTTTAAAATGCAGATACAACTCTGGCAAAATCTTACCAAATAATTTTTAACGTGAATTTTCAAACCATACTTTAGTGTTAGGGAAAAGAACAAACATAGCTTTTATTTTTTGGATTCTAAACCATGCAGATTCCATTGCAAAAAATAATTACCATGTAGCTATTAAACCTGCGTGCTTCCACTCATTATCTGGTGGTGAAATGTAATAAATAACAAAGAGGGAAATTTGAGCCAAAGCACAGAACTAAAATTGCAATTTAAATTTTTTTTCAGCCGGGGCTTACACCTACAAACTTTGGCTTATGAAGGAGACATGCATTACCTCACGGCCATTGAGCCTCTATTTTTAAAAAGAATATTTAAGGGTAATAACTACTACAGTAAAACCGACATTAAGTTGGCAGTATACAAATGTTCTACGAGAAAAAGGGTAAATAGTTCTCATTTTGGAGTGCAAGAATCGAATTAAAAAAAGGTGTTTCACATTCAATAAACACTTTTATTTGTTATTTCAAGACATAAATTTATTATTTTTATTAGTTTAGCTTCAGTTAGAGTGTAATTTTAATTATTTTTTCCTTCGATTTTGACGTGACAGGGTGCACAAATATCAGGGTCAAAGGAGCAGCCAATCAGAGTAGCCGAAATTTCGGCACCAGCTGCAATGTTTACCGAGTTTCCGCTCAGTACATTTCTCTTCTGCAAACTTAAGGTCGGTTTTAGTATAAGGACCTATTCATTGCAAAAATAAAAATATGTAGGATAAAATATCCTGAAACATCCTTTGTACTACAAGTTGATTTTAGTAGACATCTAATCAGAGATAGAAAACTGCAAGACTTACCAGCACTCGATAAAATATTCTGTATATTCTTGAACTTTTCTCAGTCTCAGTAGCTAATTCAGTTTTAAGTTCTGGTGACAATATTCCTGAAAGCTGAAAGAACGAGTTTTATTGCTTCAAACAATAATTTAACTACAGACTGCCACATATATAAGCAAAAAAAGCAAACTGCAATTAGATTCTATTTAATAAGCTATAAAATTGCAACTACTCAAAATGATAAGAATATTAAAACTCTTGGTTAATATGTAGTAATCCGACAGTAACTCTATAAATAAAGGATTTGGCACTATTGTAGTGGGAGATACCAGCAGTTTTGTAGAGCTTTTTCAGATGAAATAATGGGTTAGGTTTGAATTATCGTCACACTAGAGCTACACAAGGGCTATTGGCGACGGGAGTCACATTTTAGAACCACAATCAAGTGACGAGCCGACACCTGAATAAGCACCCAACGCAACCGTTAAGGGTGACATCGTACGCAGCGTTAGGATTTTGAAGGATATTTAACGTGCACTCCCTTACACAGGATATTATTTGTCGGACTTTTTTGGCTGAACGGGTCATTTATAGGTCGGCAGTTATTTTGGCATGCCCGAACCTGGGACATTTCACATGCTAGGCGAGCGCCTAACCGACTGGGCTCCCCAGCCCATTGAAATAGTGGGAGGGATGCGCATGAGAAGGTATTTTGCTAAGTTGTTGTGCGCCTCAGAATTTTGTTCTAAATTACTTTTTGTCAAATTATCGGCGCTGGTAATACTTGCGTGGAAACTGGAATGTGGGCAAGTTGCGCGGATGATGTGGGCATCAGAATTATTGCATTGAGTTAGTTTTGTTAACAAAACTTATGGGTGTTTTTGTTCACATTAAAAAATTTTGTTTTGTTCACAAAACAAAACTAATTTTTTTAGCTTTTGCTTTGCAAAACAAAACTATTTTTGTTTCGCTTTGTAAAACAAAACTATTTTCGTTTCACTTTGTAAAACAAAACTATTTTCGTTTCGCTTTGTAAAACAAAACTATTTTTGTGTCGCTTTGTAAAACAAAACTATTTTCGTTTCGCTTTGTAAAACAAAACTTCTTGGGGCTCCAAGCAAGTATTTAGGCTTTCAATGGGCCCTACAATGTTGTTCCATGCTGGATACTGATGTTTTTTTTTAGAGAAAAAAATTCCTGGGGCTCCAAACGGGTGCGTACTGGAATGCCACTCGTGTTAGTGCGACGATAATTAAAACAAAACTGGATTGTCACTTGTGTAGCTTTAGTGGGACGAAAAATAAAACAAAACTATACTGTGTAGGTACTAGAAAGCTTCTCCTGTAGGTCAAGTGTGACGAAAATTCAACGAAACTAAACTAGATTGCCATCATTAGCCCATTGTGTGGTGTAGAGTTCAAGTTTGTGTTGTTCAAAGCAAACCAAAATCCTGGTCTGGTTTGTTTTGTTAAAAGAAAATAGGTTTAGTGCATCAGCATGAAGGTAACTGGCAGTGGGAAAACATGCAAATTTCTCCAAGTAGCCTAGTTTTTGGAAATGCAGCACAGTAGGATTAAAATTTACCCAATAAAGTAGTACTTGTTCATTATTAAAACAAGACATTTAGAAAGCTTAGCTTGGTAAAATCACAATTTGAAAACAAAAGTATGAAAACCAAAACAGAAGTATGAAAACATACACAATTTAGAATTTAAAAAAAAGTTTAAATTATAGAAAATATTTATCGGCACCAGCTAGCAGTGTTGATAGTGATCTGTTGTTCTGAGAAGCCAATGGAAAACCAATGCAATAAATTAAACGATGATGTTAACCAAAACGCAATAATTTACTTCCCCAAAATGCTGAACAGCTTTTCTTACATCATAATTTGCCACCTACTAACTTTTAAATATTCATTAATTATATCCTTTACCATTTAATATAACTGATATATATTTTCATTTAATTAACAAAAACACTTTATCATGAATAAACATCATGTATATTGAGATAAATGTTGTAACATTAATATTTCTTGTACTTCTTATTAACAATATAAATTTCTTTTCTTGTATTTATTTCGGAAAAAAAAAATAAAATTCACTATTCGGCTAGACTGGCCGAATAGTCGGTGCTTCCTAATTAGCACCAAATAGTTGTAAATATCCTGCATTAAAGAGTTATAAGTACAATTAGTTACTTGAGTTAAAAGTTCTACATACAAAATAAAAATGAGTTAGCAGTACAATATAGATAATCTTTATAAAGACATGCATCTCCCTGAAAAAAAAAATCAAACATTTCTTACCGGCACCGCTATTGATTTAAGTGATGAATAAACTGTTTGAATTTCCAAAATATGAATTTTATGGCATTCTAGCACGATAACTAACATTTTATCTGAAGCTTAAAAACGATTAAACGAATTTAATACACGAATTCAAACTTGAAAATTACCACACGTGAACGAACGAACCACGAACAACTTCGAACTTCCGACAAGTGATTGGATTGGTTGACATGTATTTTCAGGCTTGTGTGCTTGGTCGCAAGGACCCGCTTATAAGCCATCGTCAAGTAGGAAAACACAAGACAAACACATATGACAGATGTTGCCATCTGTCTCCACCTCCACAATTAAGACATGTCCCTGAAGGGGAGGGAAATTTTCTCCAGGAACCTGTACCCATGGTGAACTGTACAATGACCGACCACAGGACTTTCGGACCCAACAGATTTTACGAGCACGTACTCCGCATATACTCGGTAAGTCTTCAGTGGCACCGGGTCTCGAACTCTCAACTTTCCGATCTGGAGTCCGAGATCGTGACCACTAGGTTCAGCCCTCCGACAAATGAAACAATGAAACGAAAGTTAAGCAGTGTTGCCAATCGAGAATTTGCATTTTACCTTCACTCTCCAACCCGAATGGGGAACATTCATGTGATGTCACGCGGTTTGCTATGCTACTGCTCTCGAACCACGTGCTAATGTTATCCTATACAGGTATCAAAACACTTGCTAATGTTTTCCTACTGCTCTAACCTGTCTAACTGCTTAGTTTGCACAGCGATTTGGAATTGAAGCTCAGGTGGATATGGCGTGAATGTCCCCATAGGGCCCGAGTTGTTTACACATATCATATTTGTTACTTCAATTTCATTTGTTAAATTTAGTTAAAATCACGTTTTACACACGGGATTTGCACTACATAAAGAATAATTTTTCATGGAATTATCCTATAGTACATGCACAAGTTTCAATTATCGATCACAAAGAAGAAACTTCGGCCCCTTTTTATATATGGTGTACGACACGTACTCGCGAAAACTTAAGGAAAAATACAGAAGAAAGTTAATTGCCATTAAAATAATTAATAAGCATAATTTTATTGATTCGCAGTGTTCGATAGCGCACTCGGAAAAACAACGAAGAGTGGACAGATTTTCCGCTGTTCAACACCTATCTCTTCTCATTTATTATTTGTTATTTTATATTATTCTAGAATTATGTAAATTAGCCAATCAGTAATAGATATGGAGAAAAGTGCACCGAAAAAATACTTGTATTTTTGAAAATTCGTAATTGTATGTTTCCAAAGATCTCTTTTTTCAAAAAAAATAATTTTTAAAAATAATATTCTTAGGTGTAAATATAATAATAAAAGTACAATTTATAATTTGGTACAATTTTTTTTATTGTACCATAATTTTTAAATGATTTAGAGCCTTTCGAAATCAATACTAAGAATTGGTCATTTTTGCTGTCGCTAACTATGATCCCCCCTTAATGTAGGATAGCAATTTGCATCTAGGTTAGTTTGAATTATCGTCGCATTAGGGATAAACACGAGGGCAATTGGCCACGGGCGTCTTAATTTGGAGCCACAGTAAAGTGACGAGGCGACACTTGAGTAGGCTCCCAATGCAACTTTTAAGGGCGACATCGTACGGGGTTTCAAACATTTATCGTAAGCTCCCAGGTATTACTCGGAACACGGGAAATTTTGGCTGCAAGGGTCGTTTAGGTCAGCCGTTATATCTTGTCGATTCCCGGACTCTAATCTGAGATCTTTCGAATGAACGCCTTTACCGACTGGGCTCCCCAGCCCTGTCGAAAATGGAGTGTTATGTTTACCACATCGGGTGTAGGAGGGCAAATAGAAACTGGCCATTATATCGAAGTTATTCTGGCAATTTTAACCGTTCCTGGCTTATGGGAAATACCTATAACTCCTAAAAAGGCCTGGATACAATCGGACTTTTTTTTTAAAAAAAATTAAAGCTGATATTACAATGGGAGGAAATTGTAACATACATATGAAGTGCTGACCAGTGTAGAGGGGATCAATAGGTATAAAATAAAAGTTTACAAAAAAAAAATCCCCGTTAATAAGGATGCACCCGTGCAACGCCGGTTTTATAAAGTTATTTTAATATATTGCACAGAGTATTATAATTGAATAGCTTAGTGGAAAATCATGCCATGTGGGGGAAAAAGGTGAAAACGAGAAAATGCGCTTTAATTTCCTAGTTTGCACTTAACGGAAGAGAACCGTTTGATTTATTAGGAGTGTTCCCGTAATTGTGTCTGCTTGGCGGACATTGGCTACAGGAAACAGGTTTATCTTTAGGTTCTTCATTCGCGGTACAAACGTGTGACTTGTGTCCACTGATTTCTGGCGTCAATCAGGGTCACCGCGAAATAAAAACAAAGCAAGTAACCAGTTTCTTTACACCAGTTTAGGCAATTTAGTGCATCATCGCCAAAGAGGCCTAGGAAAGCCTTCTACAAAAGCAAGCGGTTTTTCCCGTGTACTCTTCAACTCTGTTAAAAACGTTAGCAACGCTCTCGCACTAAGCTCATCAATTACCAAAGCGGTAGAAATTCAGATAAAAAAGAAGGTGTTTGGTTTGTCACAAACATCTGTGCATTTTAACCCTTTCAGTCCCAGTGATGCCATTTGGCATCATCACTTTCAATATTTTTGTCAAAATGTTTATGTCCAGTTGTGATATCCAAACACACATCATTCGATTCTTCACACTTTGTTCTACTGGCAATATTTTACATTAATCTCAATAGAAGTCAGAACTACTATTTTTTTTATTTAGAAAATAGCCAACAAGCGTTTCACCTGATTTTTGATAAGTTCCCTTCAGTTCCACATATTTAAAACACAATTTAAACTATTTAAGTTAAAATAATTACTAATTTTTTTTAATAATATTATCAGATACCTTAAAATATATAACTCGAAGTGTTTTTAGGTAATATATATAATTTTCATTTTGTTGTTTTTCACAGTTAAAAAATTTTGGCATTATTTCAAAAACCATATAAAAATTAAAAAGAATTTTTTTTCGTATGGAACTCGTATATTTGACCTAATTTTATAAGTTTAGCTTATTTATGTATATTAAAGTATTGCTTTGTATATTAAAGCTTATTTTGTGAATATCAGAAGTTTCTGCTAGGTTAGGTTTGAATTATCGTCGCACTGGAGCTACACGAGGGCTATTGGCGACAGGCGTCGTATTTTAGAACCACAGTCATCAGAAGTTTATGTAGTGTAGTAAATTTTTGGGACTGAAAGGGTTAAAACAACATTGTAAATTATATGTTTGTCGAGACAAGCAAGGTTAGTAAAAAGAATTTAAATTACTTACCTTTTTTTTCAAACTCAATATGCTTGTGATTTAAAATTCACTTATGACATAATAAGGGGTGTTTTAATCGCTTCCAGCTGTCTAGTTGGTTGGTTTTTGACATATATTTTCAGGCTTGTGTGCTTGGTCGCAAGGACCCGCTTATAATCCAGCTGTCTATTTCTACCCTCCTATTTCTCACCTATTCAAACCCGCTTCTCCCTTGTTTCTTGTATGGTTTAGTTTCCGAATGCCTATTTCTAGGTTTCCTTACAGTGTTTTAACTCGCCCAATATATACCTCGTAATTTTTCTCGTTTCGGGTAGTGCGTGTACACCTGATCTAGCCTATAAGCGCACCATGGAATAGGCGTAAGGTATGGCGGTATTAATGCGTCTCTAGAACAAGAGCTACATCGCAAACCCTCCAATTAAGGAGGTTTTGATGTTTCATACCATGGATTCGGCAACAGAGTATCATTTGGGTTGAAAATCCTGCTCGACCTCTTTTTTTCCATAATACAGGTACTCAGACATAAATACAGGTCAAGACTAGGTTATTATCAACCTTTTAATCATTTTACTTCAATTTAGAAGGTCATGCTGCCTGCTCAAAATCCAATGACGACTCAATAAGCTAAATGACTTTATTTAATCGATATTTATGACATTAAAATATTTTTTCCACAAATGTTTCCAAGGGGCAGTTCGTATTTTAATTTTTAAAATGTAGATGGCGTTACAGTCGAAAATGCATTTCGCTTTTCTTATGACTTTCTTGGTGGGGGGCAAGATCGCCAAGCACTGCGACTAAGTCTATTGTACTAAGCCCCAGAAATGACACAAGCACAAGAGACACACAAAGATAGAGACGACACAAACACAGACAAATAACACCATTTATTGATGGTCACAAACATCCATGCCTGACCGGGATTCGAACCCGACCCGAGCAGCTCCAAAGGCCAGAATCCTAACGAGTGTGCCACCGGGGCGGCTTCGCTTTTCTTACTCTATGTACTAGTCTGCGAGGGGTCTGTTCTATGACTAATTCTTGTGTGATTTTGGGCGCTGAATAGGAGTAAGCAGTAAAAAAAATCCATCACGTCTCGTATTTTCAGATATTAATTCACGCGCTTCATAAAACGAGAAACTTAACTGAATACATGACATTTCGGCCAATTTTTTTGTGCTTAGCTATAATTGTTTTTTTAATCTATTAACAATACACATAAGCCTAACATAATTGAGTTCCGAATTTTTCCAAGCTCTCAAAACAGTTGGATTTTCATACTTTTTACATCGATAAAACTGAAGATGCGAATGGTAAACGAGCCAATTATGCTGTCATTTATGATTTTATAGAAACTACTAAGAAAAATACTATATAATTTACATAACTTTAGGGCTGAAATACAATTAATTATACGTTCATGATAATGCAATCTAGTATACCACTACAAAAATTTGATTTCAAATGTCTACTACAAAAACGACAAAATTTGGGGAAAAAAATAGCTATTTCTGCTAATAAAATGTAAGAATAAAAAAAAAAGCTCAATTGATCTATTAAAAAAATTATCTATAGTATTTTTTAGCCAATTTTTTAAAACTTTTCATGACTTAGCCATACTATATTTTAGCTTCATGCTTAACCAAACATTTTTGAAAAATAGTTTCAATGAGGGTAGACTGATCAGTGAATGAACAATTGGTAAATATATATAAAAAAATAAGGATTTAAAATCATTCCACTGTATGGATTTGCAACACTGACATCCTCCAATCTAGTAGGAAGCTATCTGACATGTGGTTGGTTGTTCTGGTCATTATGTCCTTTAATAATATAGTTATATATTTTAAGGTATCTGACCATAAGTGTTTTTAGGTAATAATAAATATAATTTTTTATTTTAAACAGTTAAAAAATGTTGGCATTATTTAAAAAACCATATAATTTTTTTTTTCTTATGGAACTATTATTTTTGCCCTAAAAATAAGCTTATTTTGTGAATTTCAGATGTTTCTGTATGTAGTAAATTTTTGGGACTGAATGGGTTAAATTCAAATTCCAGTGTTATTAACATTTCTTTGATTAAAGTAAGAGATTGTCACAGAAAGATTTATTCAAATTCAAATTTTTTGTACTACACTATCCAATCCACACAATTTTAACACATTTTCAAAAAATATTACATTCATAGATAGGATAACCAGGTGGCGTCTACACTTGTTATATGCAGGTTGCACATCCATTCAACATGATAACATTTGTGTTTTTTCATTTATGAATCCGTTGGTGCCGTTTCTAGATCCTCATTATTTTCTACTTCGATTAAAGGAGAGTTAATTTGGCTCTGCCACTCTTTGAGTCCTATTAAAACCGCTTTCCTCTTTTCAGCAAAGCTCATAAGCCTAAAAAACAATCAAAATATAAATATATTTCATCAAATGTGTTTTAAGTTTTTATGACTCCAATTATGTTAAGTAACTACGAAAAAAAATATTTTTATGAAATAGAATAACATCTACTTTATAGGAGAGCATTTAGTTTAATTCAGAAATGAAGGCAGAGTGGACGTCCAACTGTGATTTTATTATTTCAAATTGAATATTTAAAACACTAAAGAAGCCTTTACCGCTAGGAGGGCCCAGAAAGACTGCCAAAGCACACAGAACCTTACATGTCACTTTTTTAACCCTTTTTCAAATACTTTTTTGGGTAAAAAAAAAACTAATTTTAATTCTTTTTTTTGCCCTTTGAGGTGCAACTAGACTATAGAGAAGATGTATACCAAATTTTATTCAGAATGTTGTTTAGTTATCTTACTTGAGAACTCAAAAAAGTTGTTTTGAGATAAACCTGCATAAAGTTTTGACAAAGCCCTCAAGCGCCGAGTAAAGGTGAAGCATTTAAATGAGTTTTTAACCAAGAAATAATGCAAATTTCATTCTAAAAATTTGCAGGCATATTTTTGAGATGCTATTACCATTTTTACAGGTATCGCCCTCTTAACTAAAATACAACTTTTAACACTTTAAAGACGGGCGACCCATTGACTAAGAACACTCTAAGTTTGAAACTCTCGTTGGATTTTCATTGGAGAATTTCCATATTGAAATTGACTTAGATATTAGCACCCCCCGTTAAGTCTAAGGGAACTAATGCAACGGTTTCTGGCTGCCTATTTCTAGTCACCTTTAGAAGCTTTAATAGAGCACAGAGCCAATTACGCCTCGTAATTTAGAACCCATACCAAGTGACGAAAGGAATATATTTTTGACGACAACTTATTTTCGACTTTATTTTTGAATAAATACAGCTACTCATTGACTTTTATATCCCTCGTAGGCCCATCCTCAAGATATTTGACCCTGTGCTTCTTTTTCTCCATTAATAAACCTACAGACTGACTACGCTTGTCATTTTAGACATGGTCCCCCAAAGATCCACAAGTGATTCGATTGAATAACTCGTCAAATATTCATCCAAATGTAACAAAAACTTAGATTTAGGGGTTTTCGAGGGTTTTTCACATTTCTAAGTAATTAAAATTGGGTGTTGCTATTGAAAATTTTAAAGTTCGTAACATTTTTAATATTAAGACGGACCCTTATGCAAATTTTGTGTCATGCAATTAACTCAAAATGTTATTTGTTCACATAGTCAAAAAGGTCCGATGTAAAAGGATGACTAACGGTTGAAATAATCACTGGTGGGTAACTTTTTTTTAACAGAGAACATTCCGAAGAAACAGTAGCCCTACAATTGAAAGCACAATTATGCCAATCAACAAATCAACCTTTAATAGTGTTTTAGTTGCTTTCGACACGTTAGAAGAGCTAGGCATTAGATTAAGTTGCTGGTCTAGAAGATTTTTAGTCTACGGGTCAGTCGACGCCCGTAGGTAAAGTGTTAAGGTCAAAATTGAAAAAATGACAAAGAAAATGACTTTATATTGTACAAATATGTGCAAACAAAGACTTATACCTAAATTCTCAGCTCAGTTTTAATGAGAATTTATTTTAAGAACTTTTTTTAAATAAATTAATATATTTTTTAAAAATTTTGATTTGAATTTTTTTTAAATAATTTTTTTAAAAAATTGATCTTAGAAATTAGGTACAAGTCTTTGTTTGTACATTTTTGTACAATATAAAGTCGTTTCTTGGTCATTTCAATTTTGACCTCAAAATGTGAAGCGCAAGCCTTATCCCAATTTTGTCAAATTTTGTAAATAGTTTTATGTTTGTTATCATTTATCTTAGTTTTGGCTAAAGTTTCATAAATTTTAAAATTTGTTTTATAATAAATAAATCTTATAGAATTACATATAAAATATATACTGAAAAATTGAGCAGTTGAAAAATTATATGAAATTGAAAACTTTGTATTTCCTTCTTTGCACATTTTTAAGACTCCTATGACCCCTTAATTCTTATGGCGATATATGTTACAGATAAATTCACAGCACAGGGTGGAATGGTTGGGGAGCACAGTCGTGTACAGCTTGCAATGTATATGAGATGTCCTTGGTTCGATCCCGGCTATTGCCAAGATAACTTTCTACCTATAAATGGTGTGTGCAGCCCAAAAGTCCGGCGAATGATACCAGTGCACTTTAAAATATGATCCAAAGACACAACGCCGAGTACGATGTCATGCTTTAAAAAAGTTGCGTTGGGTGACCACTCAGGTGTCGACTCGTCACTTGACTTTGGCTCTAAATTATGACGCCTGTCGCCAATAGCACTCGTGTACCTGTAGTGCAAGGTTATTTCTATTCAACAACACATCACATGGTGATGGGACCACTTTTACCATCATACTGTGATTGTAAAGTAGAGGACTTTTTTACAGTGCTGGTAATCGGTACGAATTTTAGTGTATTCTGTTAAGTTTAAATATTAGGAAAAAAAGCACTTAAACAGTTATTAAAATATTTAATTAACATCATTATGCCTATGCAATTATTAGAAAGTTTTTTTATACAACTTTTATACAATTTATCACAATTGAATTTGTCATTTTTTAAAAATTTATCACAGCTTAAAATTATTTACAATTAATAATTTATTCTACAGATTGACAGCACTTTATACATAAATATGCCAATGAACGATGAGGAAAAAAAAAACACACCAATGAATAAAAGGCAGAGGAAAAAGCCTTAACATCCGCCGCTGTGCCGATTAAAACGGAACAAAAAAAGTTTCTTTTATTCGTCTGGGGGTTGGCGCCGATATCGCTTTAAACAGCTTATTAAAAATTAACATTTTTACAAAATTTCCTTTCTGCGCAAAGAGCTTTTTTTAAAAAAAACAAGTAGGAAAAAATACAAAGACGGTTCATTGGGAAGGGGTAAATTTATTAAGGGGTCATAGGAGTCTTAAAACTGTGCAAAGAAGGTACTACAAAATATAGTTTGATCTTTCATGTAATTTTTTAACTACTCTTTATATAAGTATGATTTTTTTATATGTAATTCCAAAAGATTTATTTAATATAAAACAAATTTTAAAATTTATGAAACTTTAGCCGAAACTAAAATAAATGATATTAAACATGAAGCTATTTCAACACATTGGGATTAGGCTTGCGCGGAAAATTTTGAGGTCAAAATTGAAAAAATGACCAAGAAAATGACTTTATATTGTACAAATATGTACAAAAAAAAAACTTATACCTAAATTCTCAGCTCAATTTTAATTAGAAATTATTTTAGGAACTTTTTTCTTAAAAAATTAATAAAATTTTGATTTAAAATTTTTTTAAAAATAATAGTTAAGTATTTTGATATTTTTTATTCATTTTACCAAATATATGGATGGGGTCACGTGTCCCTAAAGGGGGGGGGGGGGGGTCATGTATCCCAATGTATAAAGTTTTAAATAATTGATATTTTACGAAAAAAAAAAACAGTTAATACTTCGGTAAAATACTAATATAATATTGTGTAATAATTTATGAAGTATAGATTGCCTGCATTTGCACATCCATAAAGGGTGTTTTTTTTAAAAGATACAAGCCAAAAACTACAAGTAGGGTAGTAATGATTAAAAAAATACAAGCATACCTTCTGTCATAGCATAATCCACAAACAAGGAAAGTTGATCATCAATGGGACGATCTGCAATGGAAAGTATACTTAAATTAATGGCTGATGTTTAGAGGTAACAACAACGCTCTTCCAATAGTATTAACTTACAGTTTCCCTTTCCAGGGAAACCTATTTTTACGATGTGATGTTAGTCTGCCTGAGAGACTACTGACACATGTGTCGTTGCCCAGCTCTATTTTTCCATTAATTAGGCCTGAGATGCTAATACCAGCGATTGTCCATGCCGAGTGGCTAATTTGGTGATTAAATAGTTGTTAACTATCCAAGCAAGCTTGGTACAGCTGTGGACAAAAAAAAAAAAAGTATCCACTAGGATTATTTCGGCCGTTAGTCATCCTATAGAATCGGACATTTTTGACTTTGCAAACAAATAACAGTCTAAGTTTATTGCATGAAACAAAATCATTGCAAAAAACAAGTCTTCATATTAAAAAAGTTATCGCTTTTAAAATTTCCAATAGTAACACCCATATTTGATAATTTAGAAATGTTAAGCACCCTCGAAAACCCCTAAATCTAAGTTTTTGTCACATTTGGATGTATATTTAACGAGTTATTCGATTGAATAACTTGTTGTCCTTTGGGGGACAATTTCGAAAGTATGTACAGCTACTCATTGACTTTTATATCCCTCGTACGGCTCCATCCTCAAGACATTTGACCTTGTGCTTTTTTTCAATCCATTAGTAAACCTACAGACTGACTACACTTGTGATTTTATACCCCAAAGATTCACAAGTGATTCGATTGAATAACTCGTCAAATATTCATCCAAATGTAAAAAAAAACTTAGATTTAGGGGATTTCGAGAGTTCTTCACACTTCTAAGTCATTAAAATTGGGTGTTGCTATTGAAAATTTTAAAGTTCGTAGCATTATTAATATTAAGACGGCCCCTTATGCAAATTTTGTGTCATGCAGTTGTCACTCAAAATGTTATTTGTTCACATTGTCATAAAGGTTCGATTTTATAGGATGACTAACGGTCGAAATAATCACTAGTGGGTAATTTTTTTTCTACAGCTGTACATTCCGAAAAAACAGTGCGCTACAATTGGAAAGTACAATTATGCCAATCAACAAACCAATCTTTAATAGTGTATTAGTTCCTTTCGACACGTTAGGAGAGCTAGACATTAGATTAAGTTGCTGGTCTAGAAGATTCTTAGTCTATGGGTCAGTCGACGCCCGTCTTTAAAGTGTTAAAATAACATATACCTACATTGCCAGCGAGGACGGGGAGGAGTCCAATGTCTACCACTGGGATTTATAAAGCAGTTATTACATTATTAAACAAGTGGAGCCTTACAATTATTTTGAACACAATACCATTAACACCATCTAATAACCTCTTAAGCCTCGAGCAAAACCCTTCACATATATCGTCTTAATTTAAACATACTTTTCATACAAATATACATGTTAAAAAGTATGTTTTGCAAAGAAATTTAAAAAAAAAAAAATTATGTTTCATAGTTACTGAGAGACACGCCTCGCAGGGTTGGGTTTTTACCGGGAAAAACCAGGTTTTTACCAGGAAAAACCAATTTACTTTGTATGCTAAAAAACAAATATTTAACAATATGTATATAATTTACGCCTATTATCTGTAGACACACGTGTGTATAATTGGACATGTTTCCTAGTAAATAAAAATTATATTCTATATTGTTATCAAAAGATTACATTTTTGGCAAAGACTTGGGGGACATTATACATTTTAGAATTCAGCATTCTGTACCTAATAATTAGTTGGACGTATCTATATTCGGGAATCAAAACTAAATCTTTCAAATAATTAGAGAAGAACACATGTAGAATGTAAAAAATAGTAATGTGTTGTTTTTGATGTTTATATTTTTTTTTCTTTCTCTTGTAGTATGAATATTTTTGAATATATATATATATATATATATATATATATATATATATATATATATTTATTTATAACAATAGTAATTTATAGAATATTTGTTCTTCAAACATATCCATGCCATAATAAAAAGAAAACTAGAATTCCTCATCATTAACAAGAACATAAATTATTGATTTATCTGTTTTTTTATTTGGTAATAAATATAATGTTATTTCAGAAGGTGAGAATTTTTTTTACCAAGAGTGGGAAAAACATGCTTTTTACTAAGAGTGGTAAAAAATGGGTACGGTAAATACCGTGCCAACCCTGACGCCTCGAACATGTGGCGTGGAAATGCGAAGCCCTACCACTAAGCCACTGGACTTGATAGTTTTTTTTACTCAAAAATAAATTATTAGACTAATATACTAAACTATAAGGACGACAACTCGGCGTTGTGTCTTTAAATCATATTTTAACGCGCACTTCCTCTACGCGGAGTATTATTCACCGGACGTTTAGCCTGCACAGACCGTTTATATGTCGGTAGTTATGCTGGCAAGTTATTTGGCAGTTCCAGAATCCAGGATATTTCCCATGCAAGGCAAACGCCTTACCGACTGGGCTCTCATGCCTCACCCTGTCCCGTAGTCTTCGTCATGGGCTAATTTAAGTTGAAATTTTAATTCCCCTTTATCATTTTAAAGTACTAATGACTTCATATGTATACAATGTTAAATATTTTACAAGTACTTCATCAAGTACATAATTAAGTACTTATTTAACTTCAGTATAAATTTTAATATAATGTGTACCTGCAATAACATGGACCTCCTCCTCGTCCCTTGCCAGGTCTATGACTTCTAAAATAAGGCAGTTATTACATTATTAAACAAGTAGAGCCTTATATTTATTTTTAACACATTACCATTAACACCATTTATTCAATGATTAACTGGGCATGACATGATAGGTTTTAAAAAAAACTCCTCGGCCCAACAGCCCGTTAGTGGGCCAAGGCCTGCCGGGTCCATTCCAGCTTACGTGACTAAGGGCTCTGGGGTGCTAGGCATATGTCCTGGAAAGGTGGTCAGCCTCACGCGGGACTCCAAGTGTTTAGTTCTCAGGCATGCTTGGTACTCTTTTTATCGGACTCACTTAAGAGATGGGAGGCTGAGTCAACCTCGACCAATCTGGGACTCGAACCTCGGACCTGTGGCGTGGAAATGCGAAGCCCTACCACTAAGCCACTGGACTTGATAGTTTTTTTTACTCAAAAACAAATTATTAGACTAATATATTAAACTATGACTATTACTATAACCTATAATGATGAAATGCTACACGAGTGCTATTGGCATAATTTATAACCGAAGCCAAGTGACGAGTCGACACCTTAGTGTTTACCCAACGACCCTAAGGACGACAACTCGGCGTTGTGTCTTTAAATTACATTTTAACATGCACTTCCTCTACACGGAGTATTATTCGCCACACTATTTGGCTGCACAGATCGTTTATAAGTCGGTAGTTATTCTGGCAAGTTATTTGGCAGTTCCCGAATCGGACCTTTCGCATGCAAGGGAAACGTCTTACCGATTGGGCTCTCAAGCCTCACCCTGTCCCGTAGTCTTCGTCGTATATTTTGGGCTAATTTTAATAATTGTAAATTTTAATACCCTTTAATCATTTAAAAGTACTAATGACTTCATATGTATACAATGTTAAGTATTTTTCAAGTACTTCATCAAGGACATAATAGAGTACTTTTACATTATTAACAAGTAGAGCCTTACATTTATTTGTTACACAATACCATTAATACCATACATTCAATCCTTAACTGGGCATACCATGAGATATATAATTTTTTAACTAACTCTTCTGCGCAACAGCCCGTTAATGCTCCAAGGCCTGCAGGGTCCATTCCAACTTGCGTGACCAAGGGCTCTGGGGTGCTATAGGCATATGTCCTGGTAAAGTTATCAGCGTCAAGCGGGATTCCCAGTGTTTAGTTCCCAAACATGCTTGGTACTCGTATTTTATCGACCCACTTACAAGATGAAAGGATGGGTCAACCTCGGCCAATCCGGGACATGATCTTCGGACCTGTGGCGTGGCAATGCGAAGTACTACCACTAAGCCACTGAGCCTTGCTAGTTTTTTAATACTCAATAATAAATTATTGGAATAATATATATTAAACGAAATAACTATAACCTCTCTGATGAAAAGCTACACGAGTGCTACTGGCGACAGGAGTCATAATTTATAACCAGTCAAGTGACGAGTCGACACCCGAGTGGTCACCCAACGCAACTATTTTTAAAGGACGACAACGTATTCAGCATTGTCTTTAGATCATATTTTAATGGCTCGTATAAAAAAAAACAGAGCTAAATTTCTATCAATGTGAAATGTTATGTGTTGTTGCTACTGTGAGAGAGAGCAATGCCACGAATTTTCTACAAAAAATAACAGAAATAGAAAATGCCACTATTAAGAACTCTGTTAGAACTTTGAAACAATCTTCAATTGCTTCATTGTTATCTGCGCAATAAGTGTAAATGCAAATTAAACGTTTCCATAGGTATGTACAAGTTTTTCCTCAGTTTGTAAGATTTTTTATTAAAATTCTTTATAACGTCCCTTCGATATAACGACCATGAGTTGTTGGTCCTTGAGAGTAGTCGCTGTATCGAGGTTCTACTGTATGTAGGATAAAATATCCTCAAACATCCTTTGTACTACAAGTTGATTTTAGTAGACATCTAATCAGAGATAGAAAACTGCAAGACTTACCAGCACTCGATAAAATATTCTGTATATTCTTGAACGGTTCTCAGTCTCTGTAGCTAATTGAGTTTTAAGTTCTGGTGACAATATTCCTGAAAGCTGAAAGAACGAGTTTTATTGCTTCAAACAATAATTTAACTACAGACTACCACATATATAAGCAAAAAATGCAAATTGCAATTAGATTTTATTTAATAAGCTATAAAATTGCAACTACTCAAAATGATTACAATTTTAGAACTCTTGGTTAATATGTAGTAATCTGACGGTGATTCTGTAAACAAAGGATTTGGCACTTATTGTAGTGGGAGATACCAGCAGTTTTGTGCAGCATTTTCTTGTGAAATAATGGGCTAAGCTTGAATTATCATCGCACTAGAGCTACATAAGGGCTATTAGCGACGGGCGTTGTATTGTAGAACCACAATCAAGTAACTAGCCAACACCTGAATGGGCACCCAACCAGGGATCAATCTGCAGTCGCATTTGTCGCAAAATGCGACGAGTTGCACGAAAATGCGAAAAAAATATTATTGGCCATCGCGAAAATGCGACGACGTAATTCGGTAAAACTAAACTTAAATTTCAATAAACAACAAGTTCAAATAACCGATTCTAATAATGAAAATAAAAAATTTAACCAAAATGTTAAGATGAATTCAGATTAGATTACACTAAGATGTCTTCAAATCTCGGCCAGCCCAGTTCATCCTACCATTTTAAAATCAGTCCAATTGTGCTTCCTGATTTACTCATATTACGGCCTAGTAATTTTAACGAAATCTACCGAAGATGTCACATTACGTGATAATGATTGACAGTTGTCTGGCTCTTTGTGATCGGAAGAGTATCTTGTCACTTTTGAAGCTCTGGTTCAGGCCAACTCTGACAACCAGAATAAATTTTCTGATCAAGTGTCTGATTCACGATGTCCGTGAGTCGTGATCACCTTGAATGTTAAAATACTTTTTATTCATGTTTGAACCTTTTATTCTACTTCCGCCTGTATTGGGGTTTCTGATTTTAAACAATATTTAGTTTTTTTTAAAATGGACTTAGATTTTATGTTGCAAGTTAATTTCTAGTCCTTGAATTTTTCTTTAAAAGTGATTGGATTTTTTTTAAAACAAATGTTTGAACAATTTTAATAAGGATATGTATTAGACCCAAAGTTTGGGATTTCAAACAAGCAAAACTTGATTTAATACATCAAATGAACAGCAAAAACATGTTCATAGACAAATCTGAAGATAGTCCAACATCATAAATCAAAGTAAATACCCACTTACTTGTACTTATTTAAAAATGTTGATAAAAGAAGTCAAAAGTACTTTTAGTAGTATTGTTTTATAAAATTATTAATTATTTAAATTTGTCATGTCGTGATTCATAAAAAAAATATCAATGTATTGTTAAGCTATACTGGTTAAGGTGGTCTGGCACCTCCATAGAAGCCCATGTTAAATTGTCCAACTTTGGGGGCATCTCAAGAATTAACTAATTAATATATCCATTTCAAATTTTCACAGTTTCATCTATAGACATTTTTAAGTATTTTAACACAAGATTATTTTGAAAAACTAAAAACTAGATTAAATATGAATTTTTTTAAATATCGTTGAAGAATGTCAATATTTTTAACCTAAAAGATTTTTTTTTAAAAAAGTAAAAACTTTACAGACTATTCCCTGCGTTAAAATGTTTAAATATACTTGTGAATTACACATAAAAAAATTCAAGTATTTAAATGAATGACATTTTTAGTTATGTGCCCCCAAACATTCACATGATTCAAAAATTGTAAAACCGAGAAAAACCAATTTAAAGTTTTTATTGTTAACTGATTTCCTCACGAAGGATTTTTGCTTCCTTGTAATATTTGATTGGAATAACATTATCGAATCCTTAGTCGTTCGGCCGTTCTGGGCCGTTTCACTAAAGAAAGGGTAAAATAAAATTGCTTTTAATGTCAAAAATATTTTTCCAATCGTCTTAAAACTTTGTGACATTATTAATAAAGGTTGATATACCTAGTATTTTAAGCCACTAATTTTTTTAAAAATTTTTTTCAATGATTTTGGGGTGCCAGACCCCCTTAACAAAATTAACTGCAACACAAAGATTGAGTTGTGTATAGATTCAAGTGATTTAATTGGCATGACGTTGGTTTATGAGCAATTACTTTTTCTTTAGCATTTTGCTACAGCTTTTTTTTACATTTTAGCATTTTTGCGACAGCATTTTTTGACCAGGTTGATCCCTGCACCCAACGCAACGGCTTAGGGCGACATCGTACGCAGTGTTAGGACTTGAATGTGCACTCCCTTACACGGGATATTGTTCGTCAGACTTTTTGGGCTGCACAGGCCGTTTATAGGTCAGCAGTTATTTTGGCATGCCCGAACCTGGGACATTTCGCATGCTAGGCGAGTGCCTAACCGACTCCCCAGCCCAGTGAAATAGTGGGAGGGATGCGCATGAGAAGGTATTTTGCTCAGTTGTTGTGCGCCTCAGAATTTTGTTCTAAATTATTTTTTGTCCAATTGTCGGCGCTGGTAATACTTGCGCGGAAACTGGAATTGTCGGTAAGTTGCGCGGATGATGTGGGCATCAGAATTATTGCATTGGGTTAGTTTTGTTAACAACACTTTTGGGTGTTTTTGTTCACATTAAAACAAAATTTAGTTTTGTTTTGTTCACAAAATAAAACTTATTTTTTTTAGGTTTTGCTTTTCAAAACAAAAACTATTTTTTTGTTTCACTTTGTAAAACAAAACTATTTTCGTTTCGCTTTGTAAAACAAAACTTCCTGGGGCTCCAAGCAAGTATTTAGGCTTTCAATGGCCCTACAATGCTGTTCCATGCTAGATACTGATGTTTTTTTTAGAGAAAAAAATTCCTGGGGTTCCATACGGGCGCGTACTGGAATGCCACTCGTGTTGGTGCGACGATAATTAAAACTAAACTGGATTGTCACTTGTGTAGCTCTAGTGGGACGAAAATTAAAACAAAACTATACTGTGTACTGGATAGCTACTCCTGTAGGACAAGTGTGACGAAAATTCAAAGAAACTAAACTAGATTGCCATTATTAGCCCATTGTCAGAGTTAGATAAAATGACGAGTTAAAAAAAACTTGCTGCGTACACAAGATTTGGAGTAAAAATTTGCTGCAAAAAATATTAATAATGATAATTAACTTTTTTTTTAACCCATAGGCTATCGTGGATTTATTATGCATTATAAAAACACAAATTTTATAGAAATTGCACGGAAAAACGTTAAATTACTAAAAATAGCCCATCTTCAACATTGCATTCGTTTTGGCAAACTAGCGATGGCGATGAAAAAGAAATATTTTTTTTTAGCTTGGTTTGTAAAAAATGTTGAAATTGATTGTTGTCGTGCTTTCGCTTAAGATGCGTTGCATAATTTTTTCGAGGAGCGCATCTCCACAAAAACGGCGTGTCACTTTCCGAACCCAACTCTGATATTTAATATTGTTACTCATCATTATATATAATGACCAGAAAAATAAAGTTTTAAAAAACTATTTTGAACATTTAAAAAACAACGGTAATCGGCAAAGCTGTTTGTTTTCGTTTACGATTTCAGTGTTGCCATTCGTTAAGCAAATAGTAAGGTTTTGTCTGCAGTCGAAATAATTCGCCATAGTTTGGCCTCGTCTCGTCTGGTACGACCCATCACTACAGTACGTCACGACTCCGCTCCGACTCAATAATGACCGTCAACTTTCCAAACATATTTTTTCGTATTTTATGCAAAAGGGCAAAAGTCATATTTTTTAAACATTGAAACAGATAAGAGTCATTCCACGTCAAATCGACCAGCCCAAAATCTTCATGTCACAGAATTCAATCTTGATTTTATTCCAAGTACTAGAGACAAATTTATTAGACACGTATTTTTTATTTTTTCAAAATTTTAAGAATTAAAAAAGTTATGATTTTTTAAAACCGAAAAGTTAAGCTTAACTTTTTCTCATTTAGCATTGCGGTCTATGGGAAATTTAGTATTTTCGAACAAGTATAACTAAAAAGGGTAACCTGGGAACAACTAACACATTTTTGTATGGAATACTATCACTAATGATAACATTTTGGTAAAGTGCGCTGTTGTTCCCAAAATTCCTTCTACCAAAAATATTTTTTTTAAATGTCAGAGAAGAATAACATTAGTTTCAATGGAGAAATTCGTACAATAGGATTGTGTTTATGAAAGAATATGTGCAAGCGTGTTAAAATACCATACCGCGTTGAAATACCATAGCAAATATTTTTAAACACTTTGTATTATTGAAAAATGTAAATCCCTTGTACCCAGGGATCAACCTGGGTCAAAAAATGCTGTCGCAAAAATGCTAAAATGTAAAAAAAGCTGTAGCAAAATGCTAAAGAAAAATTAATTGCTCATAAACCAACGTCACGCCAATTAAATCACTTGAATCTATACACAACTCAATCCTTGTGTAGCAGTTAATTTTGTTAAGCAGTATAGCTTAACAATACATTGATATTTTTTTTATGAATCACGACATGACAAATTTAAATAATTAATAATTATATAAAACTATACTGCTAAAAGTACTTTTGACTTTTTTTATAAACATTTTTAAATAAGTACAAGTAAGTAAGTGGGTATTTACTTTGATTTATGGTGTTGGACTATCTTCAGATTTGTCTATGAACATGTTTTTGCTGTTCATTTGGTGTATTAAATCAAGTTTCGCTTGTTTGAAATCCCAAACTTTGGGTCTAATACATATCCTTATTAAAATGGTTCAAACATTTGTTTAAAAAAAAAAAGCACTTTTCCAGAAAAATTCAAGGACTAGAAATTAACTTGCAACATAAAATCTAAGTCCATTTAAAAAAAAAACTAAATTTTGTTTAAAATCAGAAACCCCAATACAGGCGGAAGTAGAATAAAAGGTTCAAACGTGAATAAAAAGTATTTTAACATTCAAGGTGATCACGACTCACGGACATCGTGAATCAGACACTTGATCAGAAAATATATTCTGGTTGTCAGAGTTGGCCTGAACCGGAGCTACAAAAGTAACAAGATACTCTTCCGATCACGATCACAAAGAGCCAGACAACTGTCAATCATTCTCACGTAATGTGACATCATCGGTAGATTTCGTTAAAATTACTAGGCCGTAATATGAGTAAATCGGGAAGCACAATTGGACTGATTTTAAAATGGTAGGATGCACTGGGCTGGCCGAGATTTGAAGACATCTTAGTGTAATCTAATCTGAATTCATCTTAACATTTTGATTAAATTTTTTATTTTCATTATTAGAATCGGTTATTTGAACTTGTTGTTTATTGAAATTTAAGTTTAGTTTCACCGAATTACGTCGTCGCATTTTCGCGACGGCCAATACTATTTTTTTTCGCATTTTCGTGCAACTCGTCGCATTTTGCGACAAATGCGACTGCAGATTGATCCCTGCTTGTACCTTTGAAATTTCAATTAATATTTATATTAAATAAAAAAAAATATTATAAATATAAGTTAAAATTTGAAAGGAGGAAAAGACTTAAATTTTTCAATAACACGAAGTATTTAAAAAAATGTTTGCTATCATATGAGAAATTTTAATATTAATACTTCATTTAAAAAAATATAGTTGCTTGCACATATTCTTTCATAAACACAAACCTATTGTACGAATTTCTCCATTGGAACTAATGTTATTCTCCTCTGACTTTTAAAAAAATAATTTTGGTAGAAGGAGTTTGGGGAACAACAGTGCACTTTACCAAAATGTCACCATTAGTAATAGTATTCCGTACAAAAATTTGTTAGTTGTTCCCAGGTTACCCTTTTTAGTTATACTCGTTCGAAAATACTAAATTTCCCATAGACCGTAATGCTAAATGAGAAAAAGTTAGGCTTAACTTTTCGGTTTCAAAAAATCATAACTTTCTTAATTCTTAAAATTTTGAAAAAACAAAAAATACGTGTCTAATAAATTTGTCTCTAGTACTTGAAATAAAATCAAGATTGAATTCTGTGACATGAAGATTTTGAGCTGGTCGATTTGACGTGGAATGACTCATAATGACTTTTTTAACATCCTGAAATTTTCTGCAGGAGTAAAATATTTTCCGCGAACGGCGTACGCGCGTTCGTCTATATTATCCAACCCTGCCCATTGTGTGGTGTAGAGTTCAAGTTTGTGTTGTTCAAAGCAAACCAAAATCCTGGTCTGGTTTGTTTTGTTAAAAGAAAATAGGTTTAGTGCATCAGCATGAAGGTAACTGGCAATGGGAAAACATACGAATTTCTCCAAGTAGCCTAGTTTTTGGAAATGCAGCACAGTAGGATTAAAATTTACCCAATAATGGAGAACTTGTTCGTTATTAAAACAAGACATTAAGAAAGCTTAACTTGGTAAAATCACAATATGAAAACAAAAGTATGAAAACAGTTATGAAAACCAAAACAGAAGTATGAAAACAAGCATAACTTAGAATAAATAAAAAAAAAACTATAGTTAATATTTATTGGCACCAGCTAGCAGTGTCGATAGTGAAAGGTTGTTCTAAGAAGCCAATTTAAAACCAATGCAATAAATTAAATGCTGGTGTTAACCAAAATGCAATAAATTACTTCTCCAAAATGCTGAACAGCTTTTCTTACATTATAATTTTCAACCTACTAACTTTTACATATTCATTAATTTTTTCCATTTCCATATAATATAACTGATATACCTTTGCATTCAATTCACAAAAATGCTTTATAATGAATAAACATCATATTGAGATAAAACGTTCAACATTAATTTTTCTTGTATTTCTTATATTAATCAATATGGATTTCTTGCATTTATTTAGGGAAAAAAAAATTAAAATCCACTATTCGGCCGAATAGTAGGTGCTTCCCTATTCGCAACCAAACAGTTATAAATATCCTGCATGAAAGAGTTATAAGTATAGTTAGCTATGTGAGTAAAAATTATTCTATATTTTAAATGCAAAATAAAAATGAGTTAGAAGCACAATATCAGCAGCACAATATAGATTAACTTTATAAATACATGCATCCTTGAAAAAAAAAAATCAAACATTTCTTACCGGCACCGCTGTGGATTTAAGTAATGAATAAACTGTTTTAATTGCACCAAAATGAATCTTATGACATTCCAGCATGCTTAATAACATATTTATTTTGAGCATAAAAACGATTAAACGAATTTAATACACGAATTCAAACTTGAAAATTACCACACGTGAGCGAACGTAACGAACCACGAACAACATCGAACTTTCGACTAGGGATGGGTCGTTCACCACTGAACGAATCTCAAAGAACGATTCTTTAAAACGAACGAATCAACTGAGTGACTCTTTTAAAAGAACGGTCGTTCGTTCGAACGTTCGCTCTTTTTCAGCCAATCAGAAGGCCACCGATTGAGTCGAACCTAAGGATTCGTTCAAAAGAGTCACCTACTCAGAAAATCACTTGGTGGTTCTTTTCGGAATAACCTGAGAATATCGTACTTCCCGTCGTGTTCCTATGAGGTTGAAATTCCAGTTCGATCAAGTTAGAAAGTAAGGGGTTGGTTCTTTTCGAAATATCTTTCGAAAAGTGAGTTTCGAACGAGCACAATCGAACGATGATTTAGTGAATTGGTGCTTTACGGAATAACTTAAGATGTTGTAGCCTGCGTAGTGGTGAATTGAATTTCGTTCGGTTGCTTGTAACATGTCCCCATTGGTTGATTCCTACAAAAGAGTAATGGATCGTTCAGGCTGGTTCGTTTCGAAAAATTTCGGTCTCGTAGACACATGTTATCTTTTTCTGCTTGAGGACATGGGCATGGGTTGGGATGTGGTTCAGTGATTCCTGGAAGTTAGGAATTCAAAGTAATACATCAGTCAGTACTGAATGCTTTAGAACTGAGCTTCCATAATGGGCGCAGAAATTGTATTTAAGCGGCCTCTCACTGACTAAAAAATATAGTTTTTTGGAAATTTTTAGAACAAAACCGTGTTACTAATTACAAATATTCGCCATTTGATTATAAAAAGGTATTTTAGGTGCATAAGATATCCCTCTATTAGACATCGCACTGACTCAAGAAATGAACATATTTTTGTTCAGAATTTAAAAATACTTTATAATAAATAACTATCGAACAATTGTCATTTATACGTAGAAGTTTGTGTATAATATATTACACTCAAGGGAGCATCGCACTGACTTACAAAAATTAAGAATAAAAACACAATGTTAATAAATACGACAAAAAAAAATGTATATTTTGCGCATAATATATATGATTTTGCGCATATATATAGATGTCAACGGCAAGCTTGTTTATTGTCCCATTTCATACAGCCATGACACAAAATTTAGTCTTCTGCAAAAAAAAATTGCGTGCTGTTTTGTAAATATTAAAATTAAATTAATTCCATTTTCACTTGATAATCATTTTTCGGTGGTATAAATGTTTTCTCCTAAAAAATAGTATAAAATTAACAATAAGGACATCTAATTTTCAACTAGAGTTTTTAGACTAGACTCTCGACTAAATCGACACATTTTAGGGATTTGAAAATTGTAGACACGCACATAATTTTACACGAATATGCGGAACTTAAAATATTCTATTTTTAGTTTAGTTTGAATTATCGTCGCACTAGAGCTATACGAGGGCTATTGACGACATTCGTCGTAATTTAGAACCACAGTCAAGTGACGAGCCGACTCCTGAATAGGCACCCAACGCAACCGCTAAGGGCGATATCGTAAGCAGCGTTGGGTCTTTGGAGCATATTTAACATGCACTCCCCTACACGGGGGTATTCGTCGGACATTATTGACTGCACAGGCAGCTTATAGGTCGGCAGTTATTTGGCGATGCCCGGACCCGAACCTGGAACCTTCCGCATGCAAGGCAAACGCCTTAAACATCTAGATTTCCCAGACCCTCAAATTTATAGCATTAGTGTCTGCCTAAAAAGCAGCAGGCGCAAAAATGAAAAATAAACGTCTACGCGATTAGGTTTTAGATTAATGTGACCAGCCGTTTTTGAGACAATACCGCTCCGCTTGTCTCGTAAACTTTTGAGTGTTTAGAGAGACAATCCCACTTGTTGTTTCACTGTCCTTCGGACATGCAGTCCACCAAAACGTCCCACTATTCTGTTACAGTCATTCAAAATACCGAAAAAAGGGGATAATATAAATAAAATATAGATATAACAAAACATTTGTGAGCTCTTTGTTAAAAAAAACCCCACTAAATCTATTATTTATGTCCTTTAATTCTATATTTGTTTACTCAGTATAATGGTAACTACCCACTGTTCATTGGCATGTGTAATAGTAATAGTTTTGTCTCATAAAGTATGCCAATGTTTTAAATTTAGGGAGCTAAAGGTGTATGAAATGAGACAATTTATTCGAAAAATAGAGGGGTGGGGTTAAAGATTGAATTTCCTGAGTCTTCGTTTTGAAAATCTGATCACATTATTTTAGATTATTTTGCTGCTTTGCCCTGCATTAAAATATTTTATTATTTATTCATTTCTTAAGGGGAGAACATAGTGTTAACAAAAAAAAAAAAATCAAATTTTTGAAACCAGTATTTTCTGATAGATGGGAGCCCGATCTTTCGAATGAGACCAATTTTGTATCGATCGGTTAACTATTTCTTACAAAGAAATTAAAATTATAAAAATAAACAAATGTGTCAAGCCTCTTTTGAATTACTAATTGTATGCTTGTATTATTAGTGTATTATATTATAAAATTAGTTTTTTTTAAGTTGATTTTTTAAAACTATTCACTGGCTCAATGCAAGAAAAAATTGCTGACGGTTAACATGAAATTCGGTTAACACGAAATGTTTCGGTGGTCCCTTCGAGTTCGTGTTAATGGGCTCGACTGTATTTATTTTTCGCGTTTTTCCCAAAACTATAATTTTCAACACATCGGTACACTTTTCTCTAAACCTATTACATATTTCTTAATAGTTTTTTTTGTGTGTGTGCTATAAAACCATTTTAGATCTATTTAGGTCACCTCATTTTCTTTTACAAATTAAAAAAAAATGTCTTTTTGTCACTTTTCTACGTTGAAAATCAGAGTTTTTATGAATTTAGAATATAATGTTTTTTTTTAAATCAAATTTAAAAATTATTTTAGGCAAAAAAAACAGGTGACCAATATAAATCTAAATCACTTTCGCATAAACCAAAACAGATATAATTCCGAAAGGGCTAAAAAGGAAAACATGCTGCTATAATTGTTGCCCCTCAAGACGCTAAAAATGCCGATTATTGAATTTCGTAGTTTATTTAATTCTGACGTTTAAAAGTTTAATATCGAACTAAATGCCGTGTTTTTATTTGTTTAGAAAGAGACCCAAGGCATTTTATTTATTTTTTTAAAAAGACGTAAAATTTCCTTACCATTTAAACAATTTATTGAAGAATAATGACGTCTCAATGCTAAGTATTCCTTTTGGCATTCCCCCCCCCCCCCCAAATTGTCGTTTGTTTATCAGAATAGCATTTAAAAATCGATTTGTTTAGATATTTTTATAGATAGTTTCAATGTTGATTATTGATATGAAATATTAGCCTTTTTATTTAAGTGTGCACTATATTACATATTTATTCTTCGAAACAAAATTAGCTAACTAAATTAAAAAGAAATAAAACAGTTTAAAAGCTTAATATTGAATGGTAGTTTTTAAATGCATTAATTATGTGTAAAAGCAGTTCTTAGTTAAAGTGTGTGTTACAAACTTACTTGTTATATTTTATATCTTAATTATTTTTATACTTGTATTATGCAAATGCATTGTTTTTATTAATAATAAAAAAAACAATTAGTGAACTTATTTTTCTAAGGTAGTAGTTTCTCTGAGTAACTTAAACAAACATTTTAACAAGAAAGTGTTCATAATTTACTGTGGTGAGTTATTAGTAATACCTACTGAAATAAAGTTGAAACTAACAGGGAACTTATATTAGCAAAAAAAAAAAAAAAATCAAAAAATTATTTTGATTTCGTACCGTCCTACTATACATTTTACATCGTACAGTTTTTACAGTACAACAACTACAGCAACAACAAAAGAATAACGAATGAAAAAAAAAACTAAAATTATACCCAAGCTACAATAAACACCAAAAATGGAAAGAGAAGCTGCCCGAAGGAAGCAGCAAGAAAAAGAAGAAAAAAAATCTATTGTACTCAGCATTTCGAATTTCTCAATACACAATAAACAAGACATTCCACCCCGAAACCGCTCCCCCGAGAACCTCATCTCTATACCTCTGATTCCGAGAATTCTCTTTCTTCCCCCAAGACCAAATTCCAATAAACCGTCAATGTTCAAGGTTAAAGGGGCGAACGAAAAACAAGTACTAGAAAATATCCACTTTCACAGCAAAAGGGGTTCGCGAACTTAAATCATTTGAGTCAGTTTCGAACGATCGCTTGCGAACATTAACAGCCGACTCAGTCGCGAACGATCGTTCTCGAACTTTAATCAGTCGACTCAGTCGCGAACGATCGTCCGCGAACTTTAACAGTTGACTCAGTCGCGAACTGTAATCTGTCGAGTCAGTCGCGAACTTATTCAGTTGAGTCAGTCGCGAACGATCGTTCGCGTACTCAGTCAATGCACATCTTTCGCTAATCATGAATCCATCATTCGTAAACTAGGCAAAAAGTGCGAACTGCTTCTACATGTACGATTGCTTTTATTTCACCGTGAGGTTATTGTTTTAATTTACCATATTTGCCTTCAGCATATTGAATGTAATTGAACAGATTTTGTGCTCCGTAAAAAAAATCAAAATGTTAGCACATCTGTCATCAAGTTAATTAATTTGGAAATTAATAATATTTTTTTCCTAAAACAATTATAAATTCAAAGTTACGAAACCTTTTTTTAAGTTTAATTTCAGTTTTATTTTTATAAAGTTTAATTTCAGTTTTATTTTTATAAAGTTTAATTTCAGTATTATTTTTATTAACTTTAATTCTGCATGGAATTTTTAAAATAAACAACATTGCCATGTTAATGCAAATCAGAAAAAAATGCTAATTAATATTTAAAAAAATATATTATTAAGCTTTGTAAGTGAAAAATAATTTGTATTAATTTTAGTTAAAAATCTCAACATATTATTTAAAAAAGTCTAATGATAAAAAAAATTAAACTAATTAAAGTTATTGCAATCTAATGTACCCACTATTCCTCTTACATGCATGAAATTGATAAGTTATTGTTCCTTTTCTTATAGGAATAAATAGACATACTAGATCAGATCAAGCAATGTCCAGGACCAGCTTCCCAAGCTAAAACGCTAACAGCCAAAAGCGATGACTATTGATAAGGAAAAAAAAACGCCTTTCAAATTCCTCTCGGCTTTTACAGAGTGTGTGTGTGTTCCCCCTCTGCCCCCCCCCCCTCTCCTACAAGGAGAGATGTCTTTCCACCATACTTGGCATAACGCCAACCCTCATCTGCGGGCGCTTGGGGTTTTTTTTTGGGGGGGGGGGGGATACAAGAAAAAAGAACGAATCAGAAGATTCGTTCTTTTGAACGAATCTTTGAAACGAACGGGAACGATTAGAACGAATCTTTTAAAAGAACGGGTCCGACCCATCTCTACTTTCGACAAATGAAATGAAACGAAACGAAAGTGAAGGAGTGTTGCCAATCGAGAATTTGCATTTTACCTTCACTCTCCAAACCGAATGGGGAACATTCATGTGATGTCACGCGGTTTGCTATGCTATTGCTCTCGAACCAAGTGAGTGCTAATGTTATCCTATACATGTATCGAAACACTTGCTAATGTTTTCCTACTGCTCTAACCTGTCTAACCGCTTAGTTTGCACATTGATTTGGAATTGAAGCTCAGGTGGATATGGCGTGAATGTCCCCATAGGGCCCGAGTGGTTTACACATATCATATCTGTTACTTCAATTTCATTTGTTAAATTTAGTTTAAATCACGTTTTACACACGTGATTTGCACTACATAAAGAATAATTTTTCATGGAATTATCCTATTGTACATGCACAAGTTTCAATTATCGATCCCAAAGAAGAAACTGCGGCCCCTTTTTAAATATAGTGTACAACACGTACTCGCGAAAACTTACGGAAAAATACAGAAGAAAGTTAATTGCCATTAAAATAATTAATAAGCGTAATTTTATTGATTCGCAGTGTTCGATAGCGCACTCGGAAGAACAACGAAGAGTGGACAGATTTTCCGCGGTTCAACACCTATCTCTTCTCAATTATTATTTGTTATTTTATATTATTCTAGAATTATGTAAATTAGCCAATCAGTAATAGATATGGAGAAAAGTGTACCGAAAAAATACTTGTATTTTTGAAAATTCGTAATTGTATGTTTCCAAAGAGGTCTTTTTTCAAAAATAATAATTTTTAAAAATAATATTCTTAGGCGTAAATATAATAATAAAAGTACAATTTATAATTTGGTACAATTTTTTTTATTGTACAATAATTTTTTAAATGATTTAGAGCCTTTCGAAATCAATACTAAGAATAGGTCATTTTTGCTGTCGCTAACTATGATCCCCCCTTAATGTAGGATAGCTATTCGCATCTAGGTTAGTTTGAATTATCGTCGCATTAGGGATAAACACGAGGGCAATTGGCCACGGGCGTCTTAATTTGGAGCCACAGTAAAGTGACGAGGCGACACTTGAGTAGGCTCCCAATGCAACTTTTAAGGGCGACATCGTACGGGGTTTCAAACATTTATCGTGCGCTCCCACCACACGGGGTATTACTCGGAACACGGGAAATTTTTGGCTGCAAGGGTCGTTTAGGTCGGCCGTTATCTTGCCGATTCCCGGACTCGAATCTGGGACCTTTCGAATGAACGCCTTTACCGACTGGGCTCCCCAGCCCTGTCGAATATGGAGTGTTATGTTTACCTCATCGGGTGTAGGAGGGCAAATAGAAACTGGCCATTATATCATAGCTATTCTGTCAATTTTAACTGGGCCTGCCCTATGGGAAAGCCCTCTAACTCCTAAAAGGGCCTGGATACAATCGGACTTCTTTTTTTTAAAAAAAAAATTAAAGCTGATATTAGAATGGGAGGAAATTGTAACCTACATATGAAGTGCTGACCAGTGTAGAGGGGATAAATAGTTATTAAATAAAAGTTTATAAAAGAAAACAATCAACTTTAGTAAGGATGCACCCGTGCAACGCCGGGTTTTATAAGGATAGTTTAACGTATTGCACAGAGTATTACAATTGTGGAGCTTAGTGGAAGAACATGCCATGTTAAAAAAAAAGGTGAAAACGAGAAAATGCGCTTTAAATTTTTTAGTTTGCACTTAACTGAAGAGAACCGCTTGATTTATTAGGAGTCTTCCCGTAATTGTGTCTGCTTGGCGGACATTGGCGACAGGAAACAGGTTTATCTTTAGGTTCTTCATTCGCGGTACAAACGTGTGACTCGTGTCCACTGATTTCTGGCGTCAATCAGGGTCACCGCGAAATAAAAACAAAGCGAGTAACCGGTTTCTTTACACCAGTTTAGGCAATTTAGCGCATCATTGCCAAAGAGGCGTATTGAGGAAAGCCTTCTACAAAAGCAAGTGGTTTTTCCCCTTGTACTCTTCATCTCTGTTAAAAACGTTAGCAACGCTCTGGCACTAAGCTCATCAATTACCGAAGCGGTAGACATTCAGATAAAAAAGAAGGTATTTGGTTTGTCGCAAACATCTGTGCATTTTAACCCTTTCAGTCCCAGTGATGCCATTTGGCATCATCACTTTCAATATTTTTGTCAAAATGTTTATGTCCAGTTGTGATATCCAAACACACATCATTCGATTCTTCACACTTTGTTCTACTGGCAATATTTTACATTAATCTCAATAGAAGTCAGAACTACTATTTTTTTTTTATTTAGAAAATAGCCAACAAGCGTTTCCCCTGATTTTTGATAAGTTCACTTCAGTTCCACATATTTAAAACACAATTTAAACTACTTCAGTTAAAATAATTACTAATTTTTTTTTAATAATATGGTCTTATACCTTAAAATATATAACTCGAAGTGTTTTTAGGTAATATATATATTTTTTATTTTGTTGTTTTCCATAGTTAAAAAATTTTGGCATTATTTCAAAAACCATATAAAAACTAAAATGAATTTTTTTTTCCTTTGGAACTCGTATATTTGACCAAAAATAAGCTTATTTTGTGAATATCAGAAGTTTCTGTTAGGTTAGGTTTGAATTATCGTCGCACTGGAGCTACACGAGGGCTATTGGCGACGGGCGTCGTATTTTAGAACCACAGTCATCAGAAGTTTCTGTAGTGTAGTAAATTTTTGGGACTGAAAGGGCTAAAACAACATTGTAAATTATATGTTTGTCGAGACAAGCAAGGTTAGTAAAAAGTATTTAAATTACTTACCTTTTTTTTCAAACTCAATATGCTTGTGATTTAAAATTCACTTACGACATAATAAGGGGTGTTTTAATCGCTTCCAGCTGTCTATTTCTACCCTCCTATTTCTCACGTATTCAAACCCGCTTCTCCCTTGTTTCTTGTATGGTTTAGTTTCCGAATGCCTATTTCTAGGTTTCCATACAGTGTTTTAACTCGCCCAATATATACCTCGTAATTTTTCTCGTTTTGGGTAGTGCGTGTACACCTGATCTGGCCTATAAGCGCACCATGGAATAGGCGTAAGGTATGGCGGTATTAATGCGTCTCTAGAACAAGAGCTACATCGCAAACCCTCCAATTAAGGAGGTTTTGATGTTTCATACCATGGATTCGGCAACAGAGTATCATTTGGGTTGAAAATCCTGCTCGACCTCTTTTTTTTCCATAATACAGGTCAAAATTCATACATACAGGTACTCAGACATAAATACAGGTCAAGCATAGGTTATTATCAACCTTTTAATCATTTTACTTCAATTTAGAAGGTCATGCTGCCTGCTCAAAATCCAATGACGACTCAATAAGCTTAATGACTTTATTTAATCGATATTTATGATATTAAAATATTTATTCCACAAATGTTTCCAAGGGGCAGTTCGTATTTTAATTTTTCAAATGTAGATGGCGTTACAGTCGAAAATGCATTTCGCTTTTCTTATGACTTTCTTGGTGGGGGGCAAGATCGCCAAGCACTGCGACTAAGTCTATTTGTACTAAGCCCCAGAAATGACACAAGCACAAGAGACACACAAAGAAAGAGACGACACAAACACATAGACAAATAACACCATTTATTGACGGTCACAAACATCCATGCCTGACCGGGATTCGAACCCGACCCGAGCAGCTCCAAAGGCCAGAATCCTAACGAGTGTGCCACCGGGGCGGCTTCGCTTTTCTTACTCTATGTACTAGTCTGCGAGGGGTCTGTGCTATGACTAATTCTTGTGTGATTTTGGGCGCTGAATAGGTTTGGTTTGGTTTGAATTATCGTCGCACTAGAGCTACACGAGGGCTATTAGCGACGCGCTGAATAGGAGTAAGCAGTAAAAAAAATCCATCACGTCTCGTATTTTCAGATATTAATTCACGCGCTTCATAAAACGAGAAACTTAACTGAATACATGACATTTCGGCCGATTTTTTTGTGCTTAGCTATAATTTTTTTTTCTTAAAAATCTATTAACAATACACATAAGCCTAGTATAATTGAGTTCCGAATTTTTCCAAGCTTTCAAAACAGTTGGATTTTCATACTTTTTACATCGATAAAACTGAAGATGCGAATGGTAAACGAGCCAATTATGCTGTCATTTATGATTTTACAGAAACTACTAAGAAAAATACTATATAATTTACGTGACTTTAGGGCTGAAATACAATTAATTATACGTTCATGATAATGCAATCTAGCATACCACTACAAAAATTTGATTTCAAATGTCTACTACAAAAACGACAAAATTTGGGGGGAAAAATAGCTATTTCTGCTAATAAAATGTAAGAATAAAAAAAAGCTCAATTGATCTATTAAAAAAATTACCTATAGTATTTTTATCCAATTTTTTTAAAAATTTCTTGACTTAGCCATACTATATTTTAGCTTCATGCTTAACCAAACAATTTTGAAAAATAGTTTTAATGTAGGGTAGGCTGACTAGAAGACTGACCAGTGAATGAACAATTGGTAAATATATTTAAAAAAATAAGGATTTAAAATCATTCCACTTTATTGATTTGCAACACTGACATCCTCCAATCTAGTAGGAAGCTACCTGACAAGTTGTTGGTTGTTCTGGTCATTATGTCCTTTAATAATATGTTCAGATACCTTAAAATATATAACTCTAAGTGTTTTTAGGTAAATATATATATTTTTTATTTTGTTGTTTTCCACAGTTAAAAAATGTTGGCATTATTTAAAAAACCATATAATTTTTTTTTTCTTATGGAACTATTATTTTTGCCCTAAAAATAAGCTTATTTTGTGAATTTCAGATGTTTCTGTATGTAGTAAATTTTTGGGACTGAATGGGTTAAATTCAAATTCCAGTGTTATTAACATTTCTTTGATTAAAGTAAGAGATTGTCACAGAAAGATTTATTCAAATTCAAATTTTTTGTACTACACTATCCAATCCACACAATTTTAACACATTTTCAAAAAATATTACATTCATAGATAGGATAACCAGGTGGCGTCTACACTTGTTATATGCAGGTTGCACATCCATTCAACATGATAACATTTGTGTTTTTTCATTTATGAATCCGTTGGTGCCGTTTCTAGATCCTCATTATTTTCTACTTCGATTAAAGGAGAGTTAATTTGGCTCTGCCACTCTTTGAGTCCTATTAAAACCGCTTTCCTCTTTTCAGCAAAGCTCATAAGCCTAAAAAACAATCAAAATATAAATATATTTCATCAAATGTGTTTTAAGTTTTTATGACTCCAATTATGTTAAGTAACTACGAAAAAAAAATATTTTTATGAAATAGAATAACATCTACTTTATAGGAGAGCATTTAGTTTAATTCAGAAATGAAGGCAGAGTGGACGTCCAACTATGATTTTATTATTTCAAATTGAATATTTAAAACACTAAAGAAGCCTTTACCGCTAGGAGGGCCCAGAAAGACTGCCAAAGCACACAGAACCTCACATGTCACTTTTTTAACCCTTTTTCAAATACTTTTTTGGGTAAAAAAAAAACTAATTTTAATTCTTTTTTTTGCCCTTTGAGGTGCAACTAGACTATAGAGAAGACATATACCAAATTTTATTCAGAATTTTTTTGAGGTATCTTGCCTGAGAATTTAAAAAAAGTAGTTTTGAGATAAACACGCATAAAGTTTTGACAAAGCCCTTAAGCACTAAGTAAAGGTGAAGCATTTAATTGAGTTTTTAACCAAGAAATAATGCAAATTTAATTCTAAAAATTTGCAGGCATATTTTTGAGATGCTATTATGATTTTTACAGGTATCGCCCTCTTAACTAAAATACAAATTTTAACACTTTAAAGACAGGCGTCGACTGACCCATTGACTAAGAACACTCTAAGTTTGAAACTCTCATTGGATTTTCATTGGAGAATTTCCATATTGAAATTGACTTAGATATTAGCACCCCCGTTAAGTCTAAGGGAACTAATGCAATGGTTTCTGACTGCCTATTTCTAGTCACCTTTAGAAGCTTTAATAGAGCACAGAGCCAATTACGCCTTGTAATTTAGAACCCTTATCAAGTGACGAAAGGAATATATTTTTGTCGACAACTTATTTTCGACTTTATTTTTGAGTATGTACAGCTACTCATTGACTTTTATATCCCTCATACGGCTCCATCCTCAAGACATTTGACCATGTGCTTTTTTTTTCTCCATTAGTAAACCTACAGACTGACTACACTTGTGATTTTAGACATGGTCCCCCAAAGATTCACAAGTGATTTGATTGAATAACTCGTCAAATATTCATCCAAATGTAAAAAAACCCCTTAGATTTAGGGGATTTCGAGGGTTCTTCACACTTCTAAGTAATTAAAATTGGGTGTTGCTATTGAAAATTTTAAAGTTCGTAGCATTATTAATATTAAGACGGCCCCTTATGCAAATTTTGTGTCATGCAGTTGTCACTCAAAATGTTATTTGTTCACATTGTCAAAAAGGTTCGATTTTATAGGATGACTAACGGTCGAAATAATCACTAGTGGGTAAATTTTTTTCCACAGCTGTACATTCGGAAAAAACAGTGCGCTACAATCGGAAAGTACAATTATGCCAATCAACAAACCAATCTTTAATAGTGTATTAGTTCCTTTCGACACGTTAGGAGAGCTAGACATTAGATTAAGTTGCTGGTCTAGAAGTTTCAGTCTATGGGTCAGTCGACGCCTGTCTTTAAAGTGTTAAAATAATGTATACCTACATTGCCAGTGAGGAGGAGTCCAATGTCTACCACGGGGATTTCTAAAATAAAGCAGTTATTACATTATTAAACAAGTAGAGCCTTACAATTATTTTGAACACAATACCATTAACACAATCTAATAACCTCTTAAGCCTCGAGCAAAATCCTTCACATATCTTCTTAATTTAAACATACTTTTCATACAAATATGCATGTTAAAAAGTATGTTTTGCATTTTAATTTTAAAAAAAATTATGTTTCATAGTTACTGAGAGACGCCTCGAACATGTGGCGTGGAAATGCGAAGCCCTACCACTAAGCAACTGGAGTTTTTTTACTCAAAAATAAATTATTAGACTAATATACTAATTTATAAGGACAACAAGTCGGCGTTGTGTCTTTAAATCATAATTAAAGCGCACTTCCTCTACGCGGAGTATTATTCATCGGACGTTTTCGTTTAGCCTGCACAGACCGTTTATATGTCGGTAGTTATGCTGGCAAGTTATTTGGCAGTTCCAGAATCCAGGATATTTCGCATGCAAGGCAAACGCCTTACCGACTGGGCTCTCATGCCTCACCCTGTCCCGTAGTTTTCGTCGTATATTTTCGACTAATTTAAGTAGGTGAAATGTTATTACACTTATTATTTAAAAGTACTAATGACTTCATATGTATACAATGTTAAAAATTGTTCAAGTACTTCATCAAGTACATAATTAAGTACTTATTTAACTACAGTATAAATTTTAATATAATGTGTACCTGCGATAAAATGGACCTCTTCGTCTTCTTTTGCCAGGTCTATGACTTCTAAAATAAGGCAGTTATTACATTATTAAACAAGTAGAGCCTTATATTTATTTTTAACACATTACCATTAACACCATTTATTCAATGATTAACTGGGCATGACATGATAGGTTAAAAAAAAAAAAAACTCCTCGGCCCAACAGCCCGTTAGTGGGCCAAGGTCTGCCGGGCCCATTCCAGCTTACGTGACCAAGGGCTCTGGGGTGCTAGTCATATGTCCTGGTAAGGTGGCCAGCCTCACGCGGGACTCCCAGTGTTTAGTTCTCAAGCATGCTTTGTACTCTTTTTATCGACCCACTTAAGAGATGGGAGGCTGAGTCAACCTCGCCCAATCCGGGACTCGAACCACGGACATGCGGCGTGGAAATGCGAAGCCCTACCACTAAGCCACTGGACTTGATAGGTTTTTTTTACTCAAAAATAAATTATTAGACTAATATCCTAAACTATAAAGACTACAACTCGGCGTTGTGTCTTTAAATTATATTTTAACGCGCACTTCCTCAACGCGGAGTATTATTCGCCGGACGTTTAGCCTGCACAGACCGTTTATATGTCGGTAGTTATGCTGGCAAGTTATTTGGCAGTTGGCAAACGCCTTACCGACTGGGCTCTCATGACTCACCCTGTCCCGTAGTCTTCGTCATATATTTTGGGCTAATTTAAGTAGTTGAAATTTGAATTCCCTTTTATCATTTTAAAGTACTAATGACTTCATATGTATACAATGTTAAATATTTTACAAGTACTTCATCAAGTACATAATTAAGTACTTATTTAACTTCAGTATAAATTTTAATATAATGTATACCTGCAAGGATCTGGACTTCGTCATCATCATGATGGTCGTCATCGTGGTCGACGATTTCTAAAATAAGGCAGTTATTACATTATTAAACAAGTTGAACCTTACATTTATTTTTAATACAATACCATTAACACCATTTATTCAACCTCTAACTGGGGATGACATATTTAAAAAAAAAAACTCCTCGGCGCAACAGCCCGTTAGTGGGCCAAGGCCTGCCGGGTCCATTCCAGCTTACGTGACTAAGGGCTCTGGGATGCTAGGCATATGTCCTGGTAAGGTGGTCAGTCTCACGCGGGACTCCAAGTGTTTAGTTCTCAGGCATGCTTGGTACTCTTTTTATCGGACCCACTTAAGAGATGGGAGGCTGAGTCAACCTCGCCCAATCCGGGACTCGAACCTCGGACATGTGGCGTGGAAATGCGAAGCCCTACCACTAAGCCACTGGACTTGATAGTTTTTTTTACTCAAAAATAAATTATTAGACTATTATACTAAACTATAAGGACGACAACTCGGCGTTGTGTTTTTAAATTATATTTTAATGCGCACTTCCTCTACGCCGAGTATCATTCGCCGGACGTTTAGGCTGCACATACCGTTTATATGTCGGTAGTTATTCTGGCAAGTTATTTGGCAGTTGGCAAACGCCTTACCGACTGGGCTCTCATGACTCACCCTGTCCCGTAGTCTTCGTCATATATTTTGGGCTAATTTAAGTAGTTGAAATTTGAATTCCCTTTTATCATTTTAAAGTACTAATGACTTCATATGTATACAATGTTAAATATTTTACAAGTACTTCATCAAGTACATAATTAAGTACTTATTTAACTTCAGTATAAATTTTAATATAATGTATACCTGCAAGGATCTGGACTTCGTCATCATCATGATGGTCGTCATCGTGGTCGACGATTTCTAAAATAAGGCAGTTATTACATTATTAAACAAGTTGAACCTTACATTTATTTTTAATACAATACCATTAACACCATTTATTCAACCTCTAACTGGGGATGACATGATATTTAAAAAAAAAAACTCCTCGGCGCAACAGCCCGTTAGTGGGCCAAGGCCTGCCGGGTCCATTCCAGCTTACGTGACTAAGGGCTCTGGGATGCTAGGCATATGTCCTGGTAAGGTGGTCAGTCTCACGCGGGACTCCAAGTGTTTAGTTCTCAGGCACGGGGCTAGAAAAATCTCAAAATTTTTACATGCCCTGTCGGGCATGTTAGTATTGGAAATACATGCCCGAATAAAACTTTTACATGCCCAATCGCAGGCCGAGCGAAAGGGGGAGGGGGAAAGAAGATGTACCCAGGCATGAGTTAGGCTAAATAACAAAAGCTGAAACTAAAATGCGTAATTGGACGCATATATTTTTTTTAAGCAGTTTACAAAATTCACGAAATAAACTGTTGCATTATGTAAGTTGGAAAACCAAATTCTCTGAGTTTTCTCAGAATTTGCAGAAAATTCCAGATTTTATCAATGTTAATTAAAAAATATATATCAAACTATTATATCTTAAGAAACCTTGCCAAAGTAACAAGGACTTCAAAAATTGTAGAAAGTGGCGACATTTGCCGGCGCCCACCAAAATTTTATTGATGAAGAATTTCTATTTGATGCCATAATGACAACATTGTGAAGTAACTAATTTAGATTTAAGATTAAAATTATCAATTTACAAGAAGCAAGGAATGAATATGTTGGGGATTTATTAAAACGCAAAATGTTTATTTAAATTTATGAAACGGTATTTTTGATGAAATGTTTACATGCCCGGTTCGGGCATGCAAGGTGAAAAAATACTTGCCCGATTAGAATTTTTACATGCCCCGGGCATGTCGGGCAATATAATTTTCGAGCCCTGCTCAGGCATGCTTGGTACTCTTTTTATCGGACCCACTTAAGAGATGGGAGGCTGAGTCAACCTCGCCCAATCCGGGACTCGAACCTCGGACATGTGGCGTGGAAATGCGAAGCCCTACCACTAAGCCACTGGACTTGATAGTTTTTTTTACTCAAAAATAAATTAGACTATTATACTAAACTATAAGGACGACAACTCGGCGTTGTGTTTTTAAATTATATTTTAACGCGCACTTCCTCTACGCCGAGTATCATTCGCCGGACGTTTAGGCTGCACATACCGTTTATATGTCGGTAGTTATTCTGGCAAGTTATTTGGCAGTTGGCAAACGCCTTACCGACTGGGCTCTCATGCCTCACCCTGTCCCGTAGTCTTCGTCAATATATTTTGGGCTAATTTAAGTAGTTGAAATTTGAATTCCCTTTTATCATTTTAAAGTACTAATGACTTCATATGTATACAATGTTAAGTATTTTTCAAGTACTTCATCAAGGACATAATAGAGTACTTATTTAACTACAGTATAGATTTTAAAAAAGTGTATACCTTCATTAATTTCCTCTTCACTATCACTTGAAAGGTCTATCACTTCTAAAATAAAGCAGTTATTACATTATTAACAAGTAGAGCCTTACATTTATTTGTTACACAATACCATTAACACCATATATTCAATCATTAACTGGGCATACCATGATATATATAATTTTTTAACTAACTCTTCTGCGCAACAGCCCGTTTATGCTCCAAGGCCTGCAGGGTCCATTCCAACTTGCGTGACCAAGGGCTCTGGGGTGCTATAGGTATATGTCCTGGTAAAGTTATCAGCGTCCAGCGGGATTCCCAGTGTTTAGTTCCCAAACATGCTTGGTACTCGTATTTTATTGACCCACTTAAGAGATGAAGGGATGGGTCAACCTCGCCCAATCCGGGACATGATCTTCGGACCTGTGGCGTGGCAATGCGAAGCAATACCACTAAGCCACTGGGCCTCGCTAGTTTTTTAATACTCAATAATAAATTATTGGAATAATATATATTAAACGAAATAACTATAACCTCTGTGATGAAAAGCTACACGAGTGCTATTGGCGAAAGGAGTCATAATTTATAACCAGTCAAGTGACGAGTCGACACCCGAGTGGTCACCCAACGCAACTATTTTTAAAGGACGACAACGTACTCAGCATTGTCTTTAGATCATATTTTAATGGCTCTTATAAAAAACAGAGCTAAATTTCTATCAATGTGAAATGTTATGTGTTGTCGCTACTGTGAGAGAGAGCAATGCCACGAATTTTCTACAAAAAATAACAGAAATAGAAAATGCCATTATTAAGAACTCTGTTAGAACTTTGAAACAATCTTCAATTACTTCATTGTTATCTGCGCAATAAGTGTAAATGCAAATTAAACGTTTCTATAGGTATGTATAAGTTTTTCCTCAGTTTGTAAGATTTTTTATTAAAATTCTTTATAACGTCCCTTCGATATAACGGCCATGAGTTGTTGGTCCTGACAGTCGCTGTATCGAGGTTCTACTGTATGTAGGATAAAATATCCTCAAACATCCTTTGTACTACAAGTTGATTTTAGTAGACATCTAATCAGAGATAGAAAGCTGTAAGACTTACCAGCACTCGATAAAAGATTCTGTATATTCTTGAACTTTTCTCAGTCTCTGTAGCTAATTTAGTTTTAAGTTCTGGCGACAATATTCCTGAAAGCTGAAAGAAAACAAGTTTTATTGCTTCAAACAATAATTTAACTACAGAGTACCACAGATGTAAGCAAAAAAAGCAAATTGCAATTAGATTTTATTTAATAAGCTATAAAATTGCAACTACTCAAAATGATTAGAATATTAGAACTCTTGGTTAATATGTACATGTAGTAATTAGACAGTAATTCTATAAATAAAGGATTTGGCACTATTGTAGTGGGAGATACCAGCAGTTTTGTAGAGCATTTACAGATGAAATAATGGGTTTGGTTTGAATTATCATCACACTAGAGCTACACAAGGGCTATTGGCGACGGGAGTCGCATTTTAGAACCACAATCAAGTGACGAGCCGACACCTGAATAAGTACCCAGCGCAACCGTTAAGGGTGACATCGTACGCAGCGTTAGGACTTTGAAGGATATTTAACTTGCACTCCCTTACACAGGATATTATTTGTCGGACTTTTTTGGCTGCACAGGTCATTTATAGGTCGGCAGTTATTTAGGCATGCCCGAACCTCGAACCGAAACCTCGCATGCTAGGCGAGTGCCTAACCGACTGGGCTCCCCAGCCCAGTGAAATAGTGGGAGGGATGCGCATGAGAAGGTATTTTGCTCAGTTGTTGTGCGCCTCGGAATTTTGTTCTAAATTATTTTTTGTCCAATTGTCGGCACTGGTAACACTTGCGTGGAAACTGGAATTGTGGGTAAGTTGCGTGGATGATGTGGGCATCAGAATTATTGCATTGAGTCAGTTTTGTTAATAAAACTTACTTTTGGGTGTTTTTGTTCATATTAAAAAAATTAGTTTTGTTTTGTTCACAAAACAAAACTCATTTTTTTAGGTTTTGCTTCGCAAAACATAACTATTTTTTTGTTTTGTAAAACAAAACTATTTTCGTTTCGCTTTGTAAAACCTTCCTGGGGCTCCAAACAAGTATTTAGGCTTTCAATTGGGCCCTACAATGCTGTTCCATGCTGAATACTGATGTTTTTTTAGAGAAAAAAATTGCCTGGGACCCCAAACGGGTGCGTACTGGAATGCCACTCGTGTTAGTGCGACGATAATTAAAACTAAACTGGATTTTCACTTGTGTAGCTCTAGTGGGACGAAAATTAAAACAAAACTATACTGTGCACTGGATAGCTACTCCTGTAGGTCAAGTGTGACGAAAATTCAAAGAAACTAAACTAGATTGCCATTATTAGCCCATTGTGTGGTGTAGAGTTTAAGTTTGTGTTGTTCAAAGCAAACCAAAATCCTGGTCTGGTTTATTTTGTTAAAAGGAAATAGGTTTAGTGCATCAGCATGAAGGTAACTGGCAGTGGGAAAACATGCAAATTTCTCCAAGTAGCCTAGTTTTTGGAAATGCAGCACAGTAGGATTAAAATTTACCCAACAAAGGAAAACTTGTTCGTTATTAAAACAAGACATTTAGAAAGCTTAACTTGGTAAAATCACAATATGAAAACAAAAGTATGAAAACAGTTATGAAAACCAAAACAGAAGTATTAAAACCAAAACAGAAGTATGAAAACAAACATAACTTGGAATAAATTAAAAAAAAAAAAAAAACTGTAGTAAATATTTATTGGCACCAGCTAGCAGTGTCGATAGTGAAAGGTTATTCTAAGAAGCCAATTTAATACTAATGCAATAAATTAAATGCTGGTGTTAACCAAAACGCAATAAATTACTTCTCCAAAATGCTGAACAGCTTTTCTTGCATCATAATTTGCAACCTACTAACTTTTACATATTCATTAATTTTTTCCATTTCCATATAATATAACTGATATATCTTTGCATTTAATTCACAAAAATGCTTTATCATGAATAAACATATTGAGATAAAACGTTCAACATTAATTTTTCGGAACACCTAGCGTATCGGGGCCATAATGCTATTTGGCGAATTCTCGGGCAGTGATATTCCTTAAAAAAAAACTGCTGGTACCCCCTCCGGGCCGTCGATTGTGGCCCCCCGAGCTGTTATATTCTTTTTTTTTTTTTAAAAACGCTGGTACCCCGTCGATCGTGGCCCCGATACGCTAGCTGTACCAATTTTTCTTGTATTTCTTATATTAATCAATATAGATTTCTTGCATTTATTTCGGGGGAAAAAAATTAAAATTCACTATTCGGCCGAATAGTCGGTGCTTCCCTATTCGCAACCAAACAGTTATAAATATCCTGCATGAAAGAGTTATAAGTATAGTTAGCTACTTGAGTTAAAATTATTCTTTATTTTAGATGCAAAATAAAAATGAGTTAGAAGCACAATATAGATAAACTTTATAAAGACATGCATCCCTGAAAAAAATCAAACATTTCTTACCGGCACCGCTATGGATTTAAGTAATGAATAAACTGTTTTAATTGCACAAAAATTTATTTTAAAGCATTCCAGCATGCTTAATAACATATTTATTTTAAGCATAAAAACGATTAAACGAATTTAATACAAGAATTCAAACTTGAAAGTTAGCACGTGAACGAACGAACCACGAACAACTTCGAACTTCGACAAATGAAATGAAACAAAACTGAACTGAAGCAGTGTTGCCAATCGAGAATTCGCATTTTACCATCACTCTCCAACAAAAATAGGCGCGTTTAGGGCCTTTTCACACGGAGCACCTTGATCAAGAAACTTCCATAGGAATAACATGGAGAACCGCTGTAGAGAATTTTTCATTGAATTTTTTCGTGGAGACACGAAAATCGGTAAACCGGTTTTGCGGAGAGATATAGGTAGCCAATCAGCATCAAGTATAGCTCTGACGTCTTGTTGGCAAAATCGAGTTTGCCAAATGGAGAAAAATCTACTTTATGCTCGCCAATGTTGATTTTTGTAGTTAGTACTCCCTGTTAAATCGGCTTGTGGGGAGCCTTGTGGTTAAGGTCTTGATCTCGTTATCGTAAGGTGTCGCGATCGAGTCTCGGTACCACTGCAGACCCACCGAATATGCGGAGTACGTGCTCGTTAAATCTGTTGATACCGAAAGTCATGTGAGTGGTCATTGCACCTTTTCCACGGGTACGGGTCCCTGGAGACTATTTCCCTCTTCCCTTCAGGGACTTGCCTAAATTGTGGAAATGGCGCGCGATAGATGACAGCATCTGTCACGTATGTGTGCGTGTGTGTGTTGTGTCTGTCTTACATGAAGGATTATAAGCGGGTCTCTGACCAAGCACACAAGCCTGAAAATATATGTATGCCAACCAACCATTTCCTACACGTGATAGCAATTTGTAAAAATATAGAAAAATTGAAAAAATTTGCCAAGACTAGTAAATAAGTATCATTCACAACAACCCCTCCAAAAACGTGTGACGTCAGAATCTTTGCAGGCGGACAACCCTGTCCGAGCAGTTCCGTGCACAAGGAATACCGTGTGAAAAGGCCTTTACACGAGCCATCGAATCCATGGATCATGGATTGAAGAACCAACTCGGCGATTTTTACCTCGAGTGGATTTTCTCCCAGACAGAACCGGAATTGCAGGGTTCATTGGGGAGTTTCTCAAACCCTCCAATGAAGGAGAGTTTGATGTTTCATATTCTGGATTAGGCCACAGACTATCATTTGGGTTAGAATTCCTGCTCGACCTGTTTTCCATCCTAATGAGGATTTTGGCATTCCATGGATTTGATGGCTCATGTAAACTCGCCTAATTAAAAATGTGCAAAGAAGGTACTACAAAACATAGTTTGATCTTTCATGTCATTTTTGAACTACTCAATGTATAAGTATAATTTTTTATATTTAATTCTACAAGATTTATTTATTATAGAACAAGTTTTAAAGGCCCTCGCCAGATAAGACGGTGAAAAATGCCCCCATTCCAATCGGGCTAATTTTTTTTCTGAAAATACCTCATAGTATGGACAACTTCTCAGCCAAGTTTCAGCTCAAAAATATGACGCATTTTTGAGTAAAAAATTAAAGTTTTTTTTCTTTTTAAATTGATTATTCCCTGAATATATTTGATAAATCCAAAAAACTACTCATGAGTTTTTAGATATCATTGAGTAGTATTCTCAGAAAAATCCGCTCATAAATCTGATCGAGCGATCATTCTTAAAAATGCAATTTTATTTTTCAAAAAAAAAAAAAATTCATGCCAAAATCGTTTGGTCACAACTTAGGATTTTGTCTCTACATATTCCTCTATTATCAATCTATAATATATTTTTTTTCAGATTTTTAAAATTATTGGACGATAGTTTAAAAAAATAATTCTTAAAGCCTGATTTTTTTGCTCTAAAATCCATAGATTTAGAAATAGCATGCCCACCGATTGCGCAATCCCGTACAACGCAATGATGCGTGATGAATCCACATTTCGTCGTTTTCGCAATGCATCACGGGATACTGATTCACAAAAATGGTTTTTCCGAAGAGTTACATACAATAAAAACTGCATTTTTAACTTGCTTCTTTTGTGAATATATACCTCATGCCTTACAGAAATTATCAATACGCATGCAGCTATAAAATTATGCTAGCGAAACTTGTAAAAAGTTTTAATTAGTTAATATTGAATATATATCTTTTATTAGTCGAATTATCTCATGGTGCCATCTGGTGGCGTATGGCATGCCATGTGCAAGAGCTTGCGAACTAACTGCCTTATGGGATAATGGTTAACAAATGGCTTCACCTTTCCCCCTAGAGGCAGATCTGCTACTTTCTAAATCTATGCTAAATTCTTTAGTCCGAAAGAAATTCTCCCAGATTGAATTTCCCCGCCCTTGTTAGGAGTGCCATCTGCCGAGTAAGTAGTGCAAAAAGTCAGGTTTTAAGAATATTTTATTTTTTTTAAACTATCGTCCAATAATTTTAAAAATCTGAAAAAAATATATATTATAGATTGATAATAGAGGAATATGTAGAGACAAAATCCTAAGTTGTGACCAAACGATTTTGGCATGAAATGTTTTTTTGAAAAATAAAAATGCATTTTTAAGAATGATCGCTCGATCAGATTTATGAGCGGATTTTTCTGAGAATACTACTCAATGATATCTAAAAACTCATGAGTAGTTTTTTGGATTTATCAAATATATTCAGGGAATAATCAATTTAAAAAGAAAAAAACTTTAAATTTTTTACTCAAAAATGCGTCACATTTTTGAGCTGAAACTTGGCTGAGAAGTTGTCCATACTATGAGGTATTTTCAGAAAAAAAATTAGCCCGATTGGAATGGGGGCATTTTTCACCGTCTTATCTGGCGAGGGATGAAACTTTAGCCAAAACTAAAATAAATGATATTAAACATAAAGCTATTTGAACGCATTGTGATTAGGCTTGCGCGGCAAATTGTGAGGTCAAAATTGAAGACATGACCAAGAAAATGACTTTATATTGTACAAATATGTACAAACAAAGACTTATACCTAAATTCTCAGCTCAATTTTAATTAGAAATTATTTTAAGAACTTTCTTCTAAAAAAATTTATAAAATTTTTAAAATTGTTGATTTAAAATTTTTTTAAAAATAATTTCTAATTAAAATTGAGCTGAGAATTTAGGTATAAGTCTTTGTTTGTACATATTTGTACAATATAAAGTCATTTTCTTGGTCATGTCTTCAATTTTGACCTCACAATTTGCCGCGCAAGCCTAATCACAATGTGTTCAAATAGCTTTATGTTTAATATCATTTATTTTAGTTTTGGCTAAAGTTTCATAAATTTTAAAATTTGTTTTAAATTAAATAAATCTTATAGAATTACATATAAACAAATTATACTTATATATTGAGTAGTTAAAAAATTACATAGAAGATCAAACTATACTTTGTAGTTCCTTCTTTGCACATTTTTAAGACTCCTGTGACATCTTAAGGCATTGGCCTCTGGAGCTGCTGATGGGTCCGGGTTCGAATCCCGTTCAGGCATGGACGTTTGTGTTTGTCGAGTATATGCGGAGTACGTGCTCGTAAAATCTGTTGGGACCGAAAGTCCTGTGGGCGGTCATTGCACAGTTTCCCATGGGTACAGGTCCCTGGAGAAAATGTCCCTCCCCTTCAGGGACATGTCTAAATAGCGGAGGTAGCGACAGATGGCAACATCTGTCTTATGTGTTTGTGTTGTCCTACTTGACGATGGTTTATAAGCGGGTCCTTGCGACCAAGCACACAAACCTGAAAATATATGTCTACCAACCAACTTTTGAATAAAAAATAATTTTGTAAACAAAATAAAATAAGTATTAATAAATAACCGATTTTAAATACAGCATTAGTATTTTTATTTATATCAGTTTTAAATAGAGTAGATTTTGTTAGTTTTTTTTTGCTCATTTATTGAATAATATAAGCCCAATCAAATATTACGGCTCTCTAAGTTCCAAGGAATGGGCAAAAAATTCTACAGTTGTTTTACATGTAAAATTTTTGAAATATTTTTTTCGATGCAAAATTTTTTTTAAAAGATAAATTTTGTTTTAGAAAGGCTATAAAATGTATTGTCAAAAAAAAAATACCTTTCAATTTATTTTAAAGCTTTTAAATAAATTTTGTGAATTGTTGAAAAAACTGGGCATCAAATGGCGAAAAAATCTGCAACAGCCCACCAGAGGGTTTAAACTCATTAAATAATTATATGTTTTAACATAAACATTCCGAAAATGGAGATAAAAATAATTAAAATATAAAAACATTTCTTACTTTGATTATGTTCCTTGACGGTATGCAAAACTATATATATTATTCTTAATCAATCAAATAATATTAAGTTAAAATATATAATTTGTTATAGCGGCTCATATTTGTTAAGTGAATCAAGATTGTGATTCTCAAGCAAATATTTTTCACAAAACAGGTTAAGTAAAGAGTAGATAGCAAATTCACAACATAAGAATTTTATTTTATTTTATATTTACAATTGATAAACGAGCAAAATTAACATGTGTATTTAAAACATGAAGGTCTGTCATACCATAGCTACATCAGTTAACTTTGTAAGATTTTGCAGGGGCCTTAAGAGGATAAGAGTCAAACTATGTCAAATCAACTAATTGTTTAACACATTCGCTGCCACTAAATCATCGATAGAGTCTTCATCGATAGAGGCTGATGAAGTAGAAAAACATCCTGTTTTTTTTAAACCTGTTCGTTACAATGAAAATAAACTAACTGTTCATTTTTGAACAAGTACAAATCTTAGTTCGAGATCGTAAAATAGCAATGTTAGGTTGAATTAACGTCACTAACTAAAGCTACACGATAGCTACCTAGTTGTAAAAATACAAGGAAATTTTCCTGGCCTTTTCCAACCGGGTAACTCATCATCTGTCCCTAATAATTGAATTGAAAGCCAATTAACAGATTTGCTTCTGTGATTAACTTTTCGACTAAGAAATCATCATTAAATTTTCCTAATTAATATTTTTTGGGTAGTTTTTGCTTGAAAAAACAGACTATTTGCAATTTTTTTATAGCTAGATTGTTGAATAACAAACTGAATCAATTTACGAAATGCGGTATGTCAGGTGTCTGGTCGCCTTACACTTGAGACGAAGGATTTAATTTCCTCGTAATTTTAAATAGAATACCCTCTTCCAAATCACCAAGTATTATTCCAAGCACAGAAGGATCGGTTGCAAAAGTTACAAGCGAACTTGAACTCATAAGAACGGTTGGCGAAATGGTACTATGAATTTCATCAGAATGTGCTGTTATCGGTGAATCGGAACCACGCGACTCCTTAAGGAGTCAGTGGCATCCAACGTGTTAACACCTATGTCTTCTCTACCTTTGTTTTATTGTTTATTATTCATTATTTTAAATATTTCTAGAATTAAGTAAATTTGACATATCTGCAACTACTGCTGTATGTCGCATTATGATGTTGCTTGCTAATTTTAAAATACATGCAACGCTTGTTGTGTGTGCTGAATGTGTTTCTTATTACTGATTTACTTTATGTCGTCTTGTATATTTTTTCAAAAATATTGATATCTATAATTTATAATATTTAATGTCATTTTTTATTATTCAATTCACTTGTATTACAAGTACTTGGCTACTTCCAGCACTTTCAACCAAAAGATACAGGAGATTTTATTTTTTGGTATACGTTCCTCCTGTTTTTTTTGTATTTATAATTTTTCTTGATGTCTGAAATAGGGTCTGAGAATGTCACAATTCTTTTTGTGAAAATTTGTTTGATTCTCCGATATGTGGCCGTCCGTTCCAAGAGTGCCGAAGGAGTACGCTGGGTATTTTGGACTACCAAAGAAGGTGGAAGACGACCAGAACCAGGGAATTGGAAGCACTCTAAATGAAATAATAAATTAAAATATAATACAAGATAACAAAAAAATAAGTAATTCTAAAAGAACAAAAACAATCTACTTTCCTGTTACTTAAATATCTATTGATATTCTAATCGGAAGACCAGTAGGTTTGTAACAGTAACTCGTCACTTAAGTTTCCACAATTGCTATCTCACTATGCACAACGGATCAGATTAACTGTACGGTAACCCTTGGCGGGATTTTTTCGGGTTTAACGGTAAATAATTTTTTGCGGCATCCTGTCTAACTTCGACTGATGATTCGAATTCTTCAACTTCGTAACTGTGAAGTTTTCCGGCAACCCTATCTGACCATTATTTATTAGCGCAGTATAGAGAGCGTGACGGCAAAAGTCGCCAGAATACGGACTTTTGGCGTGATTTTGTAAAGTTCGACAAGGGTTACCGTACAGTAAATCTGAAACGTTGTGCAAAGTGATATAGCACATGTGGGAACTTAAGAGACGAACTGCTACCTAGACCGCTTCTACACAAGGTTTATACACTTCAGAAAAAAAAAACGCCAAACGCAGCATCCAGTCGTAATTGAAACTTTTTAAAACCAATTAAATTCAAATACTAGTTTAATGGGAAATTCGCGAACATACGGTCGATAGGTGTTTGTCTGGATGTACAGACAGACGAACAAAAGTTTGACATTTGGTCTCAGAGGTCATTCCTTTCTAACTATGAAAAAGAATTTTTAAGATCCGACGGATAGAACCGATTTTAAAATGGGATTACGGGCGGACGGACATTGTCAACATGTCAATGTGTAATTTTTTATTTTTTAATCTTTACGTTAATTCGAATAAAAAAAAAGAAAAATAGGCTTAAAAAAATATCAGCCATCGGCTTTCAAGGCCTCTGTTTAATCCAATGAAAAAATAAATTTCTAAGAAGCATTTCTCGGCTGTAAATAAATATTTTTAGAAATGTTTTTTTTGTTAGGTAAATCCTACTTTTTGAAATAGATTCGATAATTTAAAAAAAATTCTGATAAATAAATTTACAACAGAATATCTGAACCAATATTATACCGGGACTATAAAACCATGGAAGTCAACTTTACCATATAAAAAAACATTTGTCAAAAGATTTCAATGACGTTGGAGAAATGAAGCCTAGAAAATTAGTTTTTCCCTCAATTTTATTAACACAGAGACATTCCATTTTATTAACACAGAGGCATTCCATTTTATTAACACAGAGGCAGATACTCACGACCATTCCCTTAATAGCAAGTGCAATTTAATGCTATTGGAATCCTTTACACCAATTATTTCTACTTTCCAGATAGTATGTTTTCCGTATTAAGTAATTATTATTAAATTTTTAATTACTGCAGAAACGCTGGAAGAGATTATAAATAAGTGAATTTTTTTTCGGATTACTTAATAATAAGTTAATGGCTGTTAATTAAATTAAAGTTAATTAGGGGGCTTCCATAAATCACGTAACATCTTTAGGGGGTCGACTTGAAAAAAATGAACAACCCGCAAAAAATCAAGTTGAAATTGCACGAAAATTGCGTTACATTTCATTAAAATTTGTGCATGACTGGATTCAAATTTGGCAAAATGTAACATGACAATATTTTCCGTTATCTTGCGAACCATGCTTAACTTCTTAAGAAAATGCCGCATCACTTATTTGTTGTTAACAGGTTATTTTAACATTTTTTAATGCAAAATGCCTTTAAAATTAACTACTAAAATAAAAAATATTCCTTGTTATTTTAATTTTTATGAGGTTGTTTCATGTCGTGGATGGCAACAGCTCCAACGGTTTGTTTTCATTTGCTGTCGGGAATTACTTTTGATTTGGTATTCGAAAATGAATTTTCTATATGTATAAGTATTATTTACTCTTTAAATTTTTTAAATGCCAATTTCTTGCTGTGGTGTTGGCTGTTCAAAACAGTTCTTAAAAAAAAGTTTGCATTGAAAGAAAAGTTTCTTTACAACTATATCGGTCATTTTTAGAGTGAAACCGATGCAACCAATAAAATCGCAGTACGAAGGAAAAATGATAACAAGAGCGTTACATCATGTGGAACTTTCCCATTAGGGTTTCTCGTGCTAATGCTGATGTGGCAACAACAATTTAGATGACTAATCATTAAATTTCAATGCTAATTAAGTAGGTAATTCATCGTTCTTCAGTCACTATCATCAGTTCTTGCACGACTTCGTACAGGTCATTTTAAAGACATGAAAATTTCTCCAGATAACACAAGATCCTACCCATTCTGCAGAAATTGGCCAGATGGTTGGTTGGTTGGTTGGTAGACATATATTTTCAGGCTTGTGTGCTTGGTCGCAAGGACCCGCTTATAAACCATCGTCAAGTAGGACAACACAAGACACAAACAAACACATATGACAGATGTTGCCATCTGTCGCGACCTCCGCAATTTAGACATGTCCCTGAAGGGGAGGTGCCCAGATGTCCAACTCATGCCAGACCACCTGTTTGACTGTCAAGCGATTGCTGCCTCTCGGCTCTCTTTTTAACCTTGACGCACCATCACAGGATATTCTTTAATGTCTGCAGGCCCAAGGCGACTTTATCATCAATACTTTAGGCCCTATATAGTTTCAGCTATCATGGACACGATAACAACAACAACAACATGCAACAATTCAGCGACTGACAAGGGGTCAAAAAATAGCCAAAACCTCATCACGTAATTTATAGAAGCCTCCTAAGCCATAACTGGAAAGGCGCGTTTACATGAGCAATCGAATCCATGGATTGAAGGGAAAACTTCGCAATTATTCCCTCTTGGAGATTTTCGCAAAGGCAGAACCGGAATTGCAGTGTTCATTGGGGGGTTTCGTTAACCCTCCCACGAAGGAGGGTTTGATGTTCCATTCCATGGATTCAGCCACAGACTCTCGTTTGGGTAAGAAATCCTGCTAGACCACTTTTCCCTAAATGGAGGGTTTGGAATTCCATAGATTCGATGGTTCATGAAAACGGGCCTATATAGTAATACTTACTCCGTAATTTGAAGCTTGTTGCGAAGCCCCTTCATGACTTTTGCCTGCCGGATCTGCTCGTCTGTGTACTTGCATGTCTTGTTGCCCAATATGAGCTGCCCGTCCGGGTGCCAGAAGTCTATCTGAGCGTTGTTGAAACCCACTGATCCCATCCAATCAGCCCATGGATTGTAGGGCGGGTATACCTGAAGGAAAATGGCACATCAGATCACAAGATCATATAGAGGGTTCAAAATGTGAATTTAGTATACTTGTCGTTTTCGAGTTAGCAGCACAATTTCATGTACAGTAGCGGATTTAGTCTTAGGCCCGTGTGGTCCTGGCCTAGTTAGCCAGCGCCACGAGCTTTTCTCGCCAAGCATTTTAACATATTCCAATCTCTAAACAGGGGCCACTTTTTTTTGCGCCACCCTGCATTTTGGTTGTGGAAGAGTACATTTTGTAAATAGGTAAAGAATTTGAAGAAGGCAGGGTTGCCAATCCCATGGCGTTTGGTGAGCATTTGGGATTGTTGGTTTTGTTTGGTTGGAAATAATGTGTCACATTACAACTACTTGTTGAATGCTGATAGCCGTTATAGCTATTGCAAGCGCATTTCTTTGCTGTCTTGGCCTGTTCATCAATGAACAAACATCTGTGTATAATGTATTATTTAACACAATAACGAGTGATAGTTTGTACTTTAGCATAGGTCAGGTAAGTGCTAAGAAGTGACAGGAGGACTACACTAGGTTATTCACCTGTTTCTCCAGCATGTACACTAATGAAGAAGGTGTCCTCTCATCATTATTGGTGAACTGGATCGTTTCTTCCAGGTAGTAGACCATAGGGCAATTGAAGAAGGCGTCCCCTATTGCCGCGACCACCTTGTTCCTGTTGGTGGCAGTTGGCTTCGGATCCAGGTCACCCAAAAGTTCGTCTGCCACAGAACGGGGGAACTTCTTCAGAAGCCTTCATGTAAAGAATCATAAATTTGTAAGAACACGATAATGCATGTACAGCTGTGGAAATAAAAAGTACACACTTGAGGTTATTTCATTCGTTAGTCACCCTATAGAATCGGACCTTCTTGAGATTGTGAACAATTAACATTCTGAGTTAATTGCACGACACAAAATTTGCTTAAGGGGCCGTCTTCATATTAAAAATGTTACAAACTTTGAAATTTCCAATATCAACACCCAATTTTAATAACTTAGAAATGTTAAGCACTCTTGAGAACCCTTAAATCTAAGTTTTTGTTATATTTGGATGAATATTTGACGAGTTATTCAATCGAATCACTTGTTGATCTTTTGGGGACCATCTCCAAAATGACAAGAAATCATGCATGCAAGGCCGTCATCAAGGCCGTCATTTATCAATTACACACGTAATCTTATACACAGTCCCCAAAAGGGTAATTTAAAAGTATTTTGTGATTTACTCAGCATTTTATAAATAAAATTTTTTAAAAATTGGGATTTCGCTTAAGCTTCCCGTCTTAAATTTATTTCCTTAAAAAATTACAGGGTTTCTTTTCATATTTTTTTAAAAAAATTAATATAATAATTATTTAAAAATATAAAAATGTCTTAAATACCCCAATATTGAATGTATTTTGTTTGGGTTATAATAATTTCTTTTCAGTAAAAAATTCGTTTCATTATCTTAATTATTTATAGATCGGGATAGTTTTTTATGTGCAACTCATTTAACATTATGGGACCTAAACTTTGCACGTCTCTAACTCCTCTAATAATGCTTAAAAACTAACAAAATTTGGTATTTTGTATTAAAATTTGTCAGAGATTTGAAATATGGATTCAAAAAGGGGTGTTGCTATTGGAAATTTTAAAGTTAGCAACATTTTTAATATGAAGGTGGCCCCTTATGCAAATTTTGTGTCATGCAATTAACTCAGAATGTTAATTGTTCACAATGTCAATAAGGTCCGATTCTATAGAATGGCTAGCGGCCAAAATAATCACTAGTGGGTACTTTTTTATTTCTACAGCTGTACCCAATCCCATGGCGTTTGGCGAGCATAAGGATATTGTTGGGTTAGTTTGGTTGGACATAAGGTGTCACACTAACACTACACTTGAGTCGCGTGGGGTTGACGGTGTTAAAGATACATTCTCCAACCTCTCACATCTGTCATATGTGTTTGTGTGTGTCTTGTGTTGTCCTACTTGACGATGGTTTATAAGCGGGTCCTTGCGACCAAGCACACAAGCCTGAAAATATATGTCAACCAATCCAATCCAATCCAACCTCAACTTCTACAGCAGATTGCATCCAAGTTCTAAATTTTGCCCTGAAGCTACGGTTGAGTTGAGGATTGGTTTGGAGAATTGCTCGTGCATGTCATAAGCCGTAGGACTTGAGATTTCATCTATTTAACGGATTTGTAAGTCCGGAAATTTTCTCTCGTGTGATATGCCGTCAATCTTCCAACTATCACCCAATATTGAAGGAAAAAACTTACTTCCTGGTCATAACTTTGGCGCAGGAGGCCGATAGAGGGATATCTTTCTCGCCAAAAACACCAAACGTCTTCGGAAAGGCGGATGTGAGCAAGTTACTACCCTCGTCGGTTGTGAAGGTTCCCAAGACCTGACTATATCGGAAGGGGTAGTCCTAGGTGGGAATTAAAAAAATTATTTTTTAAGCGATGAATTACTTGAATATGTCCTCTATAGTTTGAATATGTCCTCTATAGTTAAGGAACAATGAAACTTAAAGAAATAATTAGCTTAACACACACTATAGCATTACAAAAATATATAGCTCACCCAGCACAAAATTACAACAACGTTAATTCGTGGTTTTGTCATTTTACCATAGAGTTAGGAAGGAGGAGTAGAGGGGTCTATCAGTTCAAAAGGCTTAAAGCAGGGCTGCCAGGTTTTTCGAGCTACTGCGCATAACATCGGCACTGAGGTATCCGAAGATGCTCAGCTCTAGCCTGCTTCTTTTGTACAATACTGTGCACATATACATTGACCTCTCCTATTCTCTTTCCTTACTCTATGCATTTTACCGACGATTATTTAATTGAACACTTTGCAATCCCAAGTGAGATTGGGTTATTTAAAGTTAGGTTGAATTATCGTCGCACGATAGCTACAAGAGAGCGAAGGAGAGACGTTTGGCTACTAACGACGGGTGTGGTAATTCATGGAACCACAGTCAAGTGGCCTCCCTGATGAGAGTTGAGAACTTTCATACATACAGCGGGCCACAAAATTGAGTATTCGTCTTTGGAATTTACAGCGTTTTTGCGATTACAAAAGACAAATTGCTTTAAGGTTATTGAAATTTTTCAAATCACGGATATTTGGAGTTCTACAGTTCTAAAGTATATTATTAACTTCGACGTGTTGTGAGCTGATACTAATACTATTGAATAAATGCATCATTACATAGAGAGCCTTGTAAGGATTGAGGAAGAAAAACAGGTCGGGGCCCATTGTCTGAGGTAGGGAAACGTTGGGAGGCCCGGTGCCATTCGACAGAGCTGCCGCCGCTTTGACCAAGCGTGAGGTCTCCACGCCTGCAAAAGAGTCCACAGATTAGTTTTGAAAGCTAACTATTGGGTGATTAAAGAAATTAGTGAGATATATATCTTTATCTACTGACAGTACTTAGAAGTATCACATATATGATGCCAAAAATGGACTACCAGTTTTTAAAAATAATAAAATGTTGGCTGTATGAAAGACTAGACATGCGTATACACCGAAAAGAAGTAATAATTCAATAGACTGAACATTTCTGACCACGTGTCCTTCTTTTCGGTGTATACGCATGTCTAGTTCTTTCATACAGCCAACACACGGTATTGCAGCGCCACCTGTCGTTTAAATTGAACATAATAAAGTGTAATAACATAATAACGTAATAAACACGCATAATAAAGTGCTCGATATCGAATTCCAGACATAACCCATTCGTTTTCTGAAAGAATTTTGTTAATATCTCTATCCAGTTCTTTTTTATTAATATTTTAAAAAAAGGTAGTCCATTTTGGGATACCCTGTAGGCAGCGCAGCTGTGTTTGTTTCATTGCCCCAGCAAGCAGAAACACTACACCAAAACACACCTTAACTTTGCAGCATTGGAATATTCTACACGGAAGAAACACGCGTAAACAAACGGAATTTTGCCTCTCTGATTGGTCGCTCCTACGCGATGCGTCAGGCCCTGATATTCGTTTGCCCTGTTACGTCAAAATCGAAGGAAAAAATAATTAATATCATACTCGAACTGAAGCAAAAACCAATAAAAATATGTCTTGAAATAACGAAAAAAGTGATCTATTGAATGTAAAATCCTTTTTCATTCGAACCTCGCAATCGGAAATTAGAACTATTTACCCTTTTTCCCGTAGAACATTTGTATACTGCATACTTAAACTGTGGTGAGGTTTAATTGCAGATTGATTTCAAAATACCAGAACGATTTTACCCTTCATCTACTGACAACTAGTACTTATATGAGTACCACTTATAAGGCCTCTGTTTTACTTTTCATTGTTCATTTTGGAAAACGCCCCGACCTTCCCCTCCCAGCTACACCAGGCCACTGAACTGAACTAAAACTCTGGAAGGAGCATCGCATGAAAAGCTGGTGCACTGCAAAAAGCAGTGTCTCAATTTCAGCACAAATGATGTCTGAATTGAGTTTTCAGACACTTTGGGGTCTTAATTGAACACGCTCTGAAATATTCTCTCATGTATTTTAGACACTATAGTGTCTTAAATATGTTTCAGACACTGTAGAGTCTGCCTTTTGATGAAAATGTCTGAAATTTAGACACTTTCAAATTCAGACATTTTAAATCAGACATTCATGCCGTGCAATTCAGACACTTGAACTTATAGATTAAATTGGGCTTCATCTAAAAAAATAAGTAAAACAATCTTTTTCACTTGAAATTTGTTAATTATAATTATATTAATCACTAAAAATTCAAAATTCAATTTACTTGATAAATAATTTGATATACCACCAAAAAATATCATTTACTTACATATTTTTTATTTAATAATTACCTAAATTAAATCGAAAAACTAAGAATATATTTCATTTTTTTTATTACTAAAATTATTATTTAATTTAACTATTTTTGCAATTTTTCTTAACGTTCCTCTCGAAGCACTCTAGTGCGACTTTAATTAAATTAAACTTAGATGGAAACTCGACTTATTTCAAAAACATTCATTAAAAACTAATTAAACCAAATTTAATAATTAAAAGTTGGTTTATAATTGGATCTGTATTGCGATTTCAAGCGAAATAAGATTTTGTCATTTCGCGGCTGCGTCTTTTTGTTGTCAAAGCACACGACACTGCTTTAGGTATTTTTTCTTCTCTTTAAAATATGAGTGTCACTATAGAAGCAATAATCACTCTCTATTATTCACTAGCTTTTAACAGATGGTTTGATTTCAATACGATTGATTTTGATTAATTGACGGAAAAATATTTTATATAAGCAACTGCATCTCAATGAACTGTCAACGGCCGTATACCATGTTGAAAATACCAGTTGTCATCCGATCACCGAAGTCAAGCAACATCGAGAGTGGTCAGTATTTGGGAGGTTGACCACCTTGGAACACCGCGTGACGTTTTGGCATTAATTTTAATATAGTTCTGTTGTATATGTGTCTGAATTTTAGACACATTATATGTCTGAAAAATTTAAGACGCCTTTTGGTGTCTGAATAATGTACACCCTGTTTCAGACGCTTTTTTTTGTCTGAAATCAAGACATTTCTGGTTTGCAGTGTGAAGCCTATTTTTGGGTCACTTGGCGACAGCTTTAGGGAGAATATGTGGCACATTTGGCATGAATTCGCCGATCACAGTTGACAATTGACTTATAGTTTGCATTGTATGTTGTCGGCACAAACCTAATTGCTCGCCACATATTCTCTCTAAAGCTGTCGCCAAGTGACCCAAAAATAGGCTTCACCAGCTTTTCATGCGATGCTCCTTCCAGAGTTTCAGTTCAGTTCAGTGCTCCAGGCCCACATCTCCGACCACAGTATTGCCGAAACTGTGTAACAACTGTTTTTTCTAAAAAAGTTAGTTTAAAGTTAGATTAAAAAAAATTTTTTTAAGGAAATAATATTTTTGTGTACATATAGGTTTTTTCTCTAAGTGTATATTTTGTTTTTTTTCGGTGAACGTATCTTTATCTGCGAAATTAGCAGATTTTCTGTAAATTTAACAGATATTTTGCTGTGTCGTCTCACCTTTAAGACACGTTATGGTGGCATTTCTATCCTTCCAGAGTGGTGTCGGGCAGCCCAATGCTTCAGCCAGCATGTTGGTGAGCCTCAAGTTGTTGACGTAAGCATCTCCTTCCTCGTCTACCCCTTCGAGTGCCTTTAGGGTAAGCAAGGAAGCCCCGTTGAGGATCATCTTGAGTTGCCAAAAATCGGATGACCTGGTCACAGCCATCCTCAGGAGACTTACAGCTATGGCTCCAGACCCTTGCCCCACCAGCGTGAGGTTCTTGGCACCGTCGCCTGTTTCTATTCCACCAAAGTAATTAATGTTCCAGTACACCCACTGAAAAGCTTGGGCGAGATCGAACAAACCTGCAGAGAGAGCGCAAGTTTCACTTCTTTGGTATCAAAGACAAGCGTTATAATCAATATTTTGCATGAAGTAGATTATTACTTCTGCGAGATTGAATGAGCCGGCAGGGATAGCACAGGTTCCACCAATTTTTTTTGTTTTGTTTTTTGAAATAGGTAAGAGCTTGTTTTTAATTGCTTGAGAAATCGTTTATAACTCTGTTCTCACCCATGTTCCCAGCAGCCTCGTCGGGCATCCCAGAAGCGAGGAACCCGAGCGCCCCCAAGCGGTAGTTGACAGTCACAACGATGACGCCGTCCATCAGCGAAGTTCCGTTCTCGTCCATCGTGTCCAAGGCATCTCCGAATCCGTCGTAGTACCCCATCCGGTTAGAGCCGCCCTCGAACCAGCCCCCGCCGTGCACGTAAATCTTTGTCTGCCTAATGCTGTAGGGGATGGCAGGGGCCCAAATGTTGAGGTACAGACAGTCTTCCGACTGGCCGGGATCCAAGTCGTACCTATGAGAAAAAGTTTGGGGGTAAATATTACTATGTATTGCAGAATGCACCGCTTTAGTGTTTCCAACGCGTGTAGAGGAGAAGTAGAGTTTTGTACATGCAAATATGGTGACTTCTGACTATCCGGGATCCAAGTTGTACTTATGAAAAACCGTTTGAAGTGAACGGTAATTTGTAATGAACTATGTCATTATATGGAAAAGTTTTCCACTTAAATATTTGTTTGCCTCAAGGAACTGGGGATGACAAGGGCCCATATGTTGAGGTGGAGACAGTATTCCGACTGGCCGGGATCCAAGTCGTAAATATGAAAAAAAAATACTTTGAAGTGAACGCGAATTTGTAATGGACTATGACTATGACAGCTCTAGTTGTTTTGAAAGGCACGTGAAGACGCTTGACCGAAGAAGTTTAGCCTTGTAGCATAATTGGGGAGGTATATCTTCCACACTCTAAACACATCAGTTTTTAACCTTTACCCGTCATTATACAATTCACTCCCATAGGGTTAATTTTACGGGTAAGAGTCTGTGTAGACCTGGCTAGTAAAGCTGTTGCTCGTTTGCAAACGCAATAGCTATTATAAAAACTAAGAAATTATATAGAAAGTATTCCACAGTGTAAAATACTCTTAAAATAATTATCACAGGTCAACAAGAACTTGCATTCTCATATTTCTCAATCAAACCAAGACATTTTTACGAAATGACTTTTTTGTTGACAGTTTGTAGGTCGGCATTATTTCGGCAATGCCTGGACCAATACCTGCGACCTTTCGCATGCAAGGAAAGCGCCTTACCAGCAAAGATTCCCCAACCCTGATAATTGTGCAACGTTTACATCTAAACTTGTCTAAATCTGTGATGGTCACCACAGATACCCAGTACAAGACCATGCGACCGAGTAATTACTTTGTAGCTGGACGGTTCAGTATTGGGTTCGCACGCAAGAGGTTCCTGGATCAAAACTGGGCTTGGTCCATACCACTTCAGTGATGACTTCGGACGTGGAGCCATCTTAGGGAATACATCTGACAACTTTCACTCCACCAATGAAAAAGAGGACAGCCCAAACTAACATTTAGAAATATGGTGGAAGACTAGAAGAACTAGGCTGGATGGGCGAGCAGGTCAGAAGCAAGAGCTGCTGCACAAAATAGCAGGAGTTGGCGTAAAAAGCTTAAGGCCTTATGTGCCACAGGGCACAAAGAGGACTAAGTAAGTAATGCAAAGTATTGAGACTCAGCAGGCAGCAAAGTCCTGAGACTCAAAGTAGGCCGCAAAGTTATGAGACTCAAAGTAGGCCGCAAAGTTCGGAGACTCCAATCTGGCAGCATCAACACACCCCATTAATCGTTTATAATCGAACTTACTGAAAGAGGAGTACTGTGAAGGTCAGCAAAAATACCCAATACTAGCCCACGCGACCTAATAATTAATTTGTGTTGGAAGGTCCAGTATTGGGCTCGCACGCAAGAGATTCTTGGATGAAAACCAGGTACGGTCCATACCTCTTCAAAGCACAAACATACTTACCACGGTAAGGGTTGGTCGGAGTACTGCGGACAGGCAGGCGGCATCTTGTCCGTATCCAATATGTCCTCGCCTCGATTCTCCGGCTTCACCGTCTTCTTGAAGCGTAAGTCTCCCACTGGTGGCGCTGCGTACGGGACCCCAAGGAACTCGTTCACCTTTGCCCCGGTGGAATGCACCCGCACGCGTCCACGAACTTTACCGTATTGCGTCTGGACTACCGGACGGTCATCTTCCTGACCCGAGATCGAAAAAACGCAGCACGCCAGCAAGAAGACGAGGCTCGTTAGCAGAGAACTCATCTTGGCCATCTGGTGAATCACAATGAGTCATTTTCACAGTGTTAAAGCAAAAGATTAAAGCAAAAACTAGTCATTTTTACTCTCCTAAAACTGAAGGTGACATTAAAATGATTAATTTTTACAGTGTTAAAACTGAAAGTAACAGTAAAATTACTCATTTCTACAGTGTTAAAACTGAAGGTAACAGTAAAATGATTCATTTTTATAGTGTTAAATCTAAAAGTAACAGCAAAACGACTCATTTTTTTACGGCATTGAAGCAAAAATTTACATCATAATGAGACATTTTTACAATATTAAGGCAGAAGTTTACAGAAAAATTAGTCATCATTTGTTAAATTTTAAATAATCAATGTTAGAGAATATATGTTATCCAGATAGCACAGAAATATTGCCCAATGTTGGAAAAAAGTATAGGCCAATATTGCAATCAATATTGTACAATGTAAAAATGGACTGCCTCGGGAATATTGCTACGACGTCGATTTACGACATTGAAAAATATTTTTTTCAATGTTGTGCAATAACACTATAGACACAGTAAAGTATAAAAAAATGCTTTTACTCCTAACAAAAAGGTAAGTGATAATCTTTTCTTGTATGCTAGTAACTGTAAGACCATAATAAGCTTGGCGAACTTGCCCCACCCCCACCAAGAAAGTCATACGCCAAAATAAACTACTTCTCTTATACTCTCTTTTGGTTCTTAGCGATGCGATGATTATTTAAGTGATAGAAGTTAAGGTTATTTTGATATATTGAGGCGAGGTTGAGATTGGGGTTAAACTGTATACCCCCCCCCAAATAGTTTGCTATGGCAACATACCTACATCGATTGTAACTTGGAAAGTAAACCTTCCAAATATGTTAAAGTTTTATATTTCTTCCTAACAATTTTTTCAAAGTACCAAAAAAGCAAAAATTTAAGAACCCTTCAACGAACCCATCAGAAGCTCCAAAGGCTAGCTCCCAAACCGTTGTGCTGACTGTGCTGACGGGTCAGCGAAAGGCTTTGTTTTCTCCGAGTAAAACGATGCAATAATGACTTTTCTAAAATAATAACTAGCTGCGTTTGATCTGTAACTGAATTTTCCCAAACCAGATGTTTTTTTTTTTAAATATTTACAACACCAAACTCAAAATCTCGGATACAATTTCAAACAAGAAATTGAAACATATTCGTAATAAGGACCTATTTCTTTGAGTAATTTTTTTTGTAACTCATCACTAGGACACTATCTAGGCAGTCGCCTAGATTATTGTGATTATTGAGTTAATTCTGAAACTAAACTCTGGTCTAACCCTTTCATTATTGTACTATAGTTGTCATCATTAAAAAGCAACTTAACATTTTTAATTCAATTCATAAATAATGATATCGAATTATATATAGTAGAACCATATTTAAGGACTATTCTGCATAAAACTAAAGTCTGTGAAGGACTCATGTTACAAATATAAAAATTGGCTTCCAGCAAAGATGTATTCTTTTAATAAACTTTCTAATAAAATTAAGTTCAAAGTAACTATTAATCCTAACTATTAACCCTATTAATTCAAATTAGTAACCCTATTAATTCAAAGTAGTAACCCTATTACTAAAGATTTTTGTACCTTCTTTAAAATTGAAGAAAATTTAAACAAAAAATGCAACACTTACCTTAATCAAAGTAATTTAGACAACACTTTAAATTTATTTCCATGTTATATATCACATACTTTAGGTATTCAAACGAAAAACAAGTTGAATAACATTTATTTTGGACTTTTTCTTTTCCTATTATCCCTTCCTTATTTTTAATATCTAACTATAACTCTTTAGTAACGTAACATATTTATCTAATTTAAAATAATTGTAATGACGAAACAATTATATTTACAAAACGAAGAAAATACGCTCCCTTCATTTAACTTAATTAATTATGAAGATTGATATTTTTAATGCGATTAAAAATGCCATGCTCACATCTTTAATTAACTTTTCTGAAGAGAAGGAAAATTATAGTTATAATTGTTTAAACATGCGTCATGACAAGCCGAAAAATAAATATGAATAGTTTATTTTAAGGGGTATCGTCATTCCGTTCGACTTATGCATTATTTAAAAAACATATTATTAGTCAAAGTATATCTGTTTTCCATAATGTAAGAAAAAATACTAAGCAAGAAAATTAAGGGGAAAAAACATTCATTTATTAATTGTCAATTTTTTTTAATAATATTGAACTGTTTCTAATTTCCAGACTAGTGTTGATATCAGTAGATTAGCTATGTTGCTGTGAGGTAGGTATGGTAGGTACATATATATTCCAGCTTGTGTGCTTGTTCAAAGAACAGCTTATAAGCTTTCGTCAAGTGGGACAGACACAGAAAGAGTTTTTACAAGCACAAGAGACACACAAAGAAAGGTCAACACAAACACATAGACAAATAACAACATTTATTGACGGTCACAAACATCCATGCCTGCCGGGATTTTTGGATATTTCCGTCCTATTATTTATTAGTTTAAACATTTACAATTTACATCGTGCCTTCAAATGACTTTGTAGTACGGGATCCTGAGCATGTGTGGGAACAGAATAACAGATATAATATATAGTGGCCGTTTTCGATTAGACGTCTTGCCTGACGTTACTAAACAACGAAAATGCCTAATTTCGGTAAACATTCCATTACATAATTCACACAACTCGATAAGTATAGCAACTCCACTTTAAATTTTCAAGCTAGCCAAATATCCCAAGCATCGCAATGACCAAACCGTAGTAATCTTTATAAATATCAGCAACATATGGTGACGTTTTGGGACTACGGATAGTTTGAGGTAAGTTCCGACACTCAGACAATGGGGTGCGAGTCAACGGGTCTCTTGCCATAGTGGCAATTTTTCATCGACCGATAATCGAATTTTCATCGTTCGCCGGTGAGAATTCGTAAACCGTATTTTGATCGAGAATTGCCCATTACGTCGATAATTCATCGGTTATGTCCGCTCGATCGCACAGCGCTAGATTAGTTTTACGATGAAATTCCTATCAAATTTAAGAAGAAATCGATAAGTATTCGATAAGTAGTACTCAAAATATCATCGTACAGCGCGCAGACTGTTAGCGTAGGCAGCTACCTTAACCACTAGGCCACCCGGGCCTCCTAAGGAAACCAATTAATCAGCATGACATTCAATCTGAACTGCGCTAATGTGCGTTGCAACTTATTTATTTATCTTTAGTTAAATTGATAAGAGATTATTAGCCTTTTAATTGCAGAACTTCAATTAAATATTATGAAGTTTGCAATTAGTTTGAAGGACATGCCAGTCATTTCAATTATAATTATTCAACTACAAACGTTGCATGAAAAAAAAATTGCGTTTTTACCAAAAAAGAATGCATTTGTCTTGTGATATATTTAAATACGTATATAGAAGGTAACATCAATTATTTATACTTTATAGTGTTCACCAAAATACTTTGGAGAAGGTAAGTGAAATTTTAGTTATTTTATAGAATTTTTACTTTATCAAAAATACGACTATAATTTATTTAAACGTATTGTTATTCCTAAAGATATTTTTTTTATTGAATTTATCGAATGTTTTATAAAGTTTTATTTATTTCCATTAAAAAATTTACAACTCATGTAAAGTATTTTTAACATTTATATACATTAAAAATAAGTTACTAACCACTCCTAGCGCAATTTTAACAAAAAAAAATCAAGTTACATAAAAAGAAACAGCCGAAAAACTACTAACACCTAGATTTTTTTCAATTGTAGCACACAATATTATTTTTTTGGTTTAGAAATATTGAGCGTCTTCTAACTTTAGTTTCTTATGGGCAAAATATTTGATAAGAAGTTCAAGTGTATAACAATACTAAGAAATTCATCGACACATAATTATTTTTTTTATAATATCGAAATACCGTGAATCTATTTCAATAATATAATATGCAGTTTTAAAATTAGTACATTTTGTCCAATTAACGCTTACTAAACTAAACCCAGTCCAACTTACTCTAATCTATCTCTTCCTGCTTGCAATTTTAATATTATTTATTATTAAAATTTACTAAATTTATTATCAAACACACGTGAATATTTATACAAATTTGTGCTCAAAAACATATTGGCATAATAAATCAACTCGTCAGAAATTCTGACTTTCACTGCGGAAGATGCTTTATGGCGTCAAGAACTAAACAATACATCGTCACTTAGGTTCCCACATGTGCTATCTCATTGTTGTGCAAGGATCAGATTTACTGCACGGTAACCTTGGAGCGACTTTTTCATATTTTTCGATAAATAATTTTTTTGTGGTAACTGTCTGACTTCGAATGATGATTCGAATTCTTTGACTTCGCAACGATGACGTTTTCCGGCAACCCCATCTGACCGTTATTTGCTTATTTCGGTTGGGTTTTCGGCCGACTTTTGGCTCGATTTTGGAAAGTTCACCAAGGGTTACCGTACAGTAAACTTCTACCGTTGTGCGAAGGGAGATAGCACATGTAGGAACTTGTGACGATACAAGGCTATTCCTAAGATACCACAAAACAATGCCACAAAAATATTACCCAGCGAAGTGTTAATAGGACTCGTCTGGTTTTTAACCCTCAGATGACGAAGACTTTTTCGAAGAGCCTCGTATTGCTGTTGATATGCTCCTTGTATTCGACAACGAGTGCAGACGATGACGGCCAGCGAGTAGTGGTCGAGACGAGGTACGGCTTCATACGAGGACGAGTGAGACAGACGGTCACCGGCGCACGGGTCAACGAGTTCCTTGGGATCCCGTACGCGACTGCGCCAGTGGGGGACCTGCGATTTAAACGGACCGGGTTTCCCCGTAATTTCACGGGGATATATGAGGCGGACAAGATGCCGCCTGCCTGTCTACAGTACTCCGAGCAACCCTTACCGTGGTAAGTTCAACCCTTTTCGACCGGCGGTCAGGTGGCGCTGATTTAAAATTATGAGACTAAATTTGGAGTTTTATTGAAAAAAAAAATGCTTTAAACAGCATTAATGCCAGCAACTCCTTAAAAACAGTCATTTCTTATGCAAATAACGAATGGTAAAAGCCAGCTGCATCGGGTATCGATATTTGGAAGAGCTTGAACATTCTCTTTAATACCCGCACGAGCGTACGAGCCCGGTCAGAAAGGGTTAACCATCTGGCCAGAGCCTGATCAAGGAAACTCTTCAGACTGTATAGGCCCAACAAATTTTTGGGGCCCTTCTGACCTGATGAAAACGTTGTGTATGATTTCCAGTAATGATGGTGTTAGTTGACCAATGTATCTTATTTTTTCTTGCTAACATTTTATCTGCTTCCTTAGAGAATATTGACCAAAACAAATCACATTAGGAGTATTGAGTGCATGAGTTAAATTCAATCTGTAAAGATCAGGTTTTGTCCGGTTCATCTGGGGACGCTAGATGGCGCGACGAGCGTCAGAATAACTAGGGAAGAAAAAGAACTAAATTAACTGTGTCTGGTTGTTGGAAGGAGAGGGAAAACGAAAATGTTGTGTTTCTGAGAGTTTCTTATATAGAATTTTTGTTTTTATATTAATATTTGAACCTAGCTTAAAAATGATATTGAATCAATCTTGATGTTTAAAAGCTTCGATGTTTAAAAATCGATTTAGTGTACATTCCAAATGTCGTTTTAGGTTCGACTTGGATCCCGGTCAGTCGGAAGACTGTCTCTACCTCAACATTTGGGCACCAGCCGACACCGGCCCCTCGATGAGGCCGGTCAAAATCTTCATTCACGGCGGCGGCTGGTTTGAGGGCGGTTCAAACCGGATGCCCTACTACAACGGACTTGCAGACGCAGTGGATACCCTGGACGAGAACGGAAATTCGACGTTGGACGGTATTGTCGTGGTGACCATGAATTACCGCTTGGGGGCGCTCGGGTTCCTCTCTCCCATTACAAAAGAATATATGGGGAACCAAGGTGAGACCCTTGCACGTACTTGAACAGTCTGTTACTTGTCTTTTGCAAACAATTAGCTGGGAGTTACTTCGGCTTTTATTCAGGGTGGTGCCAATAAAAGCGGCCCCAACGTGGAGGTAAGAACACGACAGAAATGTTGCCAAGTCAAAAACCAATACATAAACAGGTTTGCTAACTGAAGCTCAATCGATAGCTTCAATATTAAGCCCAAACAAACGCTTGGCGAATTATTTAAACAGGGCTTGTAGAGCTGTTTAAAAAAAGTTCCCACCAGGGATTATTTCGGTCGTTATTTATCCTAGCGAATCGGGTCTTTTTGTTTTTAGAAATACAAAACATTCTAAATTGATTGCAAGACATAAAATTTGCATTATGGGACGTCTTCATACCATACGAACTAAGATATGAACTCGTCACTAATCTATGAGTAGGCTGATCAGATCCAACCAATGCAAAAACAGGTTTCAGGCCGCTTCAAGAGTTTTTCTCTACAAGCATTTCATCGTAACCCTATCTCTAGACCGGGGCCACTTTTATTTGCACCTCTCTGTATAACTGTATTAATTATTAACTTGATGGCTAAAGGGATTTTACAGAGCAATCTGGTGGACAACCCCTTTTATAGGTTTCGGTAATGAATGCATTAATTTTGCTTGTTTTCCCCCACAGCTTTGGTTGATATTGGAAAAGCGTATGAGTGGGTGAACGCAAATGTTCAATACTTTGGCGGAGACAACGGAGACAAAAGATACAAAAACAAAAACGGTGGATACTCTAAATATCCTATGACGATTGTTGGACACGGTTGCGGGGCTCTTGCACTCAGTCTTATACAGATGCCATCAGGAGGTTACGTATATGAGTCATTTTACAAAAACCATCTGGGCGTCTTGGACGGTATGTCCATCCTCACCCTCAAGGTAGGATTATTATAATTATTATTATAATATTTTTTCGGGATGGGGGGTGGGGGCATTTTAACCCTTTCTAACCTATCTTTCAATTATGAAAAGGTTTGGAAAAATATCTTGACGTTTTAACTATGCAGTTCAAGGAAAATATTTTTGGAATAACAACTTTTGAATAACTTATCGAAAAATAATTTTCCGAAACTTAAACTCTTTAATTCTTCAATAGATATGAATCTTCTATCAAACGATACAAAAAGAAAATATTATTGAAAAATGTTTTTAGAAAAATGTATGGATAATTAAAAAAAATTACTTGAAATGAGTACTGGTGTCAAGATCACCCCTTCTACTTTTTTTTTATCAAATAAGTCCGTCCTGCGTGACGGTAGCGCCTTCGGTGTGTATGATGTGATGTTCTCTCTGATGTAACAGTACTTACTTGTAATGACGTGCTCGTAATCGTAAATGTGTTGTTCTTTGCTTTACTAAATGGTCTTAAACTCATAATAAAAGATGCTTCCTGTTACGATATTCTACTGCTCTGCCGTGATAAGGTACACTGCAGTAATCGCCACAATGAGTTGCACCATTTTTGCTCCAAAATAAAAAAAAAAGTTCCAGTATGTTTTCTTACCGGTTAAAGTAATTGAGTGCTTGCAACAAAGGTTCAAGTCACTTGGAAGATACTTCAGTTTACCTTATCACAGTGCTCATCACTGGATCGACCTCTTACCTCCCCAATAATAAGTGCGGAGTTTGACTTAATGAGAGAAAAAAGATTCCAATTGAAATCATTGAGAGTGAAAGAGTTAAAGGGGAATAAGGGGAATGAGCGCTATCGACCACGGGTTTCCAAACCAAAGTTCCCCCGTGTTAATCCAATGTAAACAAGTAATTTTCTAGATGATATATCATAAATGTCATTTTCTAGACAATACAATTCTCCAGCTGTATTGACAAGTTTTACAAAACGGTTGTTATATGATAAATGTAGCTGCGGGTCTCTATAATCCCACTTTTTGAAATTGGTTCAAATATTTAAAAAAAATATTTATTGAAAATTGGAACAACTATTCGAACCAATTCTCAAAAGTGAGATAATAGTGACCTGTAAGTCAGTGGCATTTAGCAGATAAACAAACAGTTTGTAAAAATATTCAATGCAGTCGGACAAATGTGGTTTGAAAAAAAAAATGCCATCGGTTTAGCACGGAATCAAAAGTTTTTTTAGAAGTCAGTTTCAAAAGGAGTGTAGAACCTAAAATAAAAAGAGTCAACTCTCAATACTTAAGCAACGCTTTTTCGACTTAAAAAATGGTTCAACCACAGCAGTTTTTACCGGTTTAACTGATAAGACCCCTTACCCTTAAACTAATTTTCTAATTTAGTTTTCATCCCTTTTTTTTCCAAAGGCATTGGAAGGCGTAGATAATACAGGGGAATCTGCATTAAACAACCTGAGGCTCACGTCAATACTTGCCAAAAAGGTAGGCTGTCCGGACAACGTCAGAGACAACCCAAAAGCCACAATGGAGTGTCTTAAAGGTAAGGCTACATGAAGTTAACATGAACAATTATGTGTCTATTTATATTGGTTAAAGGGACGCGGTATACAAAAAACATCATTTCAACAAATAATAACATAAACCTACAAATTATAGTGGTTTTATATATAATGTTCACTCTAAATAAACATTTTCTAGCAATTAAAACTAGTATTTGAAGAGTACACGGGAAGAACCGATTGATTTCTTTAGATTCTTTCCGTAATTGTCTCTGCTTGGCGGACATTGGCGACCGGAAACCGGTTTTTCTTATGGTTCTTCATTTGCGGTACAAACGTGTGACTCGTTCCACTCAACTCTGGCGTGAATCAGGGTTGCCGTGAAAGATAAACAAAGCGAGTAACTGGCTTCTTTACACCAGTTTAGGCGATTTCTCGCTATCATCCCCAAAGAGTCTGTTAAGGAAAGCCTTGTGCGAAATCAATCGGTTCTTCCCGTGTACTCTTCATTTACAAGTACCCTTTGACTGTAGTTGACTTTTTAACTGTCAACAACTTTTTAGAGATCATCTCTCTACAGTTAGACAAGCTGAGGATTAGAACTAACAACATCCATATGCTCTTGTGGCGGTTACCCCACACGCAACCTCCATACTCCATCAACAACTAGGTGGCGCTGATTTACCGCCCATGTTCCTACCACTATTCCAGATTACAACGTTAATGATAGTATATAAGCCGAGATAACTCAGCTCCGCCTTGATGGATCTGCATATGAGAACCTTAAAGACATTATCGCTTATGATCATATAGTTGAACAAAAATATAAAACTTCATGCACCGTTCATCACGACCCTTCTTGGTAATACCGTTATGACAGTTAAGTTTTTTCTTTAACTAATACTTTTTACCCTGACGACAAGTTGCACTTTGAATAGCATTGTTATGTCCAGTGTTTAAAGATATGTGTTCATTGTCCTTTTTGGCGTTCATTTTCATCGTTTTTTTTACTAGACAAGCCTCTCGCTTTGCCCTCTCGCTTGGGTCTCTCCCACGGGTTTTCCACATTATTTTTATATATACTTATAGTTTACTTTTGGAAAACACAAACGCTCTCCCTTTTTGGGGTATCTTAGATGGAGAAGTAAGGACGCTTCGCGTCGATACTTCATATTGCTATTTCGATCTCCGAGCCGATCTCCATATTGAGGATCCTTTTGGCAGACAATGGGTTATCGAAGCCACTACATTCTTTTGCAGGTGTTGATGCCTCGCGTCTTGTGCGAAGTGCAGCCTCTCTCTCCCGAGGACGGGGGCCTCCCAATGTGTTTTTACCACAGATCTATCCCCCGGTAGATGGCTTCTTGGTGAACCCTTTCAAGGAACTAAAGGTTAGAATACAGTTGAATAGTGCAGGGGAAGAACCCCTTCATTGCATACTTGTCCGTCTGCATCTGGTCTGCTTGGAGAAGATAGAGAATCGTTGCCTAAATGGGGGACATTCACGGCCATATCCACCTGAGCTTCAATTCCAAATCGCTGTGGAAAACAAGTGGTTAGACAGGTTAGAGCAGTAGGATAACATTAGCACGTGGTTTGAGGGCTGTATAGGATAACATTAGAACGTGGTTCGGGAGGTGTAGGATAACAAACCGCGTGACATCACATGAATGTTTCCCATTGGTGTGAAGAAAACAGTTTTGCCTTGGCTATTATCATATGACGCACGAGATTCACGCCAGACACCAGTCTGATGCTTGAACCGATGAAGAAGAACCAATTGAAAAACCGATTTCCTATCGCCACTACTCGAAAAGCAGACTTTTAATGCGGACAGAATACCTGTCGATGAAATGGTTTCCCCCCTGTGCTGTTTTCCCCCTGTGATTGTTGTATGTAATATCTCAATAGAGTTGTTTTGATGGTTGATAATATATGTATGAAAAAGATGTATAGAATATTATAACTTTGCATAAAATTATGCAAAGATCTGCTTTAATTTTTAAAGCATCTTTACTAATTATTTATTTTCTAAATTGTGAATTATTTTAACAAACTAATGTTTTTAAATGAAAGTTTGAAAGAAATGTAAATGGAAAATTGTGGCGAATCAAAAACTTTTATTCAAAAATTACATCATTATTCTTCGAATTTCAAGTAAATTTAGAAAACGATAAAGTATAATTATTAATTTTGAAAAGAAGAACTAACATTGAAAATAGTTAATTTTGGCGTTTAAAAGTTTGAATTACATAGCTAACGGCCCAGTTTTTCGAATTTCTTTCTGTGGTGTATAAATAGTGTGTTTTCTGTGGAGCACAAATGTTGATTGAAAGCGGTTTAAGTGGCAGATTCTGTAACAAACCTACTTGTATTATTCAAAAGGAAACTATAATACATCCCACTTTTCATGTTATAAACGTAGTGTGGAAGTTAAAATGTAAATTTGGCTAGTGACATAGTGAAGATTTCCATCGGTCTGTGCAATCAATGTTACTAGGTATCAAACTGATGTCGCTTTACAAGCGGTATTAGATAAAACTGATAAATGTTTTATAACAGCTCTAATAGAGATTATGCTAATTATAACTCTGAATTGAAGAGCTTAGTGGAAGAACGTGCTAAGTGCATGATTGCTCATAATGGTGATGTTAGTAGTCCAATTTATTATATTTTGCTCTAATTTTATCGTCTTTCTTATAACATCGATTAAACGGATCACCCCTTAGGTCAATATCTTTGTCAAAGTCAAGCTAAAGAAAATGAAGAGTATTAGAAAATTAAAAAAAAAGCAAAGAAAATTTGAGGATATACACTCTTAAAACAAAAGAGTGAAATCCACTCCAGTTGGAGAAGTGCATTTTTAACACCGGAAAGGAATGAATATTAACTCAGACTGAGTTAAAATCACTCGTTTGGAGTGATCCTGTCGGAGGTTTAACACACAAAGGATCCACTCCAAAAGGAGAAGTGAATTTTCCAGACCGGAGGAGTGAAAATTAATCAGACAGAGTTAAAATCGCTCGTTCGTTTTAAGAGTGTACAGCATTTAGCATAATAGAAACTAAAATGTAGGGCCCCTAACTCTTGAATGCCCTACACTTGGGCCTAACAGGCCTTATGATATCAAAAAGGTATCTTTTGGTAGATGGCCTTATGGCAGGCCCTGACTGAAATAGCACATATTGTGCTACGTTATTTCTTGATGGAAATTTAGTTTTTTTTTTTTTTTTTTTTAGTATATGAATTTCAGTATCCTTAGGGACACATATGCCAGCTTCACAAGCGAAGCCGGCAGCGCTCTTCTTACCACCGCCTTCCCAAAACTATTTGGTCTGTATGGTGAGAAAGACGTCCCCCTGTCGGCTAATTGCGCCAAGAAAGTCGCAAGAAGGTATGTACCGCAAAATTTGCCTGTCTGGAATGATGGTATTTTGATATTATCATCTACGCATATGTTTGATATACAGTAGTATGTGTTATTAAGAGGGACTGTCAGTCCCATAGACCTAATGCATTAGTTTTGGAATCACAATTTCCGTAAAAGTTTTGCTTTGCCATGCGTTAACCTTTTTTCCAAAGGTATGGGAAGCAACATAACATCGAAATGAAACAATGTCACTCCAGGCCTCCTGCCATTACAGCCCTGTCAAGGTTCGAACAGGCCACACGAAAAGTATGACTTATGAGATTCAGGGAGGCAGTTAAGAGTTACGATCCTTGCCGATGAGGAGCCCATGCAACTCCCTCTCACATCTTGAGTTGATTTTGGTGCCTCATTGGGGCAGCTCATAAGTAGTGTAATCGTTACCGGCAGCCTATTTCTAGCCTCCATTAGGAGCTTTAACACAGCTAATAAACGCCTCATAATTTAGAACCCTGGTCAAGTGACGAGATCGACACCTGAGCGGGCACCAAACGGAACTTCGAGAGACATCATACGCTGTCGCCGTCGGGACTTTGGACTCCACATATTTTACGAGCATATCTGCCCCAGTGTACTCGGGCCCATCCGTCACGAGTTGAATTTTGTACTTTTTCCCAGTGCAGACATCCGATTAATAGGATGACTGGCAGTAGGTGGGATTCAAACTCCCGCACTCCTGAGAAGGCTGAATCTTGAGGCGGATGCCTTAACCACTCGGCCACGGACGGGCCCTGCTCATGGGAGGGGGAGTTATTATTTGTGAACAATTGTTCGATCTTATGGACCTGGTATAGGGATGCCTAGACCAGGGGGTTAAGAAGAAGAAGAAGAAGAAGAAGAAGGCAAAACTGCCTTCTTCACTAATCAGTTTAGGCCATGATGCCTCGCTCTCTTAGCCAAGCAGATCTGACGCAGAAAGAATCTTACGGAATGAATGTCTTTCCCTCCCTATACTGTTCAATTTTTATTTATAAATAAATTTTCTAGTTTTTCTTTCACCCAAAGGTTCCTCAGAAAGTTCCCTCAGACTGTAGTTGACGAACTTTTGGGCGACTTGGACATAGAGGCCACCACCGCCAACAGGGACAAGGTAGTCCAGGCTTTCGGAGATGCCTATTTTAAGTGTCCCATGGTCTACTTAGGGGAATACAGAGATGGTTATAAGCCGGATCCTGAGGATGGACTGCCGAAACCCAAGTTCTACATCCTGGAGAAACAGGTACCATTATCCAAAGAGTTGTCGATTATCCGAATTTCAGGACAATTGCCAATCGGTCTATCTTTGTTGGATGTCATACAGGTTTTTTTTGGCATGATATCCAACAGAGAAGAACAGGGACAAGTTGGCCCAGGCTTTCTGGGATGCCTATTTTAAATGTCCCATGGTCTACTTAGGGGAATACAGAGATGATTATAAGCAGGATCTAGATTATGGACTGCCGAAACCCATGTTCTACTTCCTGGAGAAACAGGTATTATTATCCAAAGCGTTGTCGATTATCCGAATTTCATTAAAATTGCCAATTGGTCTATCTTTGTTGAATGTCATGTAGTTTTTTTTTGGCATGACATCCAACACAGACGAACAGGGACAGGACAAGTTGGTCCAGGCTTTCTGTGATGCCTATTTTAAATGCCCAATGGGTCTACTTAGGGGAATACAGAGATTATTATAAGCAGGATCTAGATTATGGACTGCCGAAACCCATGTTCTACTTCCTGGAGAAACAGGTATTATTATCCAAAGAGTTGTCGATTATCCGAATTTCAGGAAAATTGCCAATCGGTCTGTCGTTGTTGGATGTCATGCAGTTTTTTTTGACATGATATCCAACAGAGACGAACAGGAACAAGTTGTTTTAAATGTCCCATGGTCTACTTAGGGGAATACAGAGATGGTTATATGCCGGATCCTGAGGATGGACTGCCGAAACCCAAGTTCTGCATCCTGGAGAAACAGGTACCATTATCCAAAGAGTTGTCGATTATCCGAATTTCAGGAAAATTGCCAATTGGTCTGTCTTTGTTGGATGTCATGTAGTTTTTTTTGGCATGACATCCAATAGAGACGAACAGGGACAAGGTTGTCCAGGCTTTCGGAGATGCCTATTTTAAATGTCCTATAATCTACTTAGGGGAATACAGAGATGGTTATAAGTAGGATCCTGAGGATTGACTGCCGAAATCAAAGTTCTACATTCCGGAGAAGCAGGTATAGTAGAACTCCAAATTACCCACAGAGTTGTCAATCATAGCGAATTTTCAGGAAAAATGCCGCTTGGCATATCTCTGTAATTGTTGGATATCATGCCTATTTTATCCCTTAAGACTGAGCTATGACGATCGCGGGGTATAAAAGAGAATGTTCAAGCTTTTCAAAAATATCGATACCGAAGCAGCTGACTTTTACCATTCGTTATTTGTATAAAACATGACTCGGTTTTTAAGGAGTTACTGGTATTGATTTCGATAAAACTCTTAGAATTTAGTCTGATAAACTTCAATTAGTGCCACCTGAAGGGGTCTTAAATGATAGTTACCTTCGGCTTTTATACTACGGTTCTCATTTATATCCAGAATGTTGTTAGAAACTCAGTGGTAAATAAGCGCCATCTAGCGTGTGAATGATAATGTGATTGCGCTTGGGGTAAGCAAATGTTGTTAGAAAAGTAGTGGTAAATCAGCGCCATCTAGCGTGTGAATTATAATGTGGTTGCGCTTGTGGTAAACAATAAATTAACCGGACGATCCTATTATGGGATTAAATAAGTGGTTTGCTTTAATAAGTAAGTAAAGAAAGAAAATACAATAAATAATTTTTTGCAGGTAAATCCACCCTACAACCCATTTGCTCCTTGGATGGGATCAGTGGACTTCAACACCGCGCAGATCAACTTTCCGCACTTAGACGGACAGATCACCGTGGACAACCAGACATACACGTACACAGACGAGCAGAAAGAGCAAGTCCGAGTCAACCAAGACATTCTCAAGTCCTATATGAAGTCACAGTGAGTCAAATTATTTATTTTTGTATTGTTAAATTAGCCGTTTTACAACGAATGGTGCCTCTTAAGGCATCATGAAATAAGAATTCGAGTAACGCCATTAATGTTGGGATTTTTGGGTCCGTACGATGAAAAACTAAACCACCTAAATTTGCGATTTCACAATAAATCCGCTTTAGGTACATTGACTCTTTTATGGATTTATCCTGTAGATTGATTCACTTTTTCAGAAACTCCATAAGACTGCGGACCCACACTCTTAAAACAAAAGAGTGAAATACACTCCAGTTGGAGAAGTGCATTTTCGACACTGGAAAGGAATGAATATTAACTCAGACTGAGTTAAAATCACTCGTTTGGAGTGATCCTGTCGGAGGTTTAGCACACAAAGGATCCACTCCAAAAAGAGAAGTGCATTTTCCAGACTGGAGGAGTGAAAACTATCTCAGACTGAGTAAAAATCGCCCGTTCGTTTTAAGAGTGTAAGCCTGGGCTGAACTGGAGTTATGGAAAATCAGGTTCAGCCTAAGTCGTCCTCACAAATCGTAAATTTAGTCACTGATAAAAACTAAAAACGGATTCACACTATTGTATACTCAGATACTTATTATATTAGGGATAAGCAGCAATAATTTTACCACACATTTTACCACAACTATAAGAATTTCTCTTTTTATTTTAGAAAACTTCCGATACCGGAATTCACTCTAGAAGATCCAGCGTACAGCGTTATGTCTGTGGACGGAAAAATGTCAGAGAAGAAAACGAATTTTCACAGTCGGAACTGTGAAATTCTGAGACCCTACTTCAAGTTTCACAGAGACACCTATGAGTTTTACGACCCGGAATTTTGGGCATTCAACTGACCTAAGCTTTGACCCAAATGACTATTTTTTATGGTTTCAAGCTGGGATTGGAGTAACGCGTCACTTGTAACAGGACTATTCCATATGTGACGGGATGAAATTTTAAATTTTAGAATTGCTGTAAAATAATTACCACGAAGCTATTTTCAAAGGAAAATTGGTTTTTCAGTTTGTATATTACTGATGATTAAAAGATTATAATAAAGTTGAAATTTAAAAAAATATTTCCTTCTTCCGTTTTTGACTAACTTCTTTTTATATGACGGAATGACATTTTTGCAACCACGACTGCATCCTGGCACTTGCAAATGGAAACTTCTGTGAATTAGCAATACATTGAGCTTTTAAACTAATGCATATCTTAAATACGATATATAAGCTATCTAAAATTATAATTTAGAGCAACCTACCTGTATGGTATGGTATGGTACATATATATTCCAGCTTGTGTGCTTGTTCAGAGAAGAGCTTCTCTACCTGTAACATTGCTTAAGTTATTTACTGTTATTTGACGTGACAGAATGACTAAAAGTTTCATAAACATATATTTAATTAAAATTGCGTAAAGGTAAAGTGATAAATTTAATATTTTTTATTATCTAGAATACTCATAAGATATTAAATATTACACTCTTAAAACAAAAGAGTTAAATTCACTCCTGTATCAGAAGTTCATTTTCGAACTGGAAAGGAGTGAATATTAACTCAGACTGAGTTAAAATCACTTGTTTGGAGTGATCCTGTCGGAGGTTTAACACACAAAGGATCCACTCCTTTCGGGGAAGTGCATTTTCAAGACTGGAGTTGTGAAAATTAACTCAGACTGAGTTTAAATCGCTCGTTTGTTTTAAGAGTGTACATTATTGTGCCTCACACATGTATTCACATGTGAAAGGCTTTTTAAACACGTATTGAGGACGATTTCCAACTACACCAAAACCGACCTTAAGTTTGCAGTATACATATGTTCTACGAGAAAAAGGGTAAATAGTTCTCATTTTCGAGTGCGAGAATCGAATACAAAAAGGTATTTCCCATTCAATAAACAAATTTATTTGTTATTTCAAGATATAAATTTATTATTTTTTTTAGTTTAGCTTCAGTTAGAGTGTTATTTTAATTATTTTTCCCCTTTGATTTTGACGTAACAGGGCGCACGAATATCAGGGTCGAAGGAGCAGCCAATAGGAGCAGACGAAATTTCGGCGCCAGGAGCGTTGTTTAAGCAGATTATCCTCCGCCTAGTACATTTCTCTGCTGCAAACTTAAGCTCGGTTTTGGTGTAGTTGAAAATGCTGGCTTAATTTGTTGAACCAACAAATCTTTTTTGCCCACTAGGCAATCGATCTTACTTTTTCGGGAAATGTGAATACACGTCCTTTATCGTCCTGCTTTCCTAAACCCTAATTTGAAAACTTGGAATATATTTTTAAATAATTTGCAACTCAATTAACAACTCAAAGAGAAATGATGGGTTAGTTTTATTGGAATCATGGCCTCACCTGATAATTCATAAAATAACGGGCTGTGACTCGCCCTGTGGTCAGTGTCTCGATCTACGGATCGGAAGGTCCCGCGATCGAGTCCAGGTCGCTGAAAACTCACCGAGTATATGCGGAGTACGTGCTCGTTAAATCTGTTGGGTCCGAAAGTTCTGTGGGCGGTCATTGCGCATTTTCCCACGGGAACAGGTTCCTGGAGACTTTTTCCCTCCCCTTCAGGAACATGTCTAAATTGTGGAGGTGCCACGTGATAGATGGCAGCATCTGTCACTTATATGTGTGCATGTGAGTGTGTGTGTTGTGACTGTCTTACTTGACGAAGGTTTATAAGCGGATCTCAGAGCAAGCACACAAGCTTGAAAATATATGTATACCAAACCAACATAAAATAACAAAAAAGAGTTAATAAGTATCAAATTCTAAAGCATTGAGAATTCAATTTTAACCCTTTACAACAAACCGAAATTTCAAATTTTATGAAAAAAATAATGAATACGATAAAAAATATTTTGCAGTGAACGCAAGTTTACCTTTTGGATGAATCGTTGATCCCTCAGAGGGTAAACAAAAAAGTAGATTTTAAGTTAATTTTATTTTTTAAGTATGTTTTATAAGTTAGTTTATATAATATTTGTCAAAAGAAAAACTTATCTGCATTATAGTTTTATAATTAATTGAGACAAATTTTAGTTAATAAATTTTTAATTCGTTTATAATTTAAATTATATCTTCTAGCGGATACACTTAGAGAGATGCACTTTTACGATATGGGAGGTTCTATCTGATAATACGTTTAATAAACATCAAAAGTCAGTCTTTAACGAGTGAAAATTTTGCGTCATCTTGATAGGAATCATAAAATAGCTCTTTAAAAATTGTATTGCTACTTTTAAAATGAAAAGAAGTTTTTTAATGAGTTTGAATATACTTTATTGCAAATCATCTAAAATTCAAACTTATTTTAATTACTCTTTTCATACAAACAATTTGGAAAGACTAAACTAAATCAATTCTTAAAGGATACTGTAAATTTATTCCTCATTATTTGTATTGTTTGTTGTTGGGTTTCGATTATGATAATAGATTCAGATCTTTAAACAAGTATTCTTCCTGGAAAATAGGAGAACAAGGGGTGATTTAATTCAGTTATTCAAATTCATAAAACAGGGAGAAAGGGAGGGCTTAGGTTTTACCTTAAATAGCCGGACCAGAAGACATGATCAGAAATCGAATAAATAATGCTTTAGAAGGGAGTTAAGAAAACAATATTTTTACAATAGAGTCATCAATGAGTGGAATGCTTTACCAGAATACGCTGTGTGTTCGAAGAAAGTGGAAGATTTTAAGAAGAATCTCGATAGCTATTGGAAACTTGTAAGGAGTTTGATATATTTTGGACCAACCTTGCTGGGCCTCTGGCCTGTTGTTGGTCGACAATTTTTGTATTGGTATTTAATTTAAGGTGAGGAAATGTAAAACTCTAGTTTTGATTAAAAAAAAGTACGCAATATGTATTATAAAATTTATATATCGAAACTAAAAAAAAATCAGAAAAAAAGCCAAACCAATTTGAGAAGGATTGATTTTAGAGCTTTTTAACCCAGATACATTTATCACAAAAAAAAACTGTTTGTAAAAAATTAAATAAAGCTAAAATTAAATAAATTAAATAAATAATTAAATAATAAATTATAAAATTAATTAAATAAAATTAAATAATTTGGATTAGAAAATTAAATTTTCCATTTGATTAACATAAAAATACGGCTATAGCACCCCCTCCCTTTTAATCCAATGTGTCAACAATGGTATTTTAAACAATAAAAAGCATTTTAAATTTAAAATGAGCATTCATTATTGTATAAAAGAGTTTTACCAACAATGCAAATAAATCTTTTAATTAATAGTAAGTATCATAACAATGGAAAACATTTCGACCAACAAAGGTTTTCTACAATAGTTCCATCATTCATGTTAAAAACTTTCACAAGCTAGCATCTAATTAAAATTGCTCTTCACACTTCTTTATAAAATACCTTAAAAGCCTTTTTTTTAAGTACCATTCTCGTCAAAAACCTATCATGGCGCGAATTTTTGGACGAATCAGATCTTTCTTGTAAGTATAAATCAAAAAATAGTTTTGTTTAAACGTATTTAGCTCCTTTGAAGATCATTGCCAGTTGTTAGTCTCGTATGCAAATTTATTACTTCTATGAAAAACTAACAATTTCAGGTTCAAGTAAAAAGATTAAAACGAACTTTCATTATAATAATATTAAAATCAAATTACATATCTTTGCGTTTTTAACTTAACATCTGTATTAAGAATTCAAAACACAACAAAACTTTTTTTTAAATTTGAAGCATCATCTGTATCATTATTTAATTCAATATAGAATAACCGTTATGTAGTTTTACCTTGCACTTGAAATTTAAATTTCTCAACAAATAATTCATAGTTTGTTACTTTTAAGGACTTAAACAGTCGAAATATCTTACATAATTTAGACAGAAAATATAAAAATATATATTATTGTTAAACTTTTTTCTTTCAAAAAAGTAGCCTAAGATATTAATAAAAAGGTTGAATGTGTTAAAGTATAAAATTACTCAGTCAAATATTCTAAGGGTAAGGTTTAAAATATTGCAAGAAAAATATAAATACTAGATTTTAGAATTACATCGTTGTACAGCATTTTTATCGTTAAGTAAAATGTAAAGCAAGTTTTATTTTCCTATGCATTGGTGCAATTAAATATTATATTTGAATAACTATTTAATAACATACTAGATATATCTAAACAAAATTATATATATTTTTTATTTTCAGTGCCTGCATTGGATCATGCTTTAAAAAGTCAGAAATTGATCAGGTAAGAAACATTTTGTATATAAGCTTATATCTTATAAATCCTTCACATTTAGATAGAAATATGTTCTACTTTACCTTACCAAGAGATAAACGCCTCTAACTTTTCTCATTACTTCTAAACGAAATATTCTATGCTCTTAATAAATTAACTAAAATTCATGTTTTAACTCTGATTACTTGGGTTCACTGCAATAGATATAAATTTAATTAAAATTATTTTTGTTTCTTAAATTTAGTATTTTATTATACAATTTCAAAAGACTATTCACTACTTAAAATTTATGTTCAATAAATATTATAAAAATTGTTTGAAGCAATATATGTGTTACTCATAAATCTCACAGTCTTAGATGAGCTTTTATATATACTTGTATATCTCAAATGTACAATGGTAAAAATGATGAAAATACATGATGGAAATTCATTGATGAAAATTCATGATGGAAATTCATTGATGAAAATTCATTGATTAAACTCGTGAAGGATTTTTATGAGAAAAACTTTTTAGTTTGTTATTGTTTCATATTTTTTAAAATTGACGAATTAGTGTTTTTTTAAAAATATTACTCACTTTTATAAATTGCATTGTTCAAAATTTGTTTTTTAACATTAGGAATATAAAGGCCAGGATGCCTATTTTTATGAGGATATATCTGCCAAAAATGAAAACGTTACACTGGCCAGTTACCGTTCATTTGATATGGAAGCCAACAATCTAAATGATAGCATTGCTTCCGAGCAAGAAAATCTTACACAGGCCGAAAGGGGTGATTTCAAGGCTGCGGACAACAAAGATTCTAAACCCGATGGCGAGGATTCTAACAACCCACCGGCAAGCCAAGAAGAGGCATTGCACGCCCTGGATATTTTAACCACAACAGATCCAGTTATTTCCCTGCTCAAGAACCCAATCGTCGACAGCAAAGACGAGACTGTGGAAAGTGCTCTGGCAAAACTCTCCTTAATAGACCATATTGCATCTCAGCTGGAAAGCAGCCAGACATTGAATAGTCCAGTCCAAGATGTCCAAGTTATTATCAAAGGAGAGAAAGGAACTTTAAAGGACAAGCACCTACAAAAGTTGTCAAAATTGAGATACATACGTGATCAAGAGATAAGGTAAAGTCATTCGAATTAATTTAAAGCTACTATTACACTTATCCCTACCATTGGTTGTAGTAATAATATTGCAGTAATTTCTTAAAAAATTAGCCTTTCTGCTAAACAGTTAAAATGTACAAACCGAATTTCTTAAAAATATTTAAGTTAAAGGAAATATTACACATGGGGTTAAATTAAAAAATAAAGCTTTTTTACTTTCATCACCATGAAACTGCCAGAATGCAAAATGCACACAAAATCAATCTAAATTTCAAGTATAGTTTCCTCAAAACAATTTACATTTTGTGCCTCGATGAAATTTCTCAATTTTATTTTCCTTCTTGCTGTTAATGCTAGTAGTTAATTCTTGTTTATCAATAAACTTTTAAAGGTACAATTATCAATATACACGATTAACGGAACACATATTATTTTCTTTAAAAACTTTTTTCATTATTCAAAGTTAGAACACAAAACAACGCATATATAATGTTACCAAAAAAAAGTTTTAAATAATCAATATTAATTTGAACACGTCACTTTTCCGTTTCAGATTTTTCTACCGATCCGTTCATGGAAAAAACTTGGATGAAAAGATTTTTGAACAACTGGCCACAACACCCCATGTAGTTGTACAAGATGCCCATACTCTTACTCTCTTTGTAAGTATAGACTCAGTTCAATTATTTATACTCTTTACAATTACAATATATTTTTGATATGATAAGAAAAACACGATAATCACTGAATTTAAAAGATTTTATAACACTCTTGGTTAAATTTTATACCAAGCAGCTAATATAGCCACATGTACTCTTTACGGTGAAATATTACTGCATATTTGCTTAATCATTTAACATCTCTAAATCCAAACCTAATGGCTACTAGTCCGTAACCTAAAGGTTTTGACACGGATTTCTGGATTTAGAGACATACATTAAACGATTTTCTTGAATTCCGCAATTTTTATCCATTCAAAATCACAAAATGGGTATACATATTATACTTGTTTGCACTTTAGTACAATACAAAGATAGTCTTCTCTTCAAAAAAAGTCTGTTTCATCAACGTTAATTCTCTCTACATCATTGTAAACATTAAACCTTGATAGTAAAATTTTTGGGAGAAAAACTGGTTTATCAAAAGCTTATTTTAAATATTTGGTAACACCAAAAGTAATACATAATATTGCATGCATAAATTAGGAGAAAATTTTATAAATGACTAATTTTTTTATCCGGAAAGTGAATTAAATAATAATTACAAAGCTACGCTTAAAGAAAAAGAACTTCTTAATGCACTGCGATAACAAGGTTTATTTTCATTTTGAATTTTCTATTTTAGGTGCTCAATGTGCTTAAGCACAACTTTAAAGAAGCCAGTTTCGTAGATTCGATGATCTATTTGAGCAGTATGAACGCCAGTTTCCGGCACTGTGTCCAATTCCTCGCCCTCCGATTGGAAGAGATGGTGCTAGGAAGCGACTACTTGACATTGAGCAAAGCCCACATCGAAATGATTCTGGGGCAGGACATTATTGGAGCCAGAAGGTGAGATTATGTAATTTGATATTCCTGACAATACGGAGTGTGTTTTGCATTACAGTACAATTAGAGTATTTTTTTTTAACTAGTACCTTGAATCTTTCATATTGGGCATAGCAATTTTACAATAATTTTTAGTGTATTTTAAACCTTAAAATATGTACTACCAACATACATATTCATTTCAATCAATCTCTCAATGATAGGTAAAGCTTTGAAACTTTGTTTTGGAGGAAGTTTAAGACATCACCTTTTCTGTTATATTATTAGAGATATCCCGGCTCTAACTAATTCACAAACATTCTAAAATCTTGGTTTGCAAGAACATTAAATCGGCCGCTGAGCTGCGACTCCGAATTTCCGGCTTTCTTATTGGCCCTACTTGACCACACTTGACCACAACGTCAAGAATAACGTTGAAAACCTGCGTTGACAAAACTCGAACACTCTTGGTTAGATTGATTAGAGAGTCCCAATAAACGTGCCAAATGGCCGATGTGCCCATCCGTTCAGAAGAGACTGCATAGTTCGACGCTTATTTTAACAAACCACCTTTGAGGGTACAGCACCATTCAGGGTTGATCTCTTGGAACCTTCTGCATACTAGCCCATTACTACTGTAATAACTTGGTCGCAAAGACTAGTAGTCAGCATTTGTGCTGACCCTCACACATCCAAAGGATCCAAGTGAAGATATAACTCTGATTAGCGCCCAGCAAACCGTTTTTTTTTAGCACCTTGACGTACTTCTTTAGTCCTTACAAACCAAAGCTCGAAATTCCGATTACAAAAATCATATTTTTTTCTCTCTCCTATTTCAGCGAGTTGGTGGTATACCTTGGAGCTTGTAAGTCTTGATCAGGTGCCATATACTCTGTCATATGAAAAGAGAAATCTTGACACTAACTGACTCACAAACATTCTAATGTCTAACTTAAGAAATTCAAATTTTTCTCTTCTTTATTACAGCGAGTTTGTGGTTTACCTCGCAGCACTCAAGTGGATCAGGTTTGACTTCGCCGAACGAAAGAAGTATGCACGAGAATTGTTTGAATGTGTCCGCTTTGGCCAGATGACAAATAAAGAGATAACTGCCCTCTACCAGCCACCCTTGCTGGAGGACATGCTGAGACTGCCGGAGATAATTGACCTGATTGACGAAGCACTGATTAAACCAGAAAGTTCTTCAATGGATCCGACTTTCGAAAAGAGGACACTTTTACTGGAGGGCAAGCCTTTAATTTTGAAGGTAAGTGTGCTACACTTTCAGCCATGTTCAGGGCCCGATATTAAATAAGGCCCATTTGGTCCAGACCAAATTATAAGGACCACAAAATTATAGTTTTTATTATTCTAAATGCTGTAGACTCCAGAAGTTTTTTTAAATTTTATGTGACCCTGCTTTTACTTTAGTTTTAGCCTGGCGTTGACTTAGACATTGTCCTAACATAAGTAGTTTGATCTATGTTTTAAGGAAGCCTTTAAAATGGTAGCAAAAATATGAAAAATACACCAACTAGCATCATCATTACAGACAATCATACACAAAACTTTTTGCAAAATTTGTTGTACCTAGAGTAGGAGTTTTCCTAGATCAGGCCCTAGCAATTTAACACTCCTCTCACCCTAGCGTCAACTCGTATATCCTATATGAAAACATTTTTTTAAAAAAATTGCATTTCAAAATATGTTTTTCGACTGATATTTAAATAATTTATCTTTCTATTTGAGGGACTTAGGAAATATAAAATGCACAATTTGCTGCAATTTGCACAATTTCTGTCCTAAAATATAAAATACACATTTTTTTTGTTCTATAAACGAACAAAGAAGCTTTGTCAATTTTATTGTAATAATAATAAGTCAGTCCTAACATTTTTAAAAAATGTATATGCTTTAAAATTTGCTACTTTTTTGCTAGATATCTAAAGTCATGTACGATACTCATGCTACGTTTTTTTATACAAGAAAACCTCAACTGATAAAATCTGAATTTTTTTTTCTTTTAATGGACATTTTAGTTACTGAAGTTTAAAATTAAACTATGAACAAAGAAACATAGTAACCCATTTTAATAGAGGCCAGCTATTCGAGGATTATAAATTAAAATGAGATCTTGTCTTCAAAGGAGTTTCTCCTTTAAAACAACTTGATTCTAAAAAATTAATTAAAAAAAGCTTTTTTTAACGTTATACATGTATTATAGTCATTTAACTAAGACCCCAAGCATTTCTTTATCAAATCAATTTGCCTTACAAAATCAATATTTTTGGTACAAAAACATAATTGCAGAATTATATGGAATGTGCTCTAATTCTGAAGTTTCACAGTATCTGACAGTTGAATATAAGAGGTCTTGCAGTACTTAAGTTTATTAATAACAATTGTAATTTTAAAAATTCTGAAATAAGTTTTGATGTTAAGAATTTCATGAATAGTTTTTTTAAGTAAAAATTTTAGCCGAACATATTTTTTCTTTTTAGGAACGCATTACCTACCAGTGCTAAGTCCTCATTTCTGACTTGGAATTTCTAAAATAGTAACTTCCGGATGCAATATTTCTCACTCGCCATATGTTTTTCATGTTTATAGATATCACTATTTTATAGTAGTTTTTTATATAATGGATCCATCTATGTGTCAGATCGGGATAAATAGGAAAAAAAAGGGAAAATGAAAAGAATTTCAACTTTTAATAAAGAAGGAAACAAGTTAATGTCAAGATAACGTGAAATCCTAAAAGAGAGCAGAATTATCAAAGCATTAAATGGACTTGGGGCCAAGAAAAGAAGCGGAAGCAGCAATCGACCACTGTGACAGAATATGGAAGCATAAAATGGCCTTAGTGCCAAGAAGAAAAAATAAAGCGGAAGCAGAAACAAGACTTCAAGTCAAGAAGATAATAAACGGAAGTGGAAACAAGACTTCATGTCAAGAAGAAAAATAAAAACGGAAGCAGTAACAAGACTTCATGTCAAGAAGAAAAATAAAAACGGAAGCAGTAACAAGACTTCACGTCAAGAAGAAAAAAAAAAACGGAAGCAGTATCAAGACTTCACGTCAAGAAGAAAAAATAAAGCGGAAGCAGAAACAAGACTTCACGTCAAGAAAAAAAAACGGAAGCGGAAACAAGACTTCATGTCAAGAAGAAAAATAAAAACGGAAGCAGTAACAAGATTTTATGTCACGATTTTACGGAAGATAAAATGGCCTTAGCGCCAGGAAAAAATAGGAAGCATTATGAAGACATTGTTTGAAGAAATTCTTTTCAAGATTTCAAGATAAATAGATGGAATAGAAAGATTGAAAGTAAAGGATTGACTTTGGTCAAGATAAAAAGGAAATTGCTTCAAATGGCAAAATGTACGAGAAGGGCGGTTTGCAGCAGTGATGGACAAGTGTACTCATTACTTGTTTTAATTGTCTACTTATACAGATTGAAAAAGCACTTAGTTGCCTATGAGCGGAAGACTTATAAACAATGATCAAGTTGATCTTAAAAAAAATTCTCCTTAGAAAGACAGAAGTCAATGACTGGTCTTACAAAGTAAAAAAGGAGAGCGAGGAGCTGAAATCCTCTAGAATAGTACCATAGCGTACTAGAATCGTCCTCTAGAAAAATACATTCAGTCGTTCAAAACTGAAGTATAGCTCAAGCTCATTTGAAGCTTAAAAAATAGTGGCAAGTCTTCCAAAAATAAAGCTCAAAAATGTTTATATTGAAGCCTTGCTTGGTATTCTAGGACAAGTTCGAAAGCTACCGCCCACCAAAAATAGAAGGATTAAAGACAGAAAAAGGAACGGCTGAAAAACGCAAAAGTGGATTGCCAAAAGGATGTAATGAATAGTGCAGGTCTGGTGTGGAACTAAAGAGTTATAAAGCCGTGCGCTTTCAAAACTTGCTGAATAAGTATTGGTACTTCCAATTCTTCAATTGTAAAGCTTCATGCTTCCATTATGTATAAAGCATCGTGCTTCTGTATCTCCGGTTATAAAAAATTTTGCTTCTGTAGCTTCCGTAATAAAGAATTTTGCTTCCGTGGCTTCCATGATGAAGCTGAATGCTTTCGTAGCTTCCAGTATATTGCTAACTTCCAGTATAAGTCTGAATGCTTCCGTAGCTTCCAGTATAAGGCTACATGCTTCAAAAGGCTCCCTGAATAAAAGTTATGTGTTTTGAAATGAAAAGATTTGCAGTAGAACAGATGAAACTTGAAAAGTCGAAAATGGAGAAAGCTTTTGGAAGAGTTTTATTTTGTGGAAAATGTGGACACAACTATGGAACAGAAAATAGTAAATAGTAAATGAAACATAAACCATATTGGTAAAAATTGTAACCATAATAGTAACAATAAAGAAATGATGTGATAATATGACTTATTGTGTTGCTAGTTACTTATGAACACAATGTTAGATTACTAAAACATAATTTCAGAAAACTTAATTGAGTAGGACAGTCCCAAGCATGTCGACACATTGAAATTTAAAATTTTGTAAAATTATATAATTAATAATAACTTTGTGTGTTGCTGGAAAACTGACAATCAGGGAACGGGTTTAAATGTCTATACTCCTCAGAAGATTAAAACAACTTGGAAATCATAATTTAAAAAAAAAGGATTACAATAAGGTTTACCAAGGTAATAACAAGGGCTTCATATATATTTTATATAAATTATTATTAAATATTTCCTTTTGCAAGCTGCGATAAATGTTAATATTAAACTTATCATGTTCTTTAAGCCTGCCAAAATACATTAACAAATGATTAAAACGAGAAATAGTGATAATTTCATTTGAAAATTCTAACTGTAAAAGTCAGATTATCCACTTTTAAATTTAAGAAAATCACTAACAAAAACTTCAAACACATTAGGAATAAACTAATTAAACTATTCAAGCTATTAATTCGCAGATATTATTCCAACCATTCGAATTACCTATCCTTTAATTTAAACCTTAGTTATATTAATAAAATAGGATTTGACTCACCCTCTGAAGGTAAGTTTTACAACATATGTATTATATAATAAGGAAAGAGCTTTAGTTCTGATACAAAACATTGCAACAGTCCCCAAGCATAATCTCAAATCCGTCATTATGTAATAATGAAGGTAATTGAATGCTAGCCATTGAATAGTTAGCAAAAACCCAGGCAAATAGGAAAATGTTAATATCTAATGTTACTCATTAAACATGAAACTCATTAAAAATAAGATCGAACGATTGTTCTCATTTTTTGAAAAAAAAAAAGAGTTTTATGCTTGAAAATTCTATGGCTCCCCATGCTAAAACCCATAGAAAATACAGTGGCCATACAATTTGTTTAAAAATGCACAAGACTTCCAAAGAAGAACCGAAATATTCAGTACGTTTTGAAGTACGTGAAACCATTCAAAAAAGTAATTTGGGAGGCAAAGCTTAGGTTACCCCGAAAGCCTATACTTACAATATACCAGGAGAAGTTTACAGTATAATGAGTTATTTTTACAATATTAAAGCAGAAGTTCACAGTAAAATGAGTCATCAGTTCTATACAATGTTAAAGAATATATATACTTCAACACATTTTTAGCCTACTTTCCCTTAAAAAAAAATCTCATTAATTAAAAAAAATTTTAATTTCTTTTGAACCATGAATCCATGAACAACCTATTGAAACCATGAATCTAGAGTTTTTTTTTGTCTATAAAAGATAACAGCAATGTTCTATTTTTTTTATTTTCTCTTAATTTCTATCATTTTAATTTTAACAATGTCATCGTTCTTAATTATTATAAGCGTAGTACGTAATATATTATACTCGGCACATTTTCTTGTTGTATGTTTTTGTTTGAGGCTTTATCCAGACGAACTGATCATTAAGTTGAAATTGTGGTTAAATTTTCTATCAGAAAATGGTAAGTCTCTTTCTTAAAAAAAAATTATTTTCTTAGTTAAGGCATATTTATTGACACATTTTTTTTGAAAAATAAAATTTAAAGTTTTAAATTCAACTAATAGCCATAAAGGGCATGTTTTATGTCACGTGTGGCAACAACCAACGGTACTGTTTACATTTTGGGCCTTCAGGAATTATATTTGTTTTGGTGATAATTTGATCTAATTGGTTCAAAGGTAGTAAAATATCCGGTGTTATCGGGTTAAACTGAGAGTTTTGGCAGACCTGCTATTATGTAAAAGTTTTTATACGTAAAAAAATGTGTGTGATTTTTTTAGGTGTATTTTACCTTATCTACATAAGATATGTATACTTCCACTTTCTGCATTGCGTATAAAAAATTACTTTTAAAGATTAGCAACTGTTAAAACTAAGCATGGATTTATCTAAACGGCTTTATTTATTTATTTATTTATTTATTTATTTATTTATTTATTTATTTATTTATTTATTTATTTATTTATTTATTTATTTATTTATTTATTTATTTATTTATTTATTTATTTATTTATTTATTTATTTATTTATTTATTTATTTATTTATTTATTTATTCATTCATTCGTTCATTCATTCATTTATTTATTCATTTATTTATTTAAATACCATTACGTTTCGCAATTAGGATAACATTATATTTTTATTGCACATTAACCAACAAAAATGCAGGTTATTAGATAAATAAAAACTTTGATTTCTACTTAGATAGTAATCGATGTTATATTTTGGTAATTGAAGTTAAAGTTTCAGCTGAAAAAACTAAATTTATAACATGAATGATAAAATGCCAGGGTCAATATTACTCAAAGGGTCAATTTATGGATAAAGATTACATGGGACCAAAGGTCTCATAGACTGCTTCGGCGATTTGCAGACAGTGGTTCTCATAAAGGCCATCGTAAGGCGAGTTGGTGATTTGCTGCAATTTTGTTAGGATGGATGGACAAGAGAAAATATGTTTTGTTTCCAGTTCCGAGTTGGGGCAGTTTTTGCAGCTGGAGTATATCATAGTTCCATATTTTTGGATTTCCAAGTGGTTTGTCCTTAGTCTAGTTAAGGTGGTAGTAATTCAAAAAAACAAAAATTTGACAGCACGAAAAATTAAAATAAATCTTTTAAATTAGTCAGAGGGGTAAGGTTTAGGAGAATTTTTATTTGCTACAGAAATACGTTACCATTTTTTTCGTTACTAATACTTCTTTAAACATGTGCCCAAGACTTTATAGCATAGTATTTTAGCTACATTTTGAAGTTTTAATAGATGATTAATACCATAATTTTTTTCGTCGTCAGATCTGTGACGTCAGATAAACTCTGTAAATTGGCACTTTTTATAACCTCTTAAGGCACTGGCAAAATCCCCTATACGTAAATTCTTATATATATAAAATTTAAACATACTTTTCATACAAATATATACTAAAAAGTATGTTTTGCAAAGAATTTTTTTTAAAAATTATGTTTATAATTACTTAGGGACACGCCTTAAATTCTAAAATTACACATTTTTTGTGCTATAAATGTAACAAAAAAGGCCGTATCACTTATTTGTAGTTAACAGATTATTTTAACATTGTCTTTACTGGAAAATACCTTTAAAATTAACGTAAAAAAACCTTATTGAACAGTTTGAAAAAAATTTAAATATCTTTTTTAAGAACTCTGATACTGTATTGACTCTCGTTCAACTTCATTTTTTTTAAAGAAATAAATGACTGATACCTGTAATCAAAGGCTGAAAACTGATATTTGGATCTTCTTCCATCGGAACAGGTTAACTTCGGATCTAATTAACGCGTTAATTGTTTGTGGGGAGGCTTTAAAAAATTTCCCCAAATGGGGACGCCAGGTCGTCATAGGAAAACATTGATTAAAAACAAGTAGGTTTGTAACATAATCTGTCATTTCGTCCACTTACACACAACATTTTTGTTCAACAGGAAAAAAAAGGTGCCAAACACAGTATTAATTCTATACTAAACATATTTACACGATAAATTTTGCTAATTTTATTTATTTTCTTTCGAAAATTCAATATCTTTTTCTTTTCATATGTTAAATAAATTTAGTTTGAAAAAATTAATATATAATTTTGCTCTCTCTTAAATAGAAACTGAAAGTACAAAGGATTTGAATATTTTTGTGGTTTTCTTTTGCTGAAAGAAGCTAAATATACCAAGAAAAAGAGGGGGGGATATATTACTGGCATTAGAAATGAAGAGGATAAATGATCATTTTCTTGAGATGTGGGAAGACTGGACACACCGCATCTTCCTGCACTTCTAGCAAGGCGCGTGTACATGAGCCATCGAATCCATGGATTGACAAAATCCTCAATAGGAAAAAAAGAGGTCGAGCACGATTTCTAACCCAAATGATAGTCTGTGGCCGAATCCATGGTATGAAACATCAAACTCTCCTTCATTGGAGGGTTTGCGAAACCTGCGTTCTGTCTGGGAGAAAATCCCCAAAAAGGGAAAAATTGCTGAGTTTGCTTTTCAATCCATGGATTCGAGGGCTCATGTAAACGCGCCTGCGATGGCTAATTTTATTTTTGTTACAGATGCATTCGCGAAATCTTCTGCTACTCGTTACCCTCCTCGGCGCTGTCATCTTTCCAGAAACCAGGACCGAAGAAGCCAAGTTCCGCGAGCGAAGAGGCATCGTCGGGAGCTACGACCGCACTACTCACTACGTCACGCAGGACATAGTCGATTTGGGCTCAGCCGTGGGCAGGTTTTCCTACAACACGTTCTGCTACGCTGTTTCGTGGGTGCCCATCATAGGATGCACCTACCCCCCGAATGGTGGCACCGATCCCGGCACCGGCACCGACCCCGAAGCTGAATTCGATACCTGTGAAGATATTTCAGAAACAGAAACTCCTATTCCAGAGACTGGGTGTTGTATTTGTTTGGATTAAGAGGATTTTGAATGAAGAATAGAGGAGTTATAATAAATGTGATCAAACATAAATTGTTTATAGATGTTTTCTATTATTTTCCTAAGTCAGTCATTTATTTAAGAGCCATTTTTTTTAAACTGGGCCAAATTGAATAGGGGCGTGATAGTTGATGTCTTCGATTTTTTTGAAACTTTCAGAGTATGTTAGTAGTACTATGATAAGAAAAAGTAAATTTCAGTTTATTTTAAATCCGACTTGTTTGACTTAGAGAGGAAGTCAAAGTTGGAGGTAATGGACCAATTGTGTACATTATATCATCCTGTAACTTCTAAAGCCAAGAGTTTTACATGATTTTTATTTTTTTTTTTTGAAATATGGATACTACTTGATACTAGGTACATGTCAGCATAGTTAGTTTGGGGGGTCACTCATGGCTTTGAAGGTCAGAGTCCTTTGAATAATGTCATTTTTGTCAATTTTTGTCATTTTTCTGCCTAATTATCTGCTTCAGCCACAAGTAACTCACAAAAATAATTATTGCATTAGTTGCCCACACTTGGTAGTACTTACAAAAATATAAAACACCATGGGTGGCCCATTACTTTGGTAATTACAGGGTCTCAAAGATAACCATTTACAAAAAAGGCCATGTTCAAAAGTAAATTACTCGAGAAGGCAAGAGTCAATAACTTGGAGACACAGTTGTAAATACACCTCAAATATTGTATTTTCAGACCCAGGTTAAAAACCCATGGCAACTCATTTACATTTTTTTATTACAATCCATCTCATGCAGTTCATTTTGAACATTTCTAAAATATATTTAAATTCAAAAGCCAATTACTCTAGAAGGAAAGGGGCAATAACTTGTGGACACAGTTATGCACCTTGTAGAGTTGCACTTGATGCCCGTTAAATAGGTATTTCGCCTAAGTTCAAAAGAGAGACAACAGACAACTGATGTGTCCACTTATGAGCCTACAAATGGTTGACTGCAGTAGAAGATGGTAAACTGTGTTACAATATAGTAGGTTTTATCAACAGAAAATCCTAAAATCAGGATTTTTTTTAAATGGGTTATTTATTGTCCTACCTATAAGAATTTGGACGTAGCGAGGGAAATATTCGCCAAAGCAGTTTAAGTAGCTGATTTCGATAAATAAGTCTTTTATTTCATGGTTCTAACATTTGAATTTAAAGACTTTACTGACTTATAATGAGTTTATCATATTGAAACTTGTCCTAATTTATGAAAAACATAAAATGTCAATCTACTTTGTTTAAAATGTCATATTAGGAAATAGGACTTTCGTTAAATTTGTGGGTGATAGTCACAATGCATATTTAATGCATTTGCAAATGTGGAATCCACTTACCTTCGTTTTGGTTAACTCTTTAATAATTAATTTATCCCGTATCGATGAATATTCATTAAATGATTAACAAGTCGACACTTAGAGGTTTATCACATTTAATGATCAGTTATCAATGGATCCGGCTTTGCCCGATGTTTTTAAGATCAAAGATATGTGGTAGAGATTTGAAGTTTTACTGGATTACCGATATTCACGGTACCCTCGTGAAATTGTCGTAAGTGAAAATCCAAAATTCATTTCCACCTTGGAGATGATGCATGGATATGGAATTTCAATTCTAAATCAACGATACTTTAAAATTCCAATCTTAATCAATGTGAGAGTAAATAACACCATCTAAGCAATGTTAGAGCTTGTACAAAGAAGAAATTATCAAGAGCTGTGTTAAAAATTTAAATGTTCGATAATTTTTACTTGATTTCACTTATACATTTTTATGCATCTTTTACAGAAGCCACATGGTGTTCAAAAATTGCCACCATATATGGTATCTATAGCATACGCCATTGTCCACTATTTCCCCTTTGTAACTAGTCTTAATACTGTTTAGAGAAGATTAAACACTACTGTCCAAAAATTTCCAATAGTGGCGAAGTAATTTTTTTTGACACAAGTTTTTTTTCCCAACTTCTACAGAAAAAATAGTAAATTTCAACAATGGTACTCGGCAGATATGTAAAATACTTTTTATGAAAAACATTACTGTTTAGAAAATAGCATAAATGTTTGAGCAGTGATTAAATTTTATTTTTGTTCCATATATTCTTAGTACTTTTTTTTTCACTCGGTTTATAAGATGCCAACATTTCAAGTAAAGCTTACATGAAAAAAATCAAATCTCATTGGTTCAAAAATAATTCACGTGCTAGTTTTTTTTTATTTTGTAACCTAAAGTATATGGCATCGATAAATCTCTGGAACCATAAAAGACAAACTTATTTTTTAGTTTAAAGTAAAACATTTGAACATGGATACTGATACTAATTTTGAGCTTCCATAAAAGATAAAAATAGCAGCTAATGATATTAATTCAAATATGCTCCCGGAAAAATAAAAACAAAAATTACGAAAATTCATATGAAAAGTTCTCTCCTGGAAGCTCAAAATTGGTATCAGTATCCATGTTCAAATATTTGACTTTAAACTAAAAAAAATAGTTTGTCTTTTGTAGTCCCAGAGATTTATTGATACCAATCTTCTTTACGTAAAAAAATAGCACGTGAATAAATTTTTGAACCAATGAGATTTAATTTTTTTCATGCAATTATAAAAAATAGTGTAAATAACACGTGCGAAAATTAAACTTTTCAAAACATTTGTCATTATTTTACTCGCTCGTGATGAAATCCACTAGTTTTAAAAAGCGTTACTTTTCGCACAAGTTGCATAAATAACTATTGCGATTCAAGTAATTAATAAGAATAATTTTAAAGGCATTAATTAGTTATAATTAAGACAATATTTTAGTAATTATTCACAAACTACGATGACAGCACTAACGGCATGTAAATATCTAAAAAAAATTGGTTTTAATTATAACAAATTAATTTCTTTAAAATTATACTTATTAATTATTTTAATGGCAAGATAACTTTTTTGTTGTAAGTTTTCATGCGTACATCCCGTAGACTTTATTTGAAAAACAGGGGCCTAAATTTCCCCCATTATAATTGTATAGAGATATATTATTATACAAAACTCTTAACTTTATAATTGTCAATAGCCCATGGATAAGGAAGCAAAACAATTCGATAACAATTTGTGCTGAGTAACTAATTTAATTGAATGCGGTTATTATTTTTAACTACATTGTGAAATTTTAATCTCAATGATTTAAACTAAATGAAGTAAGCTTTTTTTCTTAGTATATTTGCTCGTCATTACACATTTTTTGATTGGTCACATAGAAGCGTTTTGTTTTACATCAAAACATTGTCATTGTCAGAGATAAAGAATAGGAGAAATATACCATAACATATTTTACAAAACAATAAAGTTTTTATTTTCTATTTCACTGCTTACGGACTTCCCAAATTGAAACTTTATTGTGTTATCCTGAATAATTTAACATGGTAAGTCTAACAAATTTTGAATAATTTTTATAAATTGCAATGACACTGATATTTAGATTGTGTCTGCAGTTTGGTAACAGGTTTAAAACATTAGATTTTGGTAACAGGTTAAAATTTTAGAATTATTAAAATAAAGTTGAATAGTATATCAATATACGATACTTTTTTCAACTGTTTGAAAGTAATGAATATGAAATGTTGTATGTGTTGTGTTTTTTAATCTATTACATTCCATTTTGAAGTTTTAGTTACAAATAACCCTGATAGATGACAGCAGTAAAAGTGTATTCAAAATTAAAGAGTGAAGTTATAAACTGCTGTGAAATTACGTCTTTGGCAGCATTCAAAATATATTATTATTAGTACTAAATACAAATAAATTGAGTTATTTGAAAATATATTAAGTAGTTTTCTAATCATTCTTATCAAAATAGGAATTTTGCAATTGTTTTTTGCCGTTTGCCAAACAATTTAAAAATTTAAATTATTAAAATTCCAATGCAGTTAACTTTTTGTATTTTTCTTAATGTATGAGTATTAAAGATACACATATATTTTTAGGATAAAATAAATTAATGCATTACAGGAGGGTAATAAAACTTTCATCAATATTTTTTTTCTGAGATTTTTCACCTCGAATAATACGTTTTCTTAGGAATGACCCATCTATAGACTCTTCACTCCATTCGTTGACATACGAAGGACATTATTTAAATGCAATTATTACTTTTACAATTTTTCTTAATACTAACTTCCATACTGCCGTGATAAGGTAAACTGCAGTAATCGCCACAATGAGTTGCACCATTTTTGCTCTAAAATGAAAAAAAAGTTCCTGTATGTTTTCTTAACGGTTAAAGTAATTGAGTGCTTGCAACAAAAAGGTCCAAGTCACTATGGAAGATACTGCAGTTTACCTTATCACGGCAGCATATATCATAAACGAGAATTCAAGATTTTAAAAAATAGATGCCAACAAAAATGACTATTATGCAACATAATTTTTTTAAAAATGGATTGATAATTTCAAATTACTGAGATTGTTTGTGCAATCGTATGGCTAAAAAAATATTTTTAGGGCCTAAGGGTACGCTCTCAGTGGGACTGGTTTTCTGAAATCCGAAAACCTGCTCTAACCAGATTTCTACTTTCTAGTGAGTGCGCATGCGCCGACCTGGCGATCAGAAAATCTGCGTCTGGTTTTCTCAGGAATGAAATATTCATTCCGGTTTTCGGATTTCCGCGCTTATTTTGGTCACGTGGTGCGGCAATTCTGATGTTATTTTCATTTGGCTGCAATGGATACGGAGAATGTGGTTTTGCGAAAGTTGCACTAATCTTTGATTAATTTGCTTTCAATCATTTTCAAAATGTAATTGACGGTAGAGGGTTCCATCCTAAAATATTCTTAAAATTTTGACGGATCTTCTTTCAATTCCGGAAGCAAATGGTAATATTTGCCAAGTTTAGATCGACATTTAATTATGGGATGAACAGCCTGCTTTCTTTCTGGTTTTATTTTTGGCTGTAGGTTTTCTAAAGATAAAATCAAAATTAACTATTCATCTTCGTATAAAACCATGGAACAAATACAGTGCTCAAAACAATTTGAGGATTACTTTATAGCTTACTTTTGTTACCTTCCAGTCATAACTTTTTTATTTTTTATTCTATAAGTTGTGAAATAGATTCATTGTGCGCATCCAGAATGATATGGTAAAAAGACAAAAAAATATTTTTCTAAAACTAAAATTTAAGGAAAGAAATGGAATCATAACTTTTGAATAAATTATAGCAATGTTTTCAAAACTTTATTTGTTAAAAATAGTTAAAACTAATTTTTTTAAACATTTATAATGGCAAGCATGACGAAATAAAGGGTTGAGTTATTTAATAAAATTGTTTCAGTGTAATTTTTATTTTACTATGGTTTTTCATATTTTATTTAATTAAAACAAGCATTATTTAACTCTTTAAAAAGACACGATTCTTTCATATAACTATAAAAAAGAAAATATAACTTTATAGAAAACTGTATGGAGAATTTGATAAATTTTATTTGAAATAAGTGCGAGCTTACTTAGTGAGAAAAAAAAGCAAACTAATAATTCCAAATCATTTTGAATGAAAAGAAAATCCTCTAATTGTTTTGAATGGTGTATATAAAATTCAGGAAAATTAGAAATCGGAGAATGAAAATTATGGCAAATAGAACACAATAAACAGCGAGTTTGATTAAGTAGATGGCGCTCAGATCGGAGGCAACTCAGCTCTTTTCGGATCAGCTGGCTCGAGTTGAAAATCTGCTTCAACAAGAGCGGGTAAGCGCAAGAAACCTGTTCAGAAAATTTCTTCGCGCTTCTTCAGATTGGGGCAGGTTTTCAGAAACCAGGAAACCAGTCTCACTGAGAGCGTACCCTCAGAGCTTAAATTTGATTTAATATGTTTATGTGTCCCTCAGCTAATCAGCTCTACTCGGGGATTCTATTTCCTCATTTCATCGTTCAATCATTTTGTGTAAACTTTTGCTTTAGCAATGTAGAAATGACTCATTTTGCTGTACTTTTGCTTTAACACTGTTAAAAGGACTGTTTGTGCTAACTTTCGCTTTAACACCATAAAATGACTCCTTTTGCTGGTAACTTCTGCTTTAACATCGTCGTAAAAAAGACTCATTTTGCTGTTAATTTCTGCTTTAACATCGTAAAAGAAGACCCATTTTGCTTTAACAGATGGTCAAGATGAGTTCTCTGCTGACGAGCCCCGTATTCTTTCTGGCGTGCTGCGTTTTTTCGATCTCGGGTCAGGAAGATGACCGTCCGGTAGTCCAGACGCAATTCGGCAAAGTTCGTGGACGCGTGCGGGTGCATTCCACCGGGGCAAAGGTCAACGAGTTCCTTGGGGTCCCGTACGCAGCGCCGCCAGTGGGAGACTTGCGCTTCAAGAAGACGGTGTACCCGGAGAATCGAGGCGAGGACATATTGGATACGGACAAGATGCCGCCTGCCTGTCCGCAGTACTCCGACCAGCCCTTACCGTGGTAGGTATTTCTGTTCTCTAGGCAAGTTTAGGTGTATATGCTGTACGTCTAAAAGGGCGACAGCAAAAAAAGCTGCCAGGGATGGGGAGCCCAGTGGGTAAAAGGTTCCAGCTTTTGGTCCGTGCACTGCTGAAATAACACAGCCGACCTAAATAAATCGTCTGTACAGCCAAAACAGTAATTATTTTGAAACGCCATCGTTTAATTGTATTATCTTAAAGAGATATAAGAGTGCAGATATGTTCCTGGCTGTTGTAATTACTTTCGGTGCATTTTAATGAATCACACACTTTCAATATACTTTTCAGTTTTCATTCATAAGGACTGCTAATGATGGGTCAAGTTTAAGAACAGATGTTAGAAGTCTGGAAGATACAGCTAGTCGTTAATTTTACAAAATTATACTTCCTTGGTTGAAGGCGTTGAAAAGTCTGTCATAGTCCATTAAAACTTAGCTTTGACATCAATCTTGTTTCCATCTGTTCGACTTAGTTCCAAGCTAGTCGGAAGATTGTCTCCATCTCAACATTTAGGCTGTCAAAATAGACAGGTTAAGTGTAGGTTAAAGGTATTGAAAACAATAGATCTGTCGCTGGCCGTTTTTCATAGGTACGTCTTGGATCCCGGCCAGTCGGAAGACTGTCTCTATCTCAACATTTGGGCCCCTGCCTTCCCCGGTCCCTTGAGACAAACAAGAGTTACGTGGAAAACATTCGAATTGTCGTAGTCCATAGCAAATTGGCAATCACCTCAAACTTTATTTTACGGGTACGACCAGGAACTCAGCCAGTCGGAAGACTGTCCTACCTCTACATTTGGGCTTCTGCCTTCCCCGGTCCCTTGAGACAAGCAAGATTTACGTGGAAAACATAAGAATTGTCGCAGTCCATAGCAAATTATCATTCACCTCAAACTTTATTTTATGGGTACGACCAGAAACTCATCCCCCAGTCAGAAGTCAGCATATTTACTTACACAAAACTCTACTTCTTGGTTACACTTGTTGAAAAACTAAAACTGTCATAGTCCCTCACACATAATCATTCACTCCAAACTTTTTCTCATAGGTATGACATGGATCCTGGCCAGTCAGAAGACTGTCTGTACCTCAACATTTGGGCTCCTGCCATCCCCAACCAGATTAGACAGACAAAGATTTACGTGCACGGCGGGGGCTGGTTCGAGGGCGGCTCTAACCGGATGGGGTACTACGACGGATTCGGAGATGCCTTGGACACGATGGACGAAAACGGAACTTCGCTGATGGACGGTGTCATCGTTGTGACGGTCAACTACCGCTTGGGGGCGCTCGGGTTCCTCGCTTCCGGGTTGCCTAACGAGGCCCCAGGGAACATGGGTGAGAATAGAGTTCTGAGCGTTTTCCTGAGTAAATAAAAAATAAATTAAATGGGCAAAAAATGTAGAGTTTACGTTGAATGTGACCAAGTGACCAAAGGCCTAAATACCAAAATTAATCCAATTGAAGAAATAATTTTCTACTGCTCTAAATAATCTTCTCTGGCAGTATTGAAAATTTTAATAATTTACTTAATGTAAGATAATTATTATTTTAGATTAACACTTACGTCTGTCACCAAAAGTAGTGATACATGTATTCTCTTTACCTGATAGTTCAATCTCGTCAAAGTAATAATTTAATTTATAGTGGCTCAGTAGCTGAGTCGTTAAATGTGTCCTCCTCGTAAGCCCAAGATCGTTGTTCGAGCCATGGCTGAGTCGTCGATTATTCTGGATAGGAAAAACCTTGGCCACGCTTGTCATATGATAATGTGGCATGCAAAGGATCCCTGGAGAGCCCATTTTGCTTCAAAACTGGTAGCGAGGGTCGCCAAGATGGTGCCACAAAAAATTTCTTTCATTTTTGGGACCTATGCCGTATTTGCAAAATCGTGAACGCCAATGCTGCAGCCCCATTAGATAAAAAAAATAATTCTTTATTCAAAGTATTAGCAAATCCCATTTCACACGGTTAACCTTCTGCACGGATCTGCTCTGACAGGGTTGTCCGACTGCTTAGATTCTGACGTCACACGTTAATGGAGGGTTGTTGTGAATGATACTTATCGCTGATTTTGGCACAATTTTTTCAAATTTTTATTGCTTACAAATTTCTTATCACGTGTAACACTTTCTTTCAGCTTTCTCATGTAACGGTGTTCAATTTTGCACCGATTACTATTTTTCTATTTTGTTTCGAACAAAATAAAGAAAACATGGTTCGAGATTTTTTTTCCATTTGACAAACTCGATTTCGCCAACAAGACGTCAGAGCTATGCTTGAAGCTGATAGCTACCTATATATCTCGTCGCAGGACTTTTTCGAAAGAAAGACGTGCTGCACAAGGAGCACCGTGTGAAATGGGCTTTGTATAGGTTTCCTTTATCACAAAAAAAAATTAAATTGAAACGTGTGCTCTCCCCTTTGCAGGTTTGTTCGATCTCGCACAAGCTTTTGAGTGGATTCATTGGAACATTAAGTACTTTGGAGGAATAGAAACAGAACAGCGCGCGGGTGCCAAGAACCTCACCATGGTGGGGCAAGGGTCAGGAGCCATCGCTGTCAGTCTCCTGAGGATGGCTGTGACCAGGTCATCAGATAAAACAATTGAAAAAATAATAAAAAAAACCAACTACACCTAACACTCTGCTCACACTACTTTTTCAGGGGGACAGAGTGTGAACAGAGCGGGTGTCTCTGTTTGTGGTAAATCATATCACTCTCAAAACAAGCGAGCGATTTTGACTCAGTCAGAGTTAATTTTCACTCCTCTCGGTGTCGAAAATGCACTTTCCCTATAGGATTGGATTTCAATCTTTTGTTTTGTTAAACCTCCAACAATCTTAACAACAAACGATTTTAAGGAGATTAGGAGCGATTTAGGGCGATTGCGAGCGGTTTAGGAGTTAATTTTCACTCTTTTCCAGTGTCGAAAATGCACTTATCTCATGGGAGTGGATTTAACTCTTTCGTTTCGAGAGAGTTAGACCACCACAGAGAGTTAGAAGAGAGCTAGAAGAGAGTTAGACCACCACAACTGTCCCCAACACCCAGCAATAAAAGAAGAAAAAGGGGAGCTCGAAAGAATATCCGACGAACCAAAAAAAAGAAACCAAATGAGGCATACAAGCTAATTATAAACACCTGAATCAAAAGTGAAAGTAGAAGTATATATTCAGATCAAATTACGCTGACAGTCTACAAAACTACGCTCTTAAAACGAACGAGCGGTTTTAACCCATTCGGAGTTAATTTTCACTCCTCCAGTCTAGAAATGCACTTCTCCGAAAAGATCTGGATCCTTTGTGTGTTAAACCTCCGACAGGATCACTCCAAACAAGTGTTTTCAACTCAGTCTGATTTAATATTCACTCCATTCCAGTGTTGAAAATGCACTTATCCTGGTGGAGCGGATTTCACTCTTTTGTTTTAAGAGACTGTATAGGATATCCAAGATTACTAAGATTTCCTTGCTGGGTGTTGGGGCAGTTGTGGTATTTGGATCTTATGATTTACCGCCAACAGAAACACCCCCTCTGCTCACTCTCTGTCTCCCTGACGAAGCAATAGGCCCGTTTACATGAGCCATCGAATCCATAGATTGAAGAGCAAACTCGGCAATTCTTCCCTCTTGGGGATTTTCGCCCATGACCGAATCGGAATTGTGGGGTTATTTGGAGGTTTCGCAAACCCTCCAATCAAGAAGGGTCTCTCGTTTCATCCATGGATTCGGCAATCCCCTGAACTCCAACTTCAATCAACTTCGTAACCGACTCCACGGTTGCCGCAAATTGATCGCAGATTTGATTGCTCAAAGCACAATAGTCCTTTCAATGTTCATGTTAGATCGCATGTAAACCAAATCCCAAGTGTAGTTGTCAAGAAATACGAGATGTTCCCTCGCAGCGTCATGCCATACGTCATCAAATCCTGATTCCCATGTAAACGTCTCATTTTACGAAGGGGGGTTGATTGCGGAGTTTGGTTTAGAAATCCTACTCGACCACTTTTCCCCTGAGGTATTCCGTGGATTTGATGGCTCATGTAATCGCGCCTAGTGTGAGTATAGAGTGTTTATACTGTTGCTTGTACTTTTATTATTTCATTTGTTGCATTGCTACATATTTCATATGATTTGCGGTTTTAGCGTAATCATTGAATTATGTTTTTTTAAAAGTTTTTTTACTCATTTTCTTTTGGTTCTTTTTTTGCATCTGCAGGTCATCCGATTTTCAACAACTGAAGATGATCCTCAACGGGGCTTCTCTCCTCACGCTCAAGGCACTCGAAGGCGTGGATGAGGAAGGAGATGCCTATGTCAACAACTTGAGACTCACCAACATGCTGGCTGAAAAATTGGGCTGCCCGACGCCTCTCTGGAAAGATAGAAATGCCACCGTAACGTGCCTTAAAAGTAAGACTACGCAGTAAAAAAAATCTACCAATTTTACAGAAAAGAACACATATTTACATTAAAAAACATATTTACAGAAAAAAACATATAGTTATAGCGCAAGAGCCCAAGGCCTACAGACCTGTCATTTTTTCAGTAATGAAATATCCTTTAAGACCAGCGGGACTAAATTTAGAGTTTTATCGAAAAAATACATTAGGCTGCATCAATGCCAGCAACTTTTTAAAAAGAAAGTCCTTTTTATACAAATAACGAATGGTACAAGTCAGCTGCTTCGGTATCGATATTTTTGAAGAGCCTCAACATTATTTTTTTTATACCCGCACGATCATGGTAGCTCGGTCGGAAAGGGGTGTATTATATTAGGTTCAAATATTTTCATATACTTTTTGTGTATGCATATCTGCTAGGGAGTGGAGAGATGGCCAATTCACAGTTACCGGGGCCAAAAGGTAGGTAAAATAAGTTTTAACTTATCTCATTTTCTGAGTGATGATTTTTAAGTATATGTAAATATTGTTCAAAGTTAATAATAAATGATGCCAGACACTTTCCTCAGGCCAAAACTTTTGCCAGACAATTTAAAGGCCTCTGTAAAGTTCAGATTTTGTTCTACGCATCTACGTTTTTCCTAACTAGACAAACATTTATTAAAATTTAAATGACAATATTTCTCCGATTTTTAATTTTTTAAAGAGGGACTGGAATGATTTGTTACTTTTATGGTGACAGAAATAAAGCTGAGTCTATAAGGGCCTTTTCACACGGAGCACCTTGATCACGGAACTTCCATAGGAATAACATGGAGAACCGCTGTAGAGAATTGTTCATTGAATTTTTTCGTGGAGACACGAAAATCGGTAAACCGGTTTTGCGGAGAGATATAGGTAGCCAATCAGCATCAAGTATAGCTCTGACGTCTTGTTGGCAAAATCGAGTTTGCCAAATGGAGAAAAATCTACTTTATGCTAGCCAATGTTGATTTTTGTATTTAGTACTCCTTGTTAAATCGGCTTGTGGGGAGCCTTGTAGTTAAGATCTCGATCTCGTTACCGTAAGGTCTCGCGATCGAGTCTCGGTGCCACTGAAGACCCACCGAATATGCGGAGTACGTGCTCGTTAAATCTGTTGGGACCGAAAGTCCTGTGAGTGGTCATTGCACCTTTTCCCGCGGGTACAGGTCGCTGGAGACTATTTCCCTCCCCTTCAGGGACTTGTCTAAATTGTGGAAATGGCGCGCGATAGATGACAGCATCTGTCACGTATGTGTGCGTGTGTGTGTTGTGTCTGTCGTACATGAAGGATTATAAGCGGGTCTCTGACCAAGCACACAAGCCTGAAAATATATATATACCAACCAACCAATTCCTACACGTGATAGCAATTTGTAAAAGTATTGAAAAATTGAAAAAAAAATGCCAAGACTAGTAAATAAGTATCATTCACAACAACCCCTCCAGGAACGTGTGACGTCAGAATCTTTGCAGGTGGACAACCCTGTCCGAGCAGTCCCGTGCACAAGGAACACCATGTGAAAAGGCCTTTAGCAATAAAAACAAAGAAATTTTATGATTTCAATTTTATTAAATTGTTGTCTACTTAGGAAAAACGTAGATGCGTAGGACAAAGTCTGAACTTAGCAGAGACCTTTAAATTGTTTGTCAAAAGTTTCGGCCTGAGGAAAGTGTCTTGCATCATTTATTATTAACTTTGAACAATATTTACTTAAACATACCTAAAAATCATCACTCAGAAAATGAGGTAAGTTAACTTGTATTTTACCAATCATTTGTACCCGGTACCTGTAAATTGGCCATCGGTTAACTGAATATAAACATTAAACAGAATAAGAATAGTACTAAAAATAAATCTGTAGCTAGTGAATTTAACTAATCTGTGGACTCTTTTGCAGGTGTGGAGACCTCACGCTTGGTTAAAGCGGCGGCAGCTCTGTCGAATGGCACCGGGCCTCCCAACGTTTTCCTGCCTCAGATGAAGGGACCCGACATGTTTTTCTTCTACAATCCTTACAAGGCTCTCTATGTAATGATGCACTTACAGAGTGGTTATAAAATAACGCTCGCCATTCGGAGTGGTCTGGAATCATAAAAAACAAACTCGTCACTTGACCATGGTTCTAAATTACGAGGCGAAATTGGATGTGTTGGCCGTAATTAGCCATCATTGGCTATGCCTCGTAATTTAGAACCTTGGTCAAGAGACGAGTTTGTTTTTTATGATTCCATTCGTTTTCGGAAAAAAGAAACTCGTCTCTTGACCAGAGTTCTAAATCACAAGGCGCAATTAGCTGTGTTAGCCGTAATTGTCCATAATTGACGACGCCTCGTAATTTAGAACCCTGGTCAAGAGACAAGTTTGTTTTTTATAATTATTCTTTTTTTATGATTATATTTTAGGATTCTATCTTTTTTATGATTGCATTCTTTTCCCCCCTTAATGATTAGTAAGTGTCTCAATATTTGATGCATTTGGATTATTCATTCAAGCTACAGACTTCTCAGAATAGCGAGCGTTATTTTATAACCACCATGTATATAATAGTATAGGCGCGTTTACATGAGCCATCGAATTCATGGAATGCCAAAATCCCCATTAGGGGAAAAAGAGGTCGAGCAGGATTTCCAATCCAAATGATAGTCTGTGGCCGAATCCATGGTATGAAACATCAAACACTCCTCCATTGGAGAAGGGGAAGCAAAACCCCTCAATGAATCCTGCACCTCCATTTGATGGTTTTCCTCCCCCCCCCCTCAATGAATCCTGCAATTCTGGTTCTGTCTGGGAGAAAATCCCCAAGAGGGAAAAAATTGCTGAATTTGCTCGTCAATCCATGGATTCGATGGCTCGTGTAAACGCGCCTTATTAGTATTAGCTCAAAACACGTCAAAACAAAGGAAGAGCTTAATGGAAGAACGTGCTAAGCGACATTTATGAAAATATTAAGATTTTTATGTCCAAGAGCATATTGCTAACTTTATCTTTAACCATAGCAAGTTTTCCCTTTTATATAAACTTGTAGTTCTATTATATTTTTTACGCCTTACAAATCATCTGGGACGTCACTTGACTGTTTTTAGGTTAGGTTTGAATTATCGTCGCACTAGAGCTACACGAGGGCTATTGGCGACGGGCGTCGTATTTTAGAACCACAGTCAAGTGACGAGCCAACACCTGAATAGGCACCCAACGCAACCGTTAAGGACGACATCGTACGCAGCGTTAGGACTTTGAAGGATATTTAACGTGCACTCCCTTACACGGGGTATTATTCGTCGGACATTTTTGGCTGCACGGGCCGTTTATAGGTCGGCAGCTATTTTGGCAAGGCCGGACCCGAACCTGGGACTTTCCGCATGCTAAGCGAGTGCTTAACCGACTGGGCTCCCCAGCCCCCCTTGACTGTTTTTAAAGGGGCAACAAAAAAATCGCACTAGAGAAAATGTTCAGATTTATTATTAATTTTTTTAGTGTAATGTTGTTGGGATTTTTAAGCTGGGTTAGCTACTGTTGTGTGCTAGTGTGTTAAGATTATTTTTTTAAGTTTCATTGTTGCTTAGTATTTCTAAAAACTATAGAAGACAGTATCTCATCGAATAAAAAATAATTTTGATAATTCCCACCTAGGGCTACCCCTTCCAATATAGTCAGGTCTTGGGCACCTTCACGACCGACGAGGGTAGTCACTTGCTCACATCCGCTTTCCCGAAGAGGTTTGGTGTTTTTGGCGGGAAAGAAATCCCACTATCACCCTCTTGCGCCAAGAAGATGACTAGGAAGTAGGTATTTTTTTTCAAACAGGGCTGCGTTTCGGAGGATTAAGGGCATGTCACTCGAACTAAAGTTTTCTAACTTAAGAACCAGTTAACCCTCTAGACCGGCGGTCAAATGCCGCTGATTTAAAATTATGAGACTAAATTTGCAGTTTTATCTAAAAAAAAACAATGCGTCAAACAGCATCAATGCCAGCAAATCTTTTAAAACAAAGTCATTTTTTATACAAATAGCGAATGGTACAAGTCAGCGGCTTTGGTATCGTTATTTTTTAAGAGATAAAGTGGAATATGTAACTCGTTGCCATATGGACACATTATGCACTCGAGAGGGTTAAATCGGTGAATTTCCAAATCCTAACGGCTTACCACTTGATCTTCGCCAGGCGTATTTTTGGACTTAATATTGAAACAATGATCTTAATATCAATCAACACTAAGTTAATCCTATCCATTAAAGCAATGATCTTAATATCGATCAGAGGCATCACACGGCAAACATGTTTTGTACTTGCTTTTGACTTGACGGCCTTTCCTGCCTTGTCCCGACTTCTAAGCCGAACCTCTTTTATTTGAACCACCCTGTACAATGTGCATGTAGGTAGACTGACCAGTGTGTGAACAGGTCCCAGTGAAAGAACTGTTCATTCACTTGGCTTTTGCGACACTTTTTATTTGGACCCCCAAAAGACCTAAAGCAATGCAATATAAAGTCACCTTTTTTGTAGAATTTACATGTAATGACAGATGTGTTCACATTGTCATAAACGAGAAGCTGTATATTTTATTAGAATGTCTGAATTTTCTTAAAACAAATTATGCTTAAGCGTTCGTTCACTGGTTAGTCTACCCAATCGTGTTCTTACCCATTTATGCTTCTTTCCATTGAGGTTGCTGAAGAAGTTCCCCCAATCCGTAACAGACGGACTTTTGGGTGATCTGGATCCGAAGCCAACTGCCGCCAACAGGAATAAGGTTATCCAGGCAATAGGCGACGCCTTCTTCAACTGTCCTGTAGTCTTCTTTCTGGAGGAAACCATCCAATACACGAATAATTATAAGAGATACACTTATTCCTTGACGTACATGCTGGAGAAACAGGTGAATAATCTTGTAACCTAACACTTGGAGCCACAGTAATTTTAAGAGACTAACGAATAATTTTAAGAGATACACTTATTCCTTCTCGTACATGCTGGAGAAACAGGTGAATAACCTTGTAATTTAACACTTAAAGCCACAGTAATTCTAAGAGATTCACGAATAATTATAAGGTATACGGCATATTCCTTGGTGTACATGCTGGAGAAACAGGTGAATAATCTTGTAACTTAACACTTGGAGCCACAGTAATTCTAAGAGATTCACGAATGATTATAAGGTATACGGCATATTTCTTGGTGTACATGCTGGAGAAACAGGTGAATGACCATGTAACTTTTCATTTGGAGCCACAGTTCTCAGAATTTTTTTTTTAATTTTACAGAAAAATGCCATGCATTTACAGAAAAAATATTATTTTATTTTAACAGTATTTATAATAGCATAGCACGTTTTTAGAACCAAGGATAAAGTCCTCTGCACTCTTAAGGCACGTTTACATGAGCCATCGAATCCATGGATCGAATGGCAAACTCAGCAATATTTCCCTCTTGGGGATTTTCTCCCAGACAGAATTGGAATTGCAGGGTTCATTGGGAGGGGGGGGGGGGAGGTTCGCCAACCCTTCAATGAAGAAGGGTTTGATGTTTCATGCCATGTATTCGGCCACTGACTATCATTTGGGTTAGAAATCCTGCTATAAAACTTTTTTCCCCTAATGGAGGGTTTAGCCTTAACCTGGATTTAAGGGTTCATGTAAACGCGCCTATTACTGCGCCTACTACTACTACACTACTAATACTACTTCTACTACTACTACATATCTGAAATAGAATAACATAAGATGATTTTATTATTTCATATTGAATATTTAAAGTATTAAAATTTAGCCATTACGGCTAGTAGAAAGGGCCGAGAAAGGCCGCCAAAGCACACAGAACCTCACATGTCGAGGTCTTATTAAGAAGTGACGGTATTTTTAATGATTGGGAGAGGAGTGGATCAGAAGACAAAACAAATTCTGCTGCGTCAGCAATTTCTATGGGAAAGAATGTATTGACGCCAATTAAAGCGTGGGAACTGTTTTATGGATCGGGAAGACATTAACTGAGAGTTATGAGAGTTATTAAGAACAGTTATTTGTGTGGTTAATATTATAATTGTATAGATATTTTTATGATATATCACGCAACTGAGAGTTATGAGAGTTATTAAGAACAGTTATTTGTGTGGTTAATATTATAATTGTATAGATATTTTTATGATATATCACACATCCCCCCTCACAAGCTGTTACCGACCGGTGGGAGAGTTAGAATTAAATTTAAAGTTTCGAATTAACTGAGAGTTATGAGAGTTATTAAGAACAGTTATTTGTGTGGTTAATATTATAATTGTATAGATATTTTTATGATATATCACACAACTGAGAGTTATGAGAGTTATTAAGAACAGTTATTTGTGTGGTTAATATTATAATTGTATAGATATTTTTATGATATATCACACATCCCCCCCTCACAAGCTGTTACCGACCGGTGGGAGAGTCAGAATTAAATTTAAAGTTTCGAATTAACTGAGAGTTATGAGAGTTATTAAGAACAGTTATTTGTGTGGTTAATATTATAATTGTATAGATATTTTTATGATATATCACACATCCCCCCTCACAAGCTGTTACCGACCGGAGGGAGAGTTAGAATTAAATTTAAAGTTTCGAATTAACTGAGAGTTATGAGAGTTATTAAGAACAGTTATTTGTGTGGTTAATATTATAATTGTATAGAAATTTTTATGACATATCACACAACTGAGACTTATGAGAGTTATTAAGAACAGTTATTTGTGTGGTTAATATTATAATTGTATAGATATTTTTATGACATATCACACAACTGAGAGTTATGGGAGTTATTAAGAACAGTTATTTGTGTGGTTAATATTATAATTGTATAGATATTTTTATGATATATCACACATCCCCCCTCACAAGCTGTTACCGACCGGAGGGAGAGTTAGAATTAAATTTAAAGTTTCGAATTAACTGAGAGTTATGAGAGTTATTAAGAACAGTTATTTGTGTGGTTAATATTATAATTGTATAGAAATTTTTATGACATATCACACAACTGAGACTTATGAGAGTTATTAAGAACAGTTATTTGTGTGGTTAATATTATAATTGTATAGATATTTTTATGACATATCACACAACTGAGAGTTATGGGAGTTATTAAGAACAGTTATTTGTGTGGTTAATATTATAATTGTATAGATATTTTTATGATATATCACACATCCCCCCTCACAAGCTGTTACCGACCGGAGGGAGAGTTAGAATTAAATTTAAAGTTTCGAATTAACTGAGAGTTATGAGAGTTATTAAGAACAGTTATTTGTGTGGTTAATATTATAATTGTATAGATATTTTTATGATATATCACACATCCCCCCTCACAAGCTGTTACCGACCGGAGGGAGAGTTAGAATTAAATTTAAAGTTTCGAATTAACTGAGAGTTATGAGAGTTATTAAGAACAGTTATTTGTGTGGTTAATATTATAATTGTATAGAAATTTTTATGACATATCACACAACTGAGACTTATGAGAGTTATTAAGAACAGTTATTTGTGTGGTTAATATTATAATTGTATAGATATTTTTATGACATATCACACAACTGAGAGTTATGGGAGTTATTAAGAACAGTTATTTGTGTGGTTAATATTATAATTGTATAGATATTTTTATGACATATCACACAACTGAGAGTTATGAGAGTTATTAAGAACAGTTATTTGTGTGGTTAATATTATAATTGTATAGATATTTTTATGACATATCACACAACTGAGAGTTATGAGAGTTATTAAGAACAGTTATTTGTGTGGTTAATATTATAATTGTATAGATATTTTTATGACATATCACACAACTGAGAGTTATGAGAGTTATTAAGAACAGTTATTTGTGTGGTTAATATTATAATTGTATAGATATTTTTATGACGTATCACACAACTGAGAGTTATGAGAGTTATTAAGAACAGTTATTTGTGTGGTTAATATTATAATTGTATAGATATTTTTATGACATATCACACAACTGAGAGTTATGAGAGTTATTAAGAACAGTTATTTGTGTGGTTAATATTATAATTGTATAGAAATTTTTATGACACATCACACAACTGAGAGTTATGAGAGTTATTAAGAACAGTTATTTGTGTGGTTAATATTATAATTGTATAGATATTTTTATGACATATCACACAACTGAGAGTTATGAGAGTTATTAAGAACAGTTATTTGTGTGGTTAATATTATAATTGTATAGATATTTTTATGACATATCACACAACTGAGAGTTATGAGAGTTATTAAGAACAGTTATTTGTGTGGTTAATATTATAATTGTATAGATATTTTTATGATATATCACACATCCCCCCTCACAAGCTGTTACCGACCGGTGGGAGAGTTAGAATTAAATTTAAAGTTTCGAATTAACTGAGAGTTATGAGAGTTATTAAGAACAGTTATTTGTGTGGTTAATATTACAATTGTATAGATATTTTTATGATATATCACACAACTGAGAGTTATGAGAGTTATTAAGAACAGTTATTTGTGTGGTTAATATTATAATTGTATAGATATTTTTATGATATATCACACATCCCCCCTCACAAGCTGTTACCGACCGGTGGGAGAGTTAGAATTAAATTTAAAGTTTCGAATTAACTGAGAGTTATGAGAGTTATTAAGAACAGTTATTTGTGTGGTTAATATTATAATTGTATAGATATTTTTATGATATATCACACATCCCCCCTCACAAGCTGTTACCGACCGGTGGGAGAGTTAGAATTAAATTTAAAGTTTCGAATTAACTGAGAGTTATGAGAGTTATTAGGAACAGTTATTTGTGTGGTTAATATTATAATTGTATAGATATTTTTATGACATATCACACAACTGAGAGTTATGAGAGTTATTAAGAACAGTTATTTGTGTGGTTAATATTATAATTGTATAGATATTTTTATGATATATCACATATATATCCCGCTTGTGTGCTTAATCAGAGACCCGCTTATTAAGCCTTCGTCAAGTAAGACAGACACCGGGATTCGAACCCGAACCCAGCAGCCCCAAAGGCTAGCACGCTAACCATTCAGCCGTCAGGTCGGCTTAAATGCCCCTTTAAGGGGTCTAAGGAGTCTTAAAAATGTGCAAAGAAGATACTACAAAGCCTAGTCTGATCTTTCATGTCATTTTTGAACTAATCAATGTATAAGTATAATTTTTTTATATGTAATTCTACAAGATTTATTTATTATAAAACAAGTTTTAAAATTTATGAAACTTTAGCAAAAACTAAAATAAATGATATTAAACATGAAGGTACTTGAACACACTGTGATTAGGCTTGCGCGGCAAATTGTGAGGTCAAAATTGAAAAAATGAATAAGAAAATGACTTTATATTGTACAAATATGTACAAACAAAGACTTATACCTAAATACTCAGCTCAATTTTAATTAGAAATTATTTTTTAAAAAATTTAAAATCAAAAATTTTAAATTTTTATTAATTTTTTTAGAAAAAAGTTCTTAAAATAATTTCTAATTAAAATTGAGATGGGAATTTAGGTATAAGTCCTAGTTTGTACATATTTGTACAATATAAAGTCATTTTCTTGGTCATGTGTTCAATTTTGACCTCACAATTTGCCGCGCAAGCCTAATCACAGTGTGTTCAAGTACCTTCATGTTTAATATCATTTATTTTAGTTTTGGCTAAAGTTTCATAAATTTTAAAATTTTTTTTATAATAAATAAATCTTGTCGAATTACATATAAAAAAATTATACTTATACATTGAGTAGTTCAAAAGTGACATGAAAGATCAAACTATGTTTTGTAGTGCCTTCTTTGCACATTTTTAAGACTCCTATGACCCTAATAAGGTCTCTGTAAAGTGAAGACTTTGTCCTACGCATCTACTATTGTGGATCTAATTTGCCGCCTGCTTTTAGGTATACCCGCCCTACAACCCTTGGGCCCCTTGGATGGGCTCAGTGGGTTTCAACAACGCTCAAATCGACTTCTCTCACGAGGACGGGCAGATCACATTGGGCAACCAGACATACATGTTCACAGACGAGCAGAGCAAGCAGGCGAAAGTCATGAAGGAGCTGCGCGACACGTTTCAAGTTACGAAGTAAGTAGTATTACTAAATCCATTGGAATGATTCAGCTAATGTACACTCTTAAAACGAACGAGCGATTTTAACTCAGTCTGAGTAATTTTCACTCCTCCAGTCTGGAAAATGCACTTCTCCTCTTGGAGTGGATCCTTTGTGTGTTAAACCTCCGACAGGATCACTCCAAACGAGTGATTTTAACTGAGTCTGATCTAATATTTACTTCTTTCCAGTGTCGAAAATGCACTTCTCCTACTGGAGTGGAATTCACTCGTTTGTTTTAAGAGTGTAGCGCTCTTTTTTTTTTCATTTTTAATCTGTTCTTCGATTTCGTCATTTGCTTCGATTTTATTCTCAGAATGAAAGTAATTTTCATCTGTTTCTGAGTTCTTTATAACATGCACATTGTTTTTTTTTTCGAGGACCAGAATTCGGAAATAGATGGAAAGAAACTTTTCTTTCTAAGCAAGCTTTCTTTAAAACATGATTTGAACAAACAACAGCACAGCAAAAAGTTGGCATTTCGAAAAATTAGCAGATACAATGTGCTTAGAAATCTCACTTTCGAATACCTGAACAAAAGTAAATCCAGTAAAATGAAAAACAGGACCGCGGAGCTATTTCCATCGCTAGAACTTTCCACCACATTTGGCTTTTGAATTTGAATTTTTTTGTGCATTGGATGCCACACAGGTACACATCGCAGGTTACGCAGAGGCGCTTCTGTTTGAAGATTCACATAAATTCTGATTTGTACCCGATGATGGCTAATATTTTTTGCATACTTTTCTCTTTTTGAATTCGAAAGAATCATTGACATACTGATGTCCTTCTGTTTGTCCGTCCGTACCTCCCTTCCAAAATCGGTTCTATCCGTCGGATCCTAAAAACTCTTTTTTTGTTAAAAGGCATGACCTCAGTGACCAAACTGACATACTTTTTGTTCTTCCGTCTGTACGTCCGGACGAACATCTGTGTATTTGACTTTAATTAGTTTTAGAAAGTTTAAATTACGACTGGATGCTGCGTTTAGCGAATTTTTTTAAAAGTGTATAAATCTTGTGTCGAAGCGCACTAATTAACATTTACTGTTAGAAACCTACTAGTCCTCCGATTAGAATATTAGTAACACTCTCAGAAATAACACTTTCATTTTTGACGATTCATGAATCCTCAAACCACATTTCGTTAATTTTGAGGATTGCTTCGTCAAACTATCACGTGACTTTTGATTAAACGGGAATCCTTACTTTTACGATCGTAATTTGACGATTCTGTATCTTGATTTTGAGGAAACTGAATCTCATTGTTGTACTCACATGCTTAAAAATGACGAAATATTTCTTTAGATTAGACGACATTCAAATCCTCATAAAAATGACGATTCAAATTTCCTCACTTTGAGGAAATGAAAACTCGGACCATTTGCCAGCAATGGAATCGTCAAAAATAAAGAAAATTTCGTCGTTTTTGAGCATTAATTTTTTAGAGTGAAGTGTTTAGGTAACAGGATAGTATTTCATTAAGCATTTCTTGTTTGTTATCTTGTAATATATTTTCTATTATATCATTTAGATTGCTTCCAATTCCCACGTTTGCTGTGACTGATCCTGCGTACGCGTACAGCACTCTTGAGAAGGACGGCAACATAGTGAAAGAGAATCAAACACATTTTCACAAAAAGAACTGTGATATTCTCAGGCCCTATTTCAGATATCAAGAAAAATTATAAAAGTAATACAAAAAAAAAAAAAACAGGAGGAACGTATACCAAGAAAAAAATTCCATGTATCTTCCGCTTTAAAGTGCTAGAAATAGCCAAGTACTTGTAATACAAATGGTTTCAATAAAAAATTATATTAATTGTTATAAATTGTTTGTCTCAATTTCCCTGAAAATATATATTTCACCACACAAAATAAATCAGTAAAAAAGACACATATCAACCCTCTAATGGATACTGTTGCCGTATGGCAACAAGTAGCATAATCCACTTTATCCTATTAAATTAGAGCTCCCTCTCGGCAAATTAGTTTTTTTTTCATCTATTACATTCCATTTTGAAGTTTTAGTTCCTAATAATCGTCATAGATGACAGTAGTAAAAGTGTATTCAAAATTGAAGAATGAGGTTATTAACTGTTGTGAAATTATGTTTTTGGCAGTATTCAAAGTTCAATAATATTAGTACTAAATACAAATAAATTGTTTTGAAAAATTAATTATAGTTAAAAAGGGTTATTTTGAAATATATTTAGTAGTTTTCTAGTCATTATTATCAAAATTGGAATTTTGAAGTTGGTTTTTGTCATAAAGAAAGCATTTTAAAAATTGAAATTAATTAAATTGTAATGCAGTTAAATTTTTTTCAGTATTTTTCCAATAATGTATGAGTATTATAGATACATATATAGTTTTTTGGGATGAAAATAAAAATTAATGCATTAGAGGGTTAACAAACACAACAAAGGTTGTGAGTGTACGATTTTAAAACAATCATTTGGAGAGCAGTATCATTCTGCGACCTACTGTAATTTTTTTTAATGAAGTTGTTTTAGATGATGTGACTTTCCGGTTTTCATTTTTGCATTTCCTGCTATTTCATTGGTTGGTTGATATACATATATTTTCAGGCTAGTGTGCTTGCTCAGAGAGCCGCGTAAAACCTTCGTCAAGTAAGACAGTTACAACACACACACTCACGTGCACACATATACGTGACAGATGGTGCCATCTATCACGCGCCACCTCTACAATTTAGACATGTCCCTGAAGGGGAGGGAAATAGTCTCCAGGAACCTGTACCCGTGGGAAACTGCGCAATGACCGCCCACAGGACTTTCGGACCCAACAGATTTAACGAACACGTACTCCGCATATACTCGGTGAGTTTTCAGCGACCAGGTTTCGATCGCGGGACCTTCCGAACCATAGATCGCTACTCTGACCACAGGGCGCCTCACAGCCTTATTTCATTGGTTCTTCCGATTTCACTCTCAAAAAGAGAGTTTTTTCGACTTCTTCTATTTAGAGAATCCTATATTTTAAAGCTGTTTACGTGCAACATTTTTTATTACACCACTATTTATTAAACTTTATCAGTTTTTGTTTGATTAAATTCCAAGTACGCAAAACATTACCAAACGTCAAAGCTCTTAGAAAAGTTTGGTGATGAAATTTTGACATATGCGAAGAAATTAGGCAAAATTGTGGGCCAACTATTCGAGATTATTTTTTTTAAAGAGAAAAGCTTTAGTTCTAGTCTGAAAAGGAAAAGTATATACAAAGCTTTACCAAAACGTTACACTCTTAAAAAAAACATGAGTAAATTTAACTTAGAGTTTAACGTCTGAGTTAACTTTTTAGATTTTCACCGCAAAATGGCAGTGAGGATTTTTTTAAATATGGTGTAAGTAATGAAAATGCCAGCTTTACGAAAATTCTTACGTTCAGCACCTTCAAAATTTTGTTAACCATCCTTATGAAATATGATACGAAACATTAATTACTCTTCTTACTAATAAAAAATAGTCATTTTCCGTACTCTCAGAAAATTAATGAAAAAGATAAAGCATTTTTCTTGATTCCATGTTAGGGCAGACTGACCAGCGAATGAACAGGCCCCAGAGAATGAACAGTTGGTAAACACATAAAAGTAAGGATTAAAAATCATTCCAGTGGATGGATTGGCAACACTGACTTCCTCTCATCTAGTAGGAAGCTATCTGACATCTGATTGGTTGTCCTGTCAATAATTAAAATCCAACATGTTTATTGACTGGACATTTTTGTGTTCATTCACTGGTAAAAGTATTGTTCATTCACTTGGTTTTTGTACCACTTTTTATTTGGACCCTCAAAAGACCCAAAGCAGTGCAATATAAAATCACCTTTTTTTTTGGTAGAATTTACATATAATGACAGATGTGTTCACATTGTCATAAACCTACAAGCTATATTTTCTTAAAATGTATGAATTTTCTTAAAACAAATCGTGCTTAAGCGTTCATTTACTGGTTAGTCTACCCTGCATATTTTTACAAGAAATTTTAAAAGACGTATTGGCTTCACTCTCCAAATTGAGTAAAGACTCAAAATCTTTATTTCGGATTTTTGCCCTTTTCCTAATTTTTTTTCGTATTTCTTATATTTCATTTTAGTTAATTGAAAGGAATAAAATGCTACAAAAATATTTTTCCTTAGATAGCGCTTGTAAATGTATTTCTGTACTAGATGTGTTTACATTCAGTAAATGGTTATAAAAGGCCGCTCAATTTTTTAATTTGAAAATGTAATAAAATTATTCAATTTATAATTTTTTAAAAATTATATGTGTCGCTGGAAATACTGAAGATCAGGTGACGGGTGTATACTGTATTCTTCAGAGGGTTAAGAAGCTATTTTGTTTGAAATTTGAATCCAAAAATGTCTGGGAGAGCTGAAAAAAAAACAGATTTCCCCATTAAAAATTTTATTGTGCATTGTTCTAAGCTTTATGGTTAGCTGTCCCGGTGGCGCAATCGTTAGGACGCTAGCCTTTGGAGCTGCTGGGGTCGGGTTCGAATCCCGGTCAGGCATGGATGTGTGTGACCGTCAATAAATGTTGTTATTTGTCTATGAAAGTGAAATAAAAATTTAGTAAATTCATTTAATAAAATGTGCATTACATTGCTTAATTCAGCATAATTGTTAAATGCAAAAAAATATGTCGTATGACATAGTTTCACAAAAAAGATTATACACAGGTAAATTTTAGCAATAAATAATATATAAATAGATGTCAATCAACATATGTTTCATAAATTCCTATATGAATATGATCCTATATGACATATATAACCATGGTTGATGCGACCAATTAGCTAAGGTGTATTACCAGAATTGATCGAGGAATTCCTTGGTATTAGTTTATTTCAGTTTTTAACCACCAAATAAATAATGACATCAATATAATAGATTATGGTACAAATAATTACAAAACAATAAGGGACTTATGCATATCGCTACAATATGGTCATATTGTAAAAATGCAAAGTGACCAACATTATAATGTGGTCATTTTACAATAGTATTTTAGTCATGTCACTATCAAGTTCAATCTAAATATGGCCATAATATTCATGTGACCAAACAGCTAAGGTGATATCAGCAGAAGTAACCAGGTCACCATAGCTTGTGACCACTTTCCAATATGACCAAAAGTGACTGCATCAGGTTATATGGTGACTTGGTGATATGCTGACATCACCAGAAGTGACCACTTCAGTCTGCATGTGACCATAGTGATATGGTAATATCACTTATATCACCTTGGTGACATCTGGTGACTTTTAGACCAGGGTTATTCCTTCTCTTTGCGACTGTAAAAATTCTTTCTGTGTTTGTCCCACTTTACGAAAGCTTATTAGCGGTTCTCTGAACAAGCACACAAGCTGGAAAATATATGTACCTACCATACCATACCATACTTTATGGTATATGGTAATTTCTCATTTTATTTTGGCAGGAATTTCAATGCGAGTGGAAATTAAGTATAAACACTTAAAAATACTCGTGAGTCTAATATTTATATATTTTTTATCATCATTATTAAATCTTATTTATTTGAAACTTTATTTTATTTTTTATGCTTGATAAGGTTTATTTAACTTGTTTCTAATAATTATATTTCCACATTGAAATTACTAAATGATGTTTACAAATGTTAAGAAATATAGATATTGAGGTACATGTTTGCATAAATGGAGATATTGCGCATCATAATAATTTTCCAATTATAGAAGATGATGCATGCAACACTAGACTCTAATAATTTGAAATTATTATTTATGTTTACAAATGGTTAGAAACATAGATATGGTGGTATATGTTTGCATAAATGGGGACATTTTTACATCATAATAATTTTAAAATATATTAATTAGATAATGCATATGCAGCACTTGATTATAATAATTATGTTTCAAAATTGAAATTATTAATAAATGATGTTTACAAATGGTAAGAAATAAAGATATGGATGTACATGTTTGCATAAATGGAGAAATTGTACATCACAATAATTTTCCAATCATAGGAGATGATGTTAGCAACACTTGATTCTAAGTAGAGGTAGGTACATTGGGTAAAGGTAGGTACAATATATACCCAGCTTATGTGCTTAATCAGAGACCCGCTTAATAAAGGCATTCGTCAAGTAAAACACACGGAAAGAATTTTTACGGTCACAGAGAAAAGAAACTCATTGAATTGCCTGACCAATTGGATTTTAATATGAAGATTTATGGCATATTTATGCCATGCAATTAACTCAGAATTTTAATTGTTCACAACGTCAAAAAGGTCCGATTCTATAGGGTGACTAACGACTGAAATAATCACTAGTGGTACTTTTTTTTTTCTTTCCACAGCTGTACATTACTGGACAAGCCGACCTCGGGGACGGGTAAACTTTCTTTAGTTTAAGCTTCCACACTACGTTTATAACGTAAAAAGTGGAAGGCTTTATAATCGTTCAGTCCATCTGTCTGTCCGTCTGTCTGTCTGTCCGTCTGTCTGTCTGTCACCCACTTTCACAGAACGAACCGCAAGTAACACAAACAAGTGGAATACGTCATTTTGAAGCAAAAAATCAGTTTAGGCTACATTCCAAATTTCATTAAAAAATTTAAATTAGAAGCTTATTTAAAATTTAAATAACTAAGAATTTAATCTACATTGAAATAACATGCGAATTCCATTTTTTTTTCAATATTTTCACTGTTGCCATAACAACAAACGAATAAGAAACTTTATTTAAAATAAAAATAAAATACTTGAAAAAATATTTAATTTTATGATATAATTCAATTTGGATTGTTGTAATAGCACAATAAAGTTATTTTTATGGTTCATTATATATGTAGGAAGAAAGATACCTAAAAAAATTCTAAATTTGCTTAAAAAATATGTAAAATTTCGCTTGTGTTTTTAAAGCAAGAATTTTACTTATTTATTTTTTGAAATGTAAACTTGTGGCTGCAAAAAGATATTTATTAAAAACATACATCATTATTCTTCAAACATTAAAAAAATTAGCAAACGATAAAGATTAATTTTCAAATCTGTAGAAGAAGATTGAAGAAAATTATTATTTTTTACTTATAAAAGTTTGAATTGGAACTAGCTAAAGGCCCTATTTGGCAAATTTCTTTCTGAGGTTTTGTTGGTTTGTCTCCTGTTCAGCGTAAATGTTGTGTGGAAGCGGTGTAAGTGACAGATTCTGTGATTCTGTAACAAACCAACTTGTTTTCTATCATAATTTAAGATATGTTTATTAAAAACATAATGCTGATGTAAGCAGGGGGGATTAAAACATCCTGAAGAGGTGCTGACTAATGGAGAGGGGGACGACATAGAACTCAAGATCAAAAACATATCTCCCTGATAAACCAAAATGTTTCAAGCAAAAACCCTTTTCCTTGAGAATATTTTTTTATTATTTTGCTGATTAATTGTTATTGTATTATTTTACTGAGAGATGCAGAGATCTATGGTTACAAAACAAAAAAAAATATATTGGTGTACGACAATGACAAATGATAGTGATTGCGCCCTCTAGAAAGGAAAGGCGCTCTAGAAGGACCCCGCTTGCCAGAAGAGACAGTCACAAGAGACACATAAAGAAGGACGCCACAAACACATAGACAAATAACAACATTTATTGACAAACACAAACATCCATGAATTTACCGGGATTCGAACCCGAGCCCAGCAGCTCCAAAATCTAGTACACTAACCATTGCGCCAGTGGACCGGCAAAATTGGTGTAAATTTTCATTCAAAACACATATCTCCCTTAAAAACCAAAATGTTTCAAACAAAAACCCTTTTTCTTGCGGATATCTGTTATTATTTGCTGATGAATTGTTATTGTATCGTTTTAATGATGGATAGTTATCTATGGTTAAAAAAACAGACATTTTATTGGAGTAAAATTACATTAATAAGCCCTTATCGCAATGATGAAATATATAATTTAATCATGAATAATGATTTGCAATTTTTTTTATTGGTTTTTCATTAAAGATGAAAACTGTCTTATCTTCAAAGAATGTTTTACCTAGTTGGGCTTCGTTTTTTACGTCTTTCGAATGATAAATTCAATTCTGAATTTGTTTTTCCCTCGAATAAGTGTTTATTCATCTAAGAACACAAATACAAACATGTATGAAAAATTAAATGAAATAAAGAACAAAAATTACAATGGCTAAATTTGAGCCAATTTGATTAGTTTCATTTATTTAATTTCTAAAATTCATTAATTATTATCTGTTGCAAAAATTAATTTACGTAATTGTAAATTATTACGTAATTGTCAATCGCATTGGTAAAGACATGACAAATGCACTAATTATTATTTTTATTACTATATCTTCCGTTCGCGCAATGCCATAAAAGTTGGCAATAAATTGTCAAAAACCTTAATTTTTCATATTTTTTAAGCACGATATATGTTTTAATTGCTTTCCCATATCATGTTGTATGATTAAAATTTACAAAAAGTTAAAACTTTGAAATTTAGCAAAAAAAAAAAAAAAAAAGAATTTTCCTAATTTTATACTACGTTGAGTGGCCGGAAAATCTGTCACAAATGTATAATAGCTTATTATACTAATATATTTTAGCATTTATTATTAATAAGTGCTATAATATATGGATTTATATACTTTTAGTAGTTAATTCATGATATAGGAACGTAATTAAAACCATCTAACGTGTTTAAAAAAATTATAAAAAATTACGTTTTTAACAATTTTTTGCCAACTTTTATGGTATTGCGCGAACGGAAGATATAGTAATAAAAAATAATAATTAGTGCATTTGTCATGTCTTTACCAATGGCAACTTTTCCGCACTATAGCGATCCGAAATAAAATAAAAAGTTTTTTTCGGCCTACCCCACTAGATATAGGAATACGTAGAAATACTTGGCGAGAAAAACTCTTGAAGCAGCATGAAGCTTGTTTTTGCATTGGTTGGATCGGATTAGCTTCTCATTAGAGCTACTCATAGACTAGTGCCGAGTTCAGATCTTAGTTCGTATTGTATGAAGACGTCCCATAATGCAAATTTTGTGTCTTGCAATCAATTTAGAATGTTTTGTATTACCAAAAACAAAAAGGTCCGATTCTCTAGGATAAATAACGACCGAAACAACCAAATAATCACTAAATCTTGATCAGCTCTACTAACCTAGTTTATATTCCATTTCAACTAGCTTCTAAAAGCGTAGCGTAGTTACCTTCAAATAAGTCGCCAAGTGTTTGTTTGGGCTTAATATTGAAGCGATCAATAGCTTCAGTAAGCAAACCCGTTTTTGTATTGGTTTTACACTTGGCAATATTTCTGCCGTATTCTTATCTCTAGAGGGGTCCGCTTTTGTTTGCCTCACCCTGTAGTAGACAGTAGACAGATAGTTTTGATAGTAGACATGGTATTGATCGTAGAGACAAATAAGATCAACTTCGATAGATTTACTTTATCAGAAGGACATTAAAATTTATGCGACATCATGATACTAACATGACTAATTGAACTCAACACAATTAAAGAAACCATTACTAGCTTTACGATAACATAACTTCAATTAAAAAATATGAATTTGGAAAAAAATATTGGAGGACATGAAAGTTAGTTTCAATAATTTTTTCATTAAAAAACGTTACTTGAAAAATGTATTGGTTATAAAAAAATTTATATAAAAATGCATATTTGTGCAATGACTTGCGGTTTATTAAAATACGTATAGATAAAGTGAAAACAAACTTTTTAACTTTGCAGTCTTCACCAAAATATTTAGACATGGTAAGTGTAATTGTTTTCATTATTTAAGACAAATTTTAATTTGATTTATTTCATGTCTCAAAGAGTCTTTATTTCCTTCTTAAGGTGGCCGATCACCTTTGACAGCAAGTTTCTGAAAATTCTATTCTAACCATAACGTCGAGCAATTTTATTATTAGTTATGAATATAAAAATAGTTTTTATAAACTAAATCATAAAAAAATGTATTTGTGGAAAATTATAGTAAAATAGGCTTCAAAAATCACGCTTACGCAAAACATGATATCTTTACACATTTTTAATTTTTTTCCATGGTTTAAATTTAAATATGATTAACAAACATTAATGTAGGTCATGAACTAAAGTCATTAAGATATCATTACCCAATTTTTTTTTATAGACAAAAGTTTGTAGCATTATATAAAAAACACATCTAAAGATAGTAACAAGCATATAAATAGTTTTAAAATATCCAATTCAAAATAGTTTTACATGATTCTAATTCATAACATTCTTCATACTGTTATAAACTACTGTAAAAATTTGGAAACAATTGATAATAAAGAACTTAAGTTTTTATGTTTTGCTTGAAGCGTAATGCGTTTTGAAAAAAATTAAAAGAACAAGCAAAAAGGAAGAAAGTGCTATAACTTCGGTTCTATTAAAACTAGAAACTAAAATGAATCACATTTAGAAAGCTAAACGTTTATTTTATATTGAAATGCAAAAAATGTTTGAAATTTAAGTAGATTTTTCCTGAAAAAAGGCGACCGGATACCTTAAAATGAACAACTCAAGTAAAATACTTTAAATATCCAGAATCACACGGGGTAATTCTTGGACAAACTTTTACCATAGCTTCCGCTTTTATCCAATTTTCTAACTAGTATATATTTTTTTGTATTGACCATTTGATCTAACTGTCTGTTACCATTGTTGAAGTTTGCTACTTTTTCCTCTATAGAAAAAATGTGTGTCCAAAAATTGTAACCCTTCAGTTGAGATAATTATTGGGGATAACTACAAGGGGTAAATTGTGGATAATGGGTGTGTACTACATAGATACCGTGTATGTAACTGTGTTCTATGTATACTGTGTATGTAACTGTGTACTATGTATACTGTGTACTAGTACTTGATGTATCTGTCTGGTACCATTGTTGAAGTTTACTTTTCCTTTACAGAAAAAATGTGTGTCCAAAAATTGTAACCCCTTCAGTTGGGATAATTATTTCGGATAATTACAAGGGTTAAATTGTGGACAATGGTGTGCAATATATAGATATTGTATATGGGGTCAATTGTTGAACACCATTACGACTTCTGTAAAAAATGTATAAGTAAAATCTAGCAAAAGTTACCAAAAATTTTCACCCAGCATTTTGATCATTTCTTTTTGTCTATGTTCAAACACAGTGTAGAATGGTGTTTGATAAATCATAATTTATTGCGTCTGACAAATCAAAATTTGTTAATTGCATAAACAGAAATAATCTGATTAGTTATTGGTATTAGATTAGAACTACTTTTCCTTAAAAAATATATTAACAATCAAAAGTGCTTGAAAAGAATGGCTTAAACTTTTATTCAATTGATGCCAAAATTGTGTATAATTTTTTCTTTTACATGAACTAGAATTTGTAAGGCCCAGTCTCAGAAATATTTAGGAAAGTGGGAGGTGCTTCTGCTGAAAAATACTATTGTAGAATGAATAGTAATAATAGGTGCGCTGACATGAGCCTTCGAATCCTTGGAATGCCAAAATCCCCATTAGGGGAAAAGGAGTTCGAGTAGGATTTCTAACCAAAAAATTGTCTGTGTGGCCGAATCCATGGTATGGAGCATCATACCCACGTTATTGGAGGGCTTGCGAAACACTCCAATGAATACCTACATTTCCGGTTCTGTCTGGGGGAAAATCCTCTTAATCCAAGGATTCGATGCCTCATGTAAACGCGCCTATTATGACAAGCATGTTTTCTTACGGAGTAATCATTGGACACACTATGGGGTAAGACGGACAGCATGAGACAACACAAATATCACTCAATAAAGTTTTAAATTAACTTGTTTGGTTTTTAACCCCCCAGGAGGCAAAGACTGGTCTGACGAGCCTCGTGTTTTTGCTGGCATGCTGCCTGCATCGGACAACGGGTCAAGCCGACGACCAACGAGTGGTGGTCGAGACGCTGAACGGCTTCGTACGAGGGCGCGTGAGACAGGCGGACAACGGCGCACGGGTCAACGAGTTCCTTGGGATCCCGTACACGCCTGCGCCCGTGGGAGACCTGCGGTTCAAGAGAGCGGGGGATTCCAAGAACTGGACGGGGACTATTGAAGCAAACAAGATGCCACCTGCCTGTTTGCAGTACTCCGAACATCCCTTGCCTTGGTACGTTAAGCCACATTGTGTTGTTGTTGCTAAACCTGATTTAAATTTGTCTACGCTAGATATGGCGCCAAATTATTACTACGTTACGACCAGTCGTTTAGATTGTAAAGGTGATTGTAGTATAAAAGCCAAAGTGACTCATATGCGGACGCGCAGCTGGTATGGTATTTACATATATATTCCAACTTGTGTGCTTTATGCGCAGCTAAATCCCGAGCACCTCTTCAACTGCTCTTCTATCACTGCAGCACTCTATAAGATTGACATGAACTGTTCCCGGGAACAGAGTTGGAACGGTTCACCGGGTCACTGGGTCATCTGGGTCACTTTTTTGGTCTGAGTCACTGGGTCATGGGTCACTCTATCAGACCCGGATTCGATCCAGTGACCCATGACCCAGACTGGCCCAGTGACTCGGAATGACCCACTGACCCAGTGACCCGGAATGACAAAGGGACCAAACCATTCTGGGAATATAGACTAATCACAAACAAGAGAGATATTACTAAATAAATGAAAAATTGTCAAACTCTGTTGATAATTATTTAATGGGGACCGGTTTCGCCACTGGGGTATCCTCAGCCTATTAATAATTCAGATGTGTACATGCTGGAGAAACAGGTGAATAACCTTGTTACTTATCATTTGGAGCCACTGTTCTCAGAAAAAAATTGTTACTTTTACAGAAAAATGCCATGTATTTGCTGAAAAAAATATTATTTTCTTTTAGCTATTTTTAGTAGCACCGGCAGAATCAAGGCAAAACCGGTCTCTTTACACCAGTTTAGGCGATTACTCTTTATCTTCGCCAAGCAGACCCGATGCAGTCAGACTACTATGCAGTGAAGATGTTCAAGTCCCCTGTACTCTTAATATACGTTTTTTTTCTGTAAAATAATCAGATTTTTTTTGCAGTGTATGTAACCGTGCAATCTACTAGGAACGTTTATATGAGCCATCGAATCCATGGATTGAAGAGCAAACACAGCAACTTTTCCCATTTGGAGATTTTCTCCCAGGCAGAACCAGAAATGCAGAGTTCATTGAGGGGTTTCACAAACCCTCTAATGAATGAGCGTTTGTTGTTTCATACCATGGTTTCGGCCAAAGACTATCATTTGGGTTAGATATCCTGCTCGACCTATTTTTCCTTAATGGGGATTTTGGCATTCCATGGATTCAATGGCTCATGTAAACGCGCCTAATGTGTCTTTTGCTTTCAGGTATACCCGCCCTACAACCCATGGACCCCTTGGATGGGCTCAGTTGGTTTCAACAACGCTCAAATCGACTTCTCTCACGAGGACGGGCAGATCACATTGGGCAACAAGACATACAAGTTCACAGACGAGCAGAGCAAGCAGGCGAAAGTCATGAAGGAGCTCCGCGACACGTTTCAAGTTACGAAGTAAGTAGTACTACCAAATCCATTGGAATGATTCAGCTAATGTACACTCTTAAAACGAACGAGCGATTTTAACTCAGTCTGAGTTAATTTTCACTCCTCCAGTCTGGAAAATGCACTTCTCCTCTTGGAGTGGATCCTTTGTGTGTTAAACCTCCGACAGGATCACTCCAAGCGAGTGATTTTAACTGAGTCAGATTTAATATTTACTTCTTTCCAGTGTCGAAAATGCACTTCTCCTACTGGAGTGGAATTCACCCGTTTGTTTTAAGAGTGTAGCGCTCTTTTTTTTCTTTTTTAATCTGATCTTCGATTTCGCCATTTGCATTGATTTTATTCTCAGAATGAAAGTAATTTTCATCTGTTTCTGAGTTCTTTATAACATGCTCATTGTTTTTATCGAGGATCAGAATTCGGAAAGAGATGAGAATAAACTTTTCTTTCTAAGCAAGCTTTCTTTAAAAATGATTTGAACAAACAACAGCACAGCAAAAAGTTGTCATTTTTAAAAATTATAGCAGCTACAATGTGCTTTATCTCACTTTCGAGTACCTGAAAAAAAGTAAATCCAGTAAAATGAAAATAAGACTGCATCGCTTGAACTTTCCACCACTTGTGACTTTTATATTTGAATTTTTTGTGCATTGGATTACTCACAGATACACATCGCCGGTTACACAGAGGGCGCTTTTGTTTGAAGATTCACATAAATTCTGATTTGTACCCGATGATGGATAATATTTTTTTCGCATACTTTTCTCTTTTTGAATTTGAAAGACATTCTGACAATTTACTTCTGTTTGTACGTCCGTACCTGTATCTTCCAAAATCGGCACTATCCGTCGGATCTTAAAAATTCTTTTTTTTTTGTTAAAAGGTATGACCTCAGTGACCAAACTGACATACTTGTTGTTCTTCTGTCTCTACGTCCGGACGAACAACTATGTATTTGAATTTAATTAGTTTAAGAAAGTTTAAATTAAGAATTAAATACTGGATGCTGCGTTTGGCGAATTTTTTCGAAAGTGTATAAATCTCGTGTCGATGCGGTTTAATTAGCATTTACTGTAACAAACCTACTAGTCCTCCGATTAGAATATTAGTAAGTATTTAAGTAACAGGAAAGTATTTCATTAGGCATTTCTTGTATGTTATCTTGTTTTATATTTTTTTATTATATCATTTAGATTGCTTCCAATTCCCACGTTTGCTGTGACTGATCCTGCGTATGCGTACAGCACTCTTGAGAAGGACGGCAACATAGTGAAAGAGAATCAAACACATTTTCACAAAAAGAACTGTGATATTCTCAGGCCCTATTTCAGATATCAAGAAAAATTATAAATAGTAATAGAAAAAAACAGGAGGAACGTATACCAAGCAAAAAAAATCATGTATCTTCCGCTTTAAAGTGCTAGAAATAGCCAAGTGCTTGTAATACAAATGGTTTCAATAAAAAATTACATTAATTATTATAAATTGTTTATCTCAATTTCTCTGAAAATCTATGCTACACCACACAAAATAAATCAGTAAAAAAGACACATATCAACCCTCTAATGGATACTGTTGCCGTTTGGCAACAAGTAACATAATCCACTTTATCCTATTGAATTAGAGCTCCCTCTCGACAAATTAGTTTTTTTTTCATCTATTACATTCCATTTTGAAGTTTTAGTTCCTAATAATCGTCATAGATGACAGTAGTAAAAGTGTATTCAAAATTAAAGTATGAGATTATTAACTGTTGTGAAATTATGTTTTTGGCAGTATTCAAAGTACAATAATATTAGTACTTAATATACAAATAAATTGTTTTGAAAAATTTATCATAGTTAAAAAGGGTTATTTTGAAATATATTTAGTAGTTTTCTAGTCATTATTATCAAAATTGGAATTTTGTAGTTGGTTTTTGTCATAAAGAAAGCATTTTAAAAATTGAAATTAATTAAATTCTAATGCAGTTAATTTTTTTCAGTATTTTTCCAATAATGTATGAGAATTAAAGATACATATATAGTTTTTTGGGATGAAAATAAAAATTAATGCATTAGAGGGTTAACAAACACAACAAAGGTTGAGTGTAAGATTTTAAATAATCCAATTGGAAAGCAGTGTCATTATGCGACATATTGTAATTTTTTAATGAAGTTGTTTAAGATGATGTAACTCTCCTGTTTTAATTTTTGCATTTCCTTCAATTTCATTGGTTTCACTCTCAAAAAGAGAGTTTTTTCGACTTCTTCTATTTAGAGAATCCTATATTTTAAAGTTGTTTACGTGCAACATGTTTTTATTGCACAACTATTTATTAAACTTTATCGGTTTTTGTTTGATTAAATTTCAAGTGGGGTAGACTGACCAGTGAGTGAACAGGCCCCAGTGAATGAACAATTGGTAAATACATTTAAAAATGAGGATTGAAAATCATTAAACTTTATGGATTTACAACACTGACTTCCCCCCATCTAGTAGGAAGTTATGTTTCATGTGATTGGTTGTCCTGGTCTTTATGTCCTGGTATTTATTCACTGGCAAACGCAGTGCCTTAAATGTTCATTCACTGGTTAGTCTACTCTATATGTAAAACATTACCAAACGTCAGAGCTCTTAGAAAAGTTTGGTTTAGATGAAATTTTGACATATGCGGAGAAATTAAGCGAAATTGTGGGCCGACTATTCGGGATTTTTTATAAAAAGATAAACGTTTTAGTTCTAGTCTGAAACGGAAAAATATACAAAGCTTTACCAAAACGTTAGTTATTAGGAAACTTAGGTTTAGATGATATTTTGTCTTAGCCTTTTAGATTTTTACCGCAAAATGGCAGTGATAATTTTTTTTTGTATATGGTGTAAGTATTGAAAATGCCAGCTTTACGAAAATTCTTAAGTTCAGCACCTTCAAAATTTTTTTTACCATCGTCATGAAATATGAAGAGTACACGGGAAGAAGCGATTGATTTATTAGGCGGGCGCCCGCAATTGTCTGCTGGGCGGCATAAAACCGGTTTCTCTCTTTCTTCTTCGCTTGGTGATCGCCAATCGCCTGAATCTTGGTAGCTAGGAACCACAGAGATAGTAGTTTAAGTACTACAGTGGCATATCGCGTGACCTACAACACTGACTTCATTGGGGCTCTTCTGGGAGCTCCTTGCGCGTCCCGTTGTTAGCATTGGAGGTCACGTGATCTACCACTCAATTACTTTAACTATGATATCTATGGTAGGAACTGGGTTTCCTTACACAAGTTTAGGCGATCACTCGCTATCATCGCCAAAGTGGCCTGCTAAGGAAACTTCTCTGAAAAATCAATCGGTTTTTCCTGTGTACTCTTCATATGGTAATGATACGAAACGTTAGGTTTATATGATACTTTGTCTTAGCCTTTTAGATTTTTACCGCAAAATGGCTGTGAGGAATTTTATTTTATTTGGTGTAAGTATTGAAGATGCCAGCTTTACGAAAATTCTTAAGTTCAGCACCTTCATAATTTTGTTTACCATCCTTATGAAACATGCTACGAAACATTAATTACGCTTCTTACTAATTAAAAAAACAGTCATTTTCCGTACTCTCGGAAAATTAATGAAAAAGATAAAGCATTTTTCTTGATTCCATCATACATATTTTTACAAGAAATTTTTAAAAGAAGTATTGGCTTCACCCTCCAAAAGGAGTAAAAACACAAAATATTCACTTCGTATTTTCGCCCTTTTCCCAATTTTTTTTTTCATATTTCTTATATTTCATTTTAGGTACTTGAAAGGAATAAAATGGTACAAAAAATATTTTTCCTTAGATAGCGCATGTAAATGTATTTCTGTACTAGATGTGTTTAAATTCAGTAAATTGTTATAAATGGCACCTCACTTTTTTAAATATTAAAAGTTAATAAAATTATTACTTACTTACTCCTGGGCACTACAGTCCATGAAGGACCTTGGCCTTCTCTAACACACAGCGCCACTTTTTCCTGTCCTTGGCTTTGACCCTCCAATTTTTAACTTTAATCCTTCTCAGATCTTCTTCCGCCTCGTCCAGTCATCCCTTCCAAGGACGTCCAGCTCTCCTCCTTCCCTCTGGCTTTCCTTTAAAGATTTTTCTTGCTGCTCTCTCATCACTCATTCGCTCAAGATGTCCGAACCATTGGAGCCTTTTTATTTTTTTTATATCCACAATATCCCTTTAATTGTATACAGGGCCTGCTCTAGGAGATTTCAGACTACAGGCCCTGCTTGTATAGCTTTCTCAATTCCAGATTACTTCGAATTCTCCACACCTCTCCTTCTCTGACCGGTCCAAATATTTTTCTAAGAACTTTCCTTTCAAATGTAATAAGCATCTTTTCCTCCTCCTGAGTAGTAGTCCATGTCTCTGCTGCATATGTGACCACAGGTCAGATTTAATAAAATTATTAAATTTATGAATATTTGAAAATTATCTGTGTTGCTGGAAATCCTGACAGTCAGATGACGGGTGTATACTGTATTCTTCAGAGGGTTTAGGAAGCTATTTTGTTTAAAATTTGAACCCAAAAGGGTCTGGGAGAGCTGAAAAAGAACAGATTTCCCCATTTTTTTTTTTATTGTGCATTGTTCTAAGCTTTATGGTAATTGCTCATTTTATTTTGGCAGAAATTTCATTGCGAGTGGAAATTAAGTATAAACACTTAAAAACACTCGTGGGTCTATATATTTTTATTTACATCATTATTTTATCTTATCAAAGAAGGTGATGTTTGGAGAAGACGATACAATTTTGAAGTGGCTAAACTATTTGGAGAGAAAGACATTATTAACATCATAAAGGCCTCTCCGTGGCCGAGTGGTTAAGGCGTGACCCTCAGGATCCAACCTTCTCAGGTTCGAATCCCACTTACTACCAGTCATCCTATAAATCGGATATCTGTACTGGAAAGAATAGAAAAAATCCTACTCGTGACGGATGGGCCCGAGTACACTGGGACAGACGTGCTCGTTAAATCTGTGGAGTCCAAAGTCCCGACGGCGTCAGCGTACGATGTCGCTTGAAGTTTCCGTTGGGTGCCCGCTCAGGTGTCGATCTCGTCACTTGACCAGGGTTCTAAATTACGAGACGTTATTGGCTGTGTTAAAGCTCCTGACGGAGGCTAGAAATAGGCAGCCGGAAACGATTACATTACATTAACATCATAAAAACTAGGAGAATCCAATGGCTGGGACATATGGAGAGGATGGACGAAGGCAGAGGCACAAAGAAAATTTTCAAGGGGCAATGTCAGGGAGAGAGAAGAAGGGGAAGGCCGAGAAAAAGATGGATAGATGACGTGGAAAGAGATCGAAGGGACATGAAAATTAAGAACTGGAAAGTGAAGTCCAAAGACAGACGGCTTTGGAGTCGTATTGTAAGAGAGGCCATGGTCCAGCATGGACTGTTGTGTCGGGGAGTTAGTTAGTTAGTTATTTTATCTTATTAATTTGAAACTTTTATTTTATTTTTTATGCTTGATAAGGTTTACTTAACTTGATCGTAATAATTATATTTCCACTTTGAAAATATTAAATGATGTTTACAAATGGTAAGAAATAGAGATATGGATTTACATGTTTGCATAAATGGAGAAATTGCACATCATAATATTTTTCCAATTATAGGAGATGATGCATGCAAAATTCGATTCTAATAACAATATTTCCACATTGAAATTATTATTAAATTATGTTTCAAATGGTAAGAAATATAGATACGGAGGTATATGTTTGCATAAATGGGGACATTTTTACATCATAATAATTTTAAAATATATTAATTAGATAATGCATATGCAGCACTTGATTCTAATAATTATGTTTCCAAATTGAAAATTATCAAAAAAATGATGTTTACAAATGGTAAGAAATAAAGATATGGAAGTATATGTTTGCATAAATGGAGAAATTGTACATCACAATATTTTTCCAATCATAGGAGATGATGTTTGTAACAGTTGATTCTACTAATTATATTTCCACATTGAAATTATTATTTAATGATGCTTACAAATGGTAAGATAGTAGAGATATAGAGGTATATGTTTAGAGATATGGAGGTATATGTTTGCATAAACGGAAAAATTGTACATCCCAATAATTTTCCAATTCTAGGAGATGATGTGTTAAGATCTCTTAACATGGAATTGCAGTCTTCACTTAGTTAAAAAAAACTTTTATTGCGTTCGACTTATACAACGTCGTTTTACTTAATTTTTAACACTTGAACCACAGCTTCACCAAGCATTAAATATTTGCACTGATAAAAGGCATTTATGTTTGTTTCGTTCTTTGTCTTCTGTCATGCATGGTACAGGCTTGATGCTTACCGGAATTAATTATGAGTCCGGGAATCAATTGCGAAATATGTTGTGTAGAATTGGTAAAGAGATTTGCTAGAATGTTTGTCTCTTATGAAAGTAATGGCAAAAACTATTCTGGATATGCTGAATTCTTTTCAGAAATATGAATTCTTTCCACACATGGCAGTTCTTGTGAATTACCAGCAAAAGGTGAACTGTCCAACTGCCATTCCCCCCCCCCCCCCCCATGGGAAAGTTTTGTCATGGGCTGGTAGGGGTTGGGATAAGTGGGGGGGGGTAGAGGTAGGTACATATATATCCAGCTTGTGGGCTTGATCAGAGACCCGCTTTAAAAGCCTTTGTCAAAAGACAGACGCAGAGAGAACTTTCACTGTCACAGATAAACGAAATACAACCAGGGCGAATGCGGGAATCGGAGCCGCATCCAATACAGCGTGCAGACTGCTCGCGTAATGGTCCAAACCACTCGACCAACTGGGCCCTATTGGGCTCGTCAACTGCAGTAACTATAGACTAATGACTTAGACTATTATTGTAGGCACTCAATAACTCTAACCTATAACAAAGTAAACTGAAAGGATAATTATTTCAGTTCAAAAATAGTGCAATTCATTATTGTATATTGTGGTTACTGCAATTTACATGTTATCCTGCAAGTTTATTACCTGTTTGTGAAATTTGAAATTTCATCTGGGATATACGGTTAAGCCCTCAAACTCCTTGAATTGCCGGAATCCAATTGGTCAGGCTCGATTGAAGGATACCCCGTAACAGAGCTCGAAAAACCACCCGTCCCCCGTCCCCCCCGTCCTCGGCCGTCTAAAATTCCCAGAGGCCAACATATTTCTCGAATCCGACGTACTCGTGGACTGCCATTTCCCCGTTAATGTTCGTAATAACATTTCTAATTTTTTTTTATCTTACTAGAGTCTAGAGCTTCACTTCCAAAACTACCCTCTAATTTAAAAATCAAGTTCATTCCCATTTCAGACTAATATATTTTGTACCCATCAACACAAGAAGAAGAGGAAGACCCAAGCTGAGATGGGTGGGTGCGGTTGAGGTGGACTGTAGGGTGCTCATAACCAGAAATTAGAACAGTTTGGCTGCCAGTAGAGCATTGAGAGGTGGCTGGAAGAAACTTGTTCAGAAGGCCTTGGCCCACCCTGGGCTGGCGCGCTAAGAATGATGATGATTATATTTTATTTCATAAAAAAATACTAGGTTACTCTTAGTAACCTAGTACTAGTTCTTCTATAACTATATAATGTAATCCCGAGTAACTACTGATCCATAGTTCAATTTATAAAAATGTTTGAAATAAATGCGATAAAATTTTCTTAATTATTTATACGCAATATATATAATTAGAGTTTGACGCGTTAGTTTCATAAGAGGACAGGTACATTATTGGACAAGCTGACCTCGGGGACGGGTAACTTTCCTGAGTTTTTTCTTCCCATAATTTAAGACATGTTTATTAAAAAATTTCATGCTGATGTAAGCATGAGGGGATTAAAACATCCTGAAGAGGTGCTGACTAATGGAGAGGGGGACGACATAGAACGTCAAGATCAAAAACATATTTCCCTGATAAACCAAAATGTTTCAAGCAAAAACCCTTTTCCTTGAGAATATTTTTTTATTATTTTGCTGATTAATTGTTATTGTATTATTTTACTGAGGGATGCAGAGATCTATGGTTACAAAACAAAAAAAATATTGGTGTATGACAATGACAAATGACAGTGATTGCGCCCTCTAGAAAGGAAAGGCGTAGGCTATATAGCCCATTACCCCGCTCGCCAGAAGAGACAGTCACAAGAGACACACAAAGAAGGACGCCACAAACACATAGACAAATAACAACATTTATTGACAAACACAAACATCCATGAATTTACCGGATTCGAACCCGAGCCCAGCAGCTCCAAAGGCTAGTACACTAACCATTGCGCCAGTGGACCGGCAATATTGGTGTAAATTTTCATTCAAAACACATATCTCCCTTAAAAACCAAAATGTTTCAAACAAAAACCCTTTTTCTTGCGGATACCTGTTATCATTTGCTGATGAATTGTTATTGTATTGTTTTAATGATGGATAGTTATCTATGGTTAAAAAACAGACATTTTATTGCAGTAAAACTACATTAATAAGCAGTTATCGCAATGATGAAATATATAATTTAATTATGAATAATGATTTGCAATTTTTTTTATTGTTTTTCATTAAAATCCAAACTGTCTTATCTTCAATGAATGCACAGTTGGGCTTCGTTTTTTTAATGTCTTTCGAATGATATATTCAATTCTGAATTTGTTTTTCCCTCGAATAAGTGTTTATTCATCTAAGAACAGAAATACAAACAAATTAAAAAAATAAATGAAATAAAGAACAAAAATTACAATGGCTAAATTTGAGCCAATTTGATTAGTTTCATTTATTTAATTTCTAAAATTCATTAATTATTATCTGTTGCAAAAATTAATTTGCGTAATTGTAAATTATTACGTAATTGTAAATCGCATTGGTAAAGACATGACAAATGCACTAATTTTTATTATTTTTTATTACTATATCTTCCGTTCGCGCAATGCCATAAAAGTTGGCAATAAATTGTCAAAAACCTTAACTTTTCATATTTTTTTAAACACGATATGTGTTTTAATTGCTTTCCCATATCATGTTGTATGATTAAAATTTACAAAAAGTTAAAACTTTGAAATTTAGCAAAAAATACGAATTTTCCTAATTTTATACTACGTTGAATGGCCGGAAAATCTGTCACAAATGTATAATAACTTATTATACTATATATTTTAGCATTTATTATTAATAAGTGCTATAATATATGGATTTTATATACTTTTAGTAGTTAATTCATGATATAGGAACGTAATTAAAACCATCTAACGTGTTTTAAAAAATTATAAAAAAATTACGTTTTTTAACAATTTTTTGCCAACTTTTATGGCATTCCGCGAACGGAAGATATAGTAATAAAAAAATAATAATAAGTGCATTTGTCATGTTTTTACCAATGGCAACTTTTCCGCACTATAGCGATCCGAAATAAAATAAAAAGTTTTTTTCGGCCAACCCCACTAGCTATAGGAATACGTTGAAATGCTTGGCTAGAAAAACTCTTGAAGCAGCATGAAGCTTGTTTTTGCATTGGTTGGATCGGATTAGCTTCTCATTAGAGCTACTCATAGACTAGTGCCAAGTTCAGATCTTAGTTCGTATTATATGAAGACGTCCCATAATGCAAATTTTGTGTCTTGCAATCAATTTAGAATGTTTTGTATTACCAAAAACAAAAAGGTCCGATTCTCTAGGATAAATAACGACCGAAACAACCAAATAATCACTGAATCTTGATCAGCTCTACTAACCTAGTTTATATTCCATTCCAACTAGCTTCTAAAAGCGTAGCGTAATTACCTTCAAATAAGTCGCCAAGTGTTTGTTTGGGCTTAATATTGAAGCGATCAATAGCTTCAGTAAGCAAACCTGTTTTTGTATTGGTTTTACACTTGGCAATATTTCTGCCGTATTCTTATCTCTAGAGGGGTCCACTTTTGTTTGCCTCACCCTGCAGTAGACAGTAGACAGATAGTTCTGATAGTAGACAGATGGTATTGATCGTAGAGACAAATAAGATCAACTTCGATAGATTTACTTTATCAGAAGGACATTAAAATTTATGCAGAATCATGGTACAAAGATAACTAATTGAACTCAACACAATTAAAGAAACCCTTACTAGCATTACGATAACATAACTTCAATTAAAAAATATGAATTTGGAAAAAAATATCGGAGGACATGAAAGTTAGTTTCAGTAATTTTTTCATTAAAAAACGTTACTTGAAAAATGTATTGGTTATAAAAAAATGCATATAAAAATGCATAGTTGTGCAATGACTTGCGGTTTATTAAAATACGTATAGATAAAGTGAAAACCTTTTAACTTAACAGTCTTCACCAAAATATTTTGACATGGTAAGTGTAATTGTTTTCATTATTTAAGACAAATTTTAATTTGATTTATTTCATGTCTCAAAGAGTCTTTATTTCCTTCTTAAGGTGGCCGATCACCTTTGACAGCAAGTTTCTGAAAATTCTATTCTAACCGTAACGTAGAGCAATTTTATTATTAGTTATGAATATAAAAATAGTTTTAATAAACTAAATCACATAAAAAATATATTTGTGGAAAATTTTATTAAAATAGGCTTCAAAAATCACGCTTAGACCAAACATGATATCTTTACAAATGTTTAATTGTTTTCCATCGTTTAAATTTAAATATGCTTAAAAACATTAATATAGGTCATGAACTAAAGTCATTAAGATATCATTACCCAAATTGTTTTATAGACAAAAGTTTGTAGCATTATATAAAAACACATCTAAACAAGATAGTAACAAGCATATAAATAGTTTTAAAATATCCAATTCAAAATAGTTTTACACGATTAATTCATAACATTCTTCATACTGTTATAAACTACTGTAAAAATTTGGAAGCAGTTGATAATAAAGAACTTAAGTTTTTTTGTTTTGCTTAAAATGTAATGCGTTTTGAAAAAAATTAAAAGAACAAGCAAAAAGGAAGAAAGTGCTATAACTTCGGTTCTATTAAAAATAAAAACTAAAATGAATCATATTTAGAAAGCTAAACGTTTATTTTATATTGAAATGCAAAAAATAAATGCTTGAAATTTAAGGGGGTCTGGCACCCCAAAATCATTGGAAAAATTAAAAAAAAATTAGTGGCTTAAAATACTATATCAACCTTTATTAATAACGTCACAAAGTTTTAAGACGATTGGAAAAATATTTTTGACATTAAAGGCAATTTTATTTTACCCTTTCTTTAGTGAAACTGCCCAGAACGGCCGAACGACTAAGGATCCGATAATGTTATTCCAATCAAATATTACGAGGAAGCAAAAATCCTTCGTAAGGAAATGAGTTAACAATAAAAACTTTAAATTGGTTTTTCTCGGTTTTACAATTTTTGAATCATGTGAATGTTTGGGGGCACATAACTAAAAATGTTATTCATTTAAATACTTGAATTTTTTTATGTATAATTCACAAGTATATTTAAACATTTTAACACAGGGAATAGTGTAAAGTTTTTACTTTTTTTTTTTAAAAATCTTTTAGGTTAAAAATATTGACATTCTTCAACGATATTTAAAAAAAATTCATATTTGATCTAGTTTTTAGTTTTTCAAAATAATCTTGTGTTAAAATACTTAAAAATGTCTATAGATGAAACTGTGAAAATTTGAAATGGATATATTAATTAGTTAATTCTTGAGATGCCCCCAAAGTTGGACAATTTAACATGGGCTTCTATGGAGGTGCCAGACCCCCTTAAGTAGATTTTTCCTGAAAAAAGGTGACCGGATACCTTAAAATGTACAACTCAGGTAAAATACTTTAAGGGGGTTCAGTATGTTGTATATCGGTAATGTTAAATTGGGCAATTACAATGCACCTTTTCACAATAACTACTGTTCAGATCATCTTAACATTTTCAGTATGTGTTGTACAGCTGTGGAAATAAAAAAGTACCCACTTGAGGTTATTTCATCCGTTAGTCATCCTATAGAATCGGACCTTTTTGACATTTTGAACAATTAACATTCTGAGTTAATTGTATGAAACAAAATTTGCATAAGGGACCATCTTCATATTAAAAATGTTACTAACTTTAAAATTTCCAATAATAACACCCCTTTTTGAGACCATATTTCAAATCTATGACCCATGTTAATACGAAATGCCAAATTTTTTTAGTTTTTAAGCATTATTAGGGGAGTTAGAGACGTGCAAAGTTTAGGTCCCATAATGTTAAATGAGTTGCACATAAAAAACTATCCCAATCTATAAATAATTAAGATTTTGAAACGAATTTTTTACTGAAATGAAATTATAATAACCCAAACAAAATGAATTCAATATTGGGGTATTTAAAACAATTTTTATATTTTTAAATAATTATTATATTAATTTTTAAAAAAAAATATGAATAGAAACCCCTTATTATTTTTAAAAAAATAAATTTAAGACAGGAAGTTTAAGCGAAATCCCATTTTTTAAAAAATTTTATTGATAATTTGCTGAGTAAATCACAAAATACTTTTTAATTACCCTTTAGGGGACTGTGTATAAGTTTACGTGTGATAAATAAAGACGACCTTGCATGCATACTTGCTTGTCATTTTAGAGATGGTCCCCAAAAGGTCCACAAGTGATTCTATTTAATAGCTCGTCAAATATTCATCCAAATGTAAAAAAAAACGTAGATTTAAGGGTTTTCAAGAGTGCTTAACATTTCTAAGTTATTAAAATTGGGTGTTGCCATTATAAATTTCAAAGTTCGTAATATTTTTAATATGAAGACGGCCCCTTATGCAAATTTTGTATCGTGCAATTAAATCAGAATGTTAATTGTACACAATCTCAAAAAGGTCCGATTCTATAGGGTGACTAACGGATGAAATAACCTCAAGTGGGTACTTTTTTATTTCCACAGCTGTACCAACCTTATATATTAATCTGAGGTTAAAAGTTTTTTGTAAATAACTGTTAGATTTTTTTAAATAAAATAAGTTTTAAAGTACCCAAAAAATCATGAAAATTTTCACTTTTTTGCTCCATAAATTTTTTTTCACTTTAGTTTCATTAAAATTTATAACCTCAGATTAATCTATACTATGTATTA